>VXBW01004599.1:120559-265808 GCA_013400375.1 Thinocorus orbignyianus
CCCTCTCATTTTTCAAGCATTTTATTTTTAGCTGGAAAAAAAAATGTCCTCCCACAGAATAATAACAATGGCACCAGAGCACAAGATAAGGTGCCGAGGAGATGCAGATCAAGCGCTGTGTGAGAGTGAGCTGCCTCTCAGCCTCTGGGCCAAGGACTGGTTTCCAAACATGTCTTAATTTGTGGTATGGGCAGAGCCTTAAATCCCGGTGAAGAAATGTACCATTGCTCTGTGAATGCCCTGATGGATATAAAACTATGCACGTGAATAAACTGAGTTCTGTGTCACAATCTACAAAGCAGGTATGGTAGGAAAGGTCTCTGGCTTAGGTCAGGGTGGAACTGCTTCACTGACACTGAACCACGCTCAAGCAGCTGCCTGGCAGCAACTCATTCACGGTGTGGAAACCCTGCCTCAAACCTAGGGCAAGGCTCTGCATTGAGGGGGTTGAAGGTCGTCATTTATCTGAGTAAAATGAGCTGCAAAAGCCAGCTGGCTTTTTCTCAATAAATGATTTTTGTGAGAATGACTTTTCATCAAACAAAACTCTTTGTAACAATGGTAAGGTTTTTCTACTTTGTGAAAGTGTTGAGCTGCTTAATTGTTTTTCAGCCAATATTTTGACATACTGCTACCAAAATAGCTACTAAAATGTTCACATTAAGATCTCAGTCTCTGAAAAATCAATGGAAAAGACATTAAGAACCATTGTGACAACATCTTCACAAGAAGTACAAAGAATAACAATCATGATTAATAACGATTTAAGAGAAATCAGAGACGATAATTAGTTTCAAAACAGTTGCAGTTTTAACACTTAGCTCCTAACAGCAGTGTCGGTATTTGACCAGCTTTTCTCAGGAGTTATCCACATGCTGGGTGTTTGCTGTTGCCTTCAAAGATTACAATCTCATTCAAGCAGAGACTCATCTTCTTGCATGTTTGCAAAGCACTTGCACAACTTTGAATGTCACTGAAGTTAGAAGCAACAGACCCATCAGCACAAAGATTGTGCAGAAGATAAGAGGAAAAAACATTCAGTTTTTAAACTGCATGTGAGTGAAAAGATGTTTCCAAGAAGGAAAGGGAAATACGGGTAATATAATCCAAGATCCATATAATGATACAAATTAGTGTCTCAGAAAGCTCCGGGCCAGCTGTGGAGGGAAGTACACAAGCACATTATGCTTGTGTCTCATACTTGTGTGGCAGCAGTATGTGTGTACAGCCCTGAGCCAAACATCCTCTGCCTAGCGTGAGCACACAACAGCAAGGAGGTGGCTGGGCCAGCTCTGCAGGCTCCCTGTGGGGTGCTGAAATGGCTAACATTACCCAGAGCCCCTGCCACTGTGTTTTCCTTGCTCTCACTGCCTGGGCTAAGTCATTTACATTCACAACATCGTGTGCAGTTTGCTCACTGCAAAAAAAGAAGACAGACGTTAGCTGCTATAATGTACTTATTGCAGGAGGGTTTGACCTGTACGTGAACCATAGGAGGTGGCAAAGGAAAGGATGTTCACATACACAAAAACTGTATCTGGGACATTTGTGAAGCTGCCTGTGCCTTTCCTGAAGTGTTTCAGGGATCCAAAAGTGAGAAAGGTTAAAACCACTGGTAACAGGGTACATTAATACATGTCTCAGTGCTGTGTCATGTAAAGATATCAAAGAACTACCCAAGAAGCCCAAAGCTGTATTAATGTCATACTTTACTTGAACTAACACTCCCTATATCCCATTGGGGCTGGAAGGCAACTGGGCTGTCTTGATGCACTGCTGTAGTCTGTCAGGCAGACGTATGTACTATTTAACTGGGCAAAGGTTGGAGGAACGAAGCTGATGTACTCAAGATCAGAAAAATACCTGTGGTGGAGCAAGTTTCCCACACAGTAACCCAGTGACCCATGTACTCACATCCCCACCCTCCCTCTGTGTCTGTGTAAGAGGAGGAGAGGGCTCAGAAAAGCACCCAGAGAAGGTGAAGAACACATTGATACCTGCTCTGCAAATTGAACAGTGGATACCAGAAAAAAATGCTTACACATTGGCGACAATCTCCTCAGTGCTCTGAACCCCCTCACAGACATCATCCCCAGCCTGGCCTTTTAAACCTGATGGTGAACAGATAGGACAGCTCAATTCACTCCTTCATGTTGCTGATGAGATCCAGCACATACAGATCCCTAAGTACGTGCTGGGGAAAAGGTCCTGCTCTTCCTGATCATTTATCAAATATGCTGATATCTTACCCTCTATCCACAGCAGAAAGCATCCAAATGTCATTAAGGCTTGTCCTTACTCTCCAGGGACACCCGTTTCATGGAGTAGGTTGCAGGGGAAGAGGGAGATTTTAGGCATTGTCACGTGAACAACTGGAAAAGCACCAACAGGCAGGAAACAAGTTTCAACTTGTCGCATGAGATGCACAGAATGGGAGAGAGTTACTTGGTTTACTGGCACAAAGAGGACAAGTAAAAGGGATAAAACTAATGGCTTCAGCAGAAAATATGTAACAAAAGACCATACCACAGGTCCCTTGGCTAGGGCCACCAGTGCAGGGCTGTTTGCAGCTGCTGGGCACAGCATTCCTCACTTGCAGCTGGTGGGTGCAGCTTATCCCCAGAAAAGGAGATGGAGAGTGGATCTCATCAATGCTTACAAATATCCAAAGGGTGGTTGTCAAGAGGATAGGAGTCAGACTCTTTTCAGTGGTGCTCAGTGACAAGACAGGGGGTAATGGACACAAACTGCAACACAAGAAGTTCCATCTCAACATGAGGAAAAACACCTTTCCTTTGAGGGTGCCAGAGCACTGCAACAGGCTGCCCAGAGAGCTTGTAGAGTCTCCTTCTCTGGAGATATTAGAAAAACCCACCTGGATGCATTCCTGTGCAACCTGCTCTGGGTAATCCTGTTTTGGCAGGGGGATTGGACTAGGTGATCTTTGAAGATCCCTGCCAACCAATATCATCTGTGATTCTTTGATTCTGTGACCCTGTTAACCACCGATGCAGGGCATGGATGCAAGGTTAAAACAAGTTTATTCAGGTGATGGCACGCTTACACAGCAGGACTGATCACATTTTAAGCACAGAGCTTCCGTATTAGTTAATCAGATGCCAGAGCCACCGCCCCTGTCGTCCCCACTGCCTCCATAGTGTCCAAGAGTCATGGTAGCCTCTTCTTGAGCTGCCCCTCCTGCCCACTTGGTGGGACCAGCCTGGCCTCTTCTCCATGGCACTCCCCAGTGCAGTGTGGTCCCCGCTGTAGCCCAGTGGCCACAGGAGAGTCAAGGCACTGGGAGCAAGGGACTCAAGCTGTTGCCTTTCACTGCATCGGCCACAACCATGATGTTTGGAGTCAGCTGCAGGACAACCACCAACTGCTGGCAGCCACCTGAAAGTGCCACCTCACCCTGTGCACCGGGACACCTGCCTGCACCTTGTCACTGCCCCCCATTGCAGAGGAACAGTGGTCATCTTGCTTTGTCCTCTGCCTCGCCACAGCCTCCTCACCCCAGCAGCTGCATTTCCAGATGCAATGCCATTTGAATGTGCATTCATGCTCCCAAGTTCAATGAGTTAACAGCAACAATCTGTCTTTGGGCTGAGATGGTGGTTTTTTTACTTTTTTGGAAATTTCACAGTGCTCTCTGAGTGTGGCTGCCTTTCAAAAGCGTGAACTCTTGAAGGCAAAGGACTGGATTATGTCTGCTGCAACCTGCCATTGCTAAGTGCAGTTGACCTCTTCCACTCACTCCAACTCCAAATCACACGTCCTGTTACACAGTATTAAAATGTTTTTTGGCACACAGTGTATAACAGAAATGGTATACGCACTTAAAAAAACTCACGTGCATTCAGCTTTTCCTGGAGAGGATGAGTCTGTCACATGTCAGTTACGTAAAACATACCCAACAACCCAGCACCAAGGAGGAAAAAACCTGACTTATTGCAGGACCTCACCAGTTCTGAAATTTGTAGCTCTTGCAGAAGTTTTAGCCCCAGTATGGAAGAGATGCTGTTTCAGCTTCCTTCCAGTGTGCCCATGCCCAGATAGCTGGAGCCCCACAGCCCTCGTGTGAGCAATGGGACCTCGCTCCCCGTCTCTACTGCTGACTCCGGTTCTTCTTCTTCTTCCCTGACATGTACCCTACTTGTTCTTCTTCACCTGGCCATTATTTTATTTGCCCTTCCCTGCCTACCTCTGCCTGTGTGCTGTGCTCTCCTGCTTGGTGCCTGCTTCCCCAGTCCCTGCTGCATTTAGTAGAGGGACAAACGATGGGTGGGAAAACCCTACCAGCGGAGGGGAGCAACTGTGGACCAACTGCTACAGGAACCAGAAGGTCTTACAAGCTGCCTCTGCCTGTTTAATGGGAATTTTGGATCAAATATAGACATGATTTCCTGGGTTCTAGTTTTCAGGTGAGACTCCTCATGCATGTTGAAGATGCTGTTTTGTCAAGTCATACAGTCTCCTGAGCGATACTGAAAGACATTCATCGCATGGAGTGGGGACCAGGGTCCTGAAGGCTGACAATGCTTGCCATTAGTTACCAAGATGATGAGAACCACCAGGAATTGCCACCACTGTAAAAACATCACCAGAATAAACAACCTCCCCCAAATGTTGTTCATTTTGCTCAGAAGAGCTGAGAACATAGTGGTGCATACAGAGAGAAAATAAACAAGGTTTTAAATCAGAGTTGTCATTCTTCTGTCAAAAATACTCCCTGACACGTACTGCTTAGCAAGCCTGTATTTTCCTTTGCTTGAATGTGCCCATATATGCCTTAAAATGTTCCTGTGTAAGAGGAAAGGATAATATGTAATACAGCATGTTGAAGAAGTGTTGATGACATTCACTACATTCTCCTTACATAGGCGATGTTTATTTAACCGCATTTATTCACAAGAATTAACTGTTGCTATTGCTATTCTTTTTACCACCAATTAAAAGTTGTTCTGCACTTCTTTACCAATATATTTTTAAGCCACTCAGTGCTTAATACAAGTTTTTAACCTGCAGGCTCAAATCTTGTGGAGACTCATGCACATGAATAATTCATAAACTGAGGAACAGTGGCTATTAACATAAGTAAAATTACTCGAAAGGAAGAAGTAGCTCATGCTTGAATTCTTTGCAGGAATTGACCTTAATTTGCTCTTCAGATCTAGATTGCCCTATTAGGAAGCTTTCTTGCCTGATTTTAATTTATTTTATATAGGTAGGAAACACAGATAAAAAAAAAAAAAGGTCTCCAAACTCTAGAAATCTTCTAAGTTAGGCTGAAATTTCATGGAGATTGTAACGCTGTGGACAGCATCATAAACCAAAGGCTTCCTCTACCTCCCTCATTGCCTCCACATTCAATAGTTTCTGTATGACTCTGAGGAGGCAGATAAGATGACTCAAAGGCCATTAATGTTTACAAGACAGTTCTGTGAAGCTTTAAAAGCAGGCACCAATGTCAGTGAGGCTCAGTTGTCATCCCATGCATTTGTATTTGTAGTGTAAAAAGCAATTCCCTGATAAGTAATTATTGCATTCTTTGATTTTCCTTAAACAGAGAGAAAGCAGAGGAAATTTTAAAGGGCATTGAAATTGAACTCAGCTGTTGCATTTACAAAGTGCCATTCATTCATCTTGCTGTTAAAAACTGTAGGGAAAATCTGATAAAAGCAAAGCTCTCTCTGCTTACGAAGTAAGCAGTGAAATATAAAGTGGATTTCTTGTCATATCAGGAACACATCACTGTTTTTTTCAGGGTGTTCAGCCATTTTCATGAGTTCAGAACTCATTTGTGAGTTCTGGACATTTTATTCCAGCAAACCTTCAACAATTTCACTGGATTCAAGTTGTAGTAGAAGAAATGGTGAGGTGACATAGCCTAAGGTCCCTTTTACATGCTATGCACTAGAGAAACATGGAAAAAGGGTAGCTCTTGCACTCAGAAGTTTAAAAATTTGCCTGCTGTAGTTGTGACTTGCACAATTTTATTTTCTATTTCTTAAAATTTCAGTCAGAACTAAAACAAATTTGAAACTTTTCTTTTCTTTTTTTTTTTGAGTCATCTACCATCCTCTTACCACATGAGGTGGCTGTAACATCAGAGAGCAAGTCTCACTGCAGTTCCTGGCTGCAGCATAAACTCTCACTCCCTTTGCTTGGAGCTGGCAGCTCATTAGCAGCCAGTTTATCAACTCTGCCTTACCGCAGGCTTGTGAGCCTGCTGGCTTTTTCATGATCCCCTTCCCTCAAGACAGCAAACCTGTAATTTTTTCTACACAAGCAACAGGACGTGGGAGTCAAGGGATTCAAGAGTAATTTTTGGACTTTGATCAATATCTTCAATGCAATTTAAAAAATTTCATGGACTGAGATGCACTCCTGCACTTCCATCCCAAAGCTCCCCTAGTTTTAGACAGGGATGAGTATTCCTCACTCTTCCTTCTGGGCTGCTCCTCAGGTGAGGACATATTTTTAAGGTGCAGAATTGCCCAACTCTCCTTAGCTCTGTGGGCGGATGATCTTGTGTGATTTTGTATCTTGGGTTGTGTGAACCCAAATTTTTTTTTCTTCTCTTGTCTCAGGAAACATTTGCAAACATTGCAGGACACAGGAATGCAGGCTGGGTTTCGTCTGTACCTTATCAAGATGTCCTGGACATTAAGCTCTTGCGATGGCTTTCCTGCCACTGGATGCTTTGCACCCCCGGCTGTGTGATGGTCACGCTCAGCAGGATGGGCAGGGGGGGCAGGTCTGTCCCTGCACACCCTGCTTCACATCAACATCTTCACTTTATGGAAGCACCATTTCCTCCACAAGGCATCGCAGGCCCTACTTGTCACTGGCACCCAGTAAACTCTGCTAAATGAATCTTTATTTTTTTATCATAAACAAGGGCAAGGGTTTAGGAAAACTGGTTTGGAAAGACATTTAAAAGAAAACCTGGACAATTTACACTGGGATAAAATTCTCTTAACATATTCCAAGGTACCTTAGCCAAACCACTGCTCCCCAGGTGTTGATGGATCCAGACAAATGAGGAAGCACCTCTCCAGTGTCACCAGGCTCTCTCATTTCCATTTCAGCTCCTCAGGACTTTCTTCTTCATCCATAGCACCACAGACTTGATTCAAAGTAAAGGCACCCCAGGTGATGTTACCTCGATCCTTAATCACATTTCAGAACCAAGTTTTTTCCCTTCAGTTCTTACGGTTTCATAATAATTGTGCTCCTGAGGCTAATAGCAATTGTGCCTGTGTTCTGCACAGTCTGCAGAACTGATTCCGGTTTTGGCAGAGATACACATGGTCTTTTTTTCAGTATTATTACTAGGATATAAAAATAAAATCTAGCCCTAGTGCATTTCTGAATAAAGCTAACTGCCATCATTTTGAGCTTGTCTTGGATCATGCCAGCCCTCGGCCTTTGGGGTCTGGATCCCAAAGAGATGAAGGTATCCATGTGGAAACCCTGATTCTGGCATCCAATCTCTTATGGTATGCTAAGCAGTGGTCCTAAATGGCTATGTACTCTCCAGACAGGTTCAAAGGCCCTTTGTTGTGCATTATAAATGCATACTCAACACCCAGTTTAGCCAGTTGAGACTACATTGCTGGAGCCAGATAGGTCTGACGGTAAGGAAGGAGCAGGGCTTACAGCAGGTCCCCAGGACTCCGCTATCAGCTTGCTCTGTGCATTTCTAGTGCGAAGCTGACCTTTTGAAGCTTCCCTCTCCCTTCGTGCTACGCTCCCTTATACTTCAATCAGCACGGCTGCACGACAAGGAACAAGAGGGGCAGCCTTGTAAAGCACGAACCATCCGAGCGTAGGTACCCTGAATAAACAAACGCCAAGGAGAGAAACAAATCCTGACTGACTTCTTGCATCCTGACGCAAACAGTGTGTCCTGGCAGCCCATGTGTTTCTCAGCTCCAGAGGGATTAGCGTGGTGTTTACCAGCTCTTTCCCAGGCTAGGCAAACACTTGATCTTGCTAATGTGTACATGAGTTTTTGACAGTTGCCATAGCACAACAGGAACCTTCCCTTCTCTCTTGTTGTTTGTAACCTTTGAGGACTAACCAGCCAAGCTTTCTTACAGCATCAAAAGTGCAGCTTATTTTATAAATTAAAATATAATTATAATATAAATCAAATTCCAGGGCAGAAAGGGCTGCTTTCAAATGGTTAGTCGCTGACTGAGTTGGACATCCTTCCATGAAAGCATGACAATCAGCAAGATTCAGATTTCTTTTGAGGGGGGCAAAGGGCTTTTTGGCTCACAGAAAGTGGGGAACTGGCTGGCTTTTGGGAAGTTTTGTGGCAGAAGGAACAGGAAGGTGGCACCACTCTCCCTGCACCTGCACTGAAGGAATAGGGAAACACTTCCCTCTCCTGTGTGACTGTTAGGGTACTAGGTCACTATTATTTCATGCATTTAATATTTGTCTTCAGCCATTGTGTCCCTGGGCACTTTGTCTAAAGCAATATTTAACCACAGTCAAAGCAAGATGCTGCCAAGAACAGGCAGTGACAGCTCACCGAACAAGGTGAGGAAAGTTTCCTGGCATATCACAGCTAGAATAAGAGTGCACCTGTAGCACCAAGCAATGAGCAATGCACTGAGTATGTCACAGCAAGGGCCCATAGAACTTATGCCTGCAAAATCCTTCTTTTTCTTCTTTTAATCTTCACTATGCCCATCTTCCTTCATATACTTGAACAGGCATATATATTCAGTGGGAGTTATATGGGGTAGGTAGCAGAACTAATCCCAGCTGATGTGACGGTTCAGCAGTGAGTCATGTACCATGGTTGAATGCCTTCCCCTAGTCCACACCACCAGCAGCATCCCAGTGCCCGGGTAGCATATCTGCTATGTGAGAGCAGGTAGCAAAATCCCTCTGGGATTTTATGGTGCTCCCTTCCCTCATTGTGGGACGTAGCCGGTGCTTCCCACACAGGTGCTGACATGTACAGTGTCAGAAAATCAAAACTAAGGAATTAAATTGGCCTTTGCTACCATTTTCAATTTGTGAAATGCTGGTTGTAAAGAATGAATAATGCAAAAAAGTAAGTAATAAATAAACCCTTTATCTGCTATTTCCAGTAAATGATGCTGCTGTTGTTTAAATAAAGGCAACACCAAAAGAGGGAACAAAATATTGCAAGTGCTAATAGCCCATGTTTTTAATAGCTCCACTTATCTGGATCTTATTTTGTCTTGGCACTGTTGGTGTAACTTTACTTCTGAAACACTAGCATCAGCACTTAAATTTATCAGGCTCTGAGGACTATCTGTTGAGATAAACTCAGCATACCCAAAGTGGCAACATTAACAGCTTTGATGGAGCCCCAAACAGGATTGGCAACTCCTTTGCAGTGCTAAATAAAATAATGACTGAAAATTCACACCGTGGCTGGTCACTCCCCATGCAAAAACCCTGAATTCCCATGGGCCCTTTTGCAGGTCCTAAAAGGTTGGTGAACAGGAAACAACAAGATATGTCCCTTTTCTGTCACAGCTAAAAGCTATGTCCTGGTTTAACTCCTCACTACCCCTTCATCCCTATTAAAAAATTCTGGTACTATTTTTCTTAATTTGGAAGGGGGGAAAAAAGGAGGAGAGACAGAGACCAGAATTGTTCCTGTTTCCAGTTTTTAATTTACCTCCTTACGTCATTGCTGCTTCTTCCCTGGACAGTGAGATTAAAAGCCTACATGAGTAGGAAGCCAGATCCCGGTAGTTCTGTGACTTGTCCAGAGGTACAAGCTGAGGTGAAGAGACCTTTCTGGGTATTCAATTTCCTTGGTGAATTCTGGGTCAATCTCCTTGGTGAATTGGAGGGTAAAACCTCTGGCCTATTTTTATTTTTCAGGTTATACTTTGAGCCCTTGAGTAAAGGCTTTCATGTTTGTTTATCGCATTGGAAATGTATAGATAGAAATTCATTCTGCAAAACAGGAAGGAGAGATGCTGTACATTCGCACAGGTAAAAGGAGAAGCAGGACCTTCCCTTTTTCCCTGGATTCTGAGAGTGCTACCCTTTCTTCAGGGAATTGCCTGTCCTAGCCTACATTACCTATAGTACACAGTCCACCTTGCCTGGAATAACCATAGGTATCCTACAAATACTTTACTAAGCAGCAAGCACCCAAACTGCCCAAACTGCCTTTACATGAGCTGTTTTATCACTGCCTGGGGCCCTGATACCTAAGGAAATTAATTAACTATTTGAAAGGCACAATTATCTTGTGAAAGCCAGCTAGCAAGTTGTCAGTGTCTAAATCTGGATTCATATTCTTATAATTAGTTCAGTAACACTGCTCTGGCTTAAAAAAGGAATTGATTACACTGTCTACATTCTATAGTACTTGACTAAATTAGTTTCGTTTCTTATTTGTGAGACATTCACAAAGGGCTCCTGTTTCCTCTCAGTCTGACTTTTGTCTAGGTGCCAGATAACTTACACAAACTAACCTGTTCGTGAACTGTTGATTTAGACTGGTAAACTAAGCTGCATGGCCTGGCTCCAAACTACTGATTGGAAACTTCTCATACAAATCTCCTGTGACAATTAACAAATGGCACACTAAGCTTCATGTGCATACTCGCAGACAATGACCAATATCTCATTTCACGACTGCAGAGCGAGCTTGCCTCTTGGCCCTTCCAGTACTATGTAGGCTGTGCCAGTGTGGCCATCATGAAAGTACAGCTTGTACTTGCCAAAACGGGTTTTATAGCTAACTTCTACACCTCACTCTAAAATAAACTACAATTACAGAATTTCTCTGCCTTTTCCAACTTTGCCTTTTGCCAGTGTAATTTTTTTGAACTGAAGGATCATATCCTCTCAGAGACAATAGTGAAGCAACATTTTTAGTATAGACAGGGTTAGAAAACTAATTCACTAACAGACATTTGTACCTTGGCTGGCTTTAATAAAGTGAGATGTCAAAGCAATAAATATTAAAAGCTAGCACAATGATTGGTGGTGGAAGAAAGTTTTTTCATTAGAAAGCATCAGCAAGCACTTGTAGAGAAGGGACTCCTAAACTCTATCAAAGTCTGTGTGTAAGGTCTGTGCGTGACTATGAATTTTAACTTATGAACTAAAGGGAGAAGATGGGTAGAGGCTTTGGAGACCCTTGTTATCGATCAGATAGAAGAAAAAAAAATAAGGAAGGAAAGTAAAGACATAGTAATGTGTAATGAAACAGCAGAAGCAGAACTGGGAGAAAGAATGATTCTTGTAAAAGTCATCAGATAGAAGGTACGGTTAATGAGTTTCTATGTAGGAGACTAGAAGATACTATTGAGAAACAACTGAGAAATTGATGTACAAGAAGTTCAAGTAGTCAAGACAAGTAAACCTGGGAATTGGAAGTACTGTGCAGAATGTAAAAATACATACTGTAGGGAAAACCAAAACACAGTTGAATAGCAATCAAGTTTTGATCTCTGATATTGAAGCACTTCTACTAATGAGAAAAGAGAAATAAATAGCATACTGCTGTAATTTCTTTGGTACTGGTGTTGATATAGAAAAAGGTTCTTTAAGAGTACTAGAAAATATACTAACAATACAGGAAGATAAATACTATAAAAGAGAATATCATTAAGGAAGGTTTTCAGTTCCCAGATACCGATTAGAGATGAAAAATCAGATATCTGATTTGATAGCCAAGAAATTTGTTCATCAGTTTGCAACTGAGAGACAAATTCCTGAAAAAAAAGAAAGGAATTTTATCTTGTCTTGTTAGAACATGAGGCTATTGAAAAAATTGCTGGCCACAGAAGGTGGTCTTGTTTTGCATGGGGTTAAATTAACTGGAAGGATTAACAAAGAGAGCCCATATTAAAGATTTCCCAGTTTCACAGGGTGTATCTGTGGGATACAGGAAGAGTTAATGAGTGAAATCACTGTAACTCAGCAGTTCAGAAAATTGAATGAGATTTGGATGTTAAGAGGGAAAAAATGTGCTACTCAGAGCTTCACACCAAAAAAAAGGAGAAAAATACAAAGAGAGGTCCAAAAATTGTTTAGGTTAATACTGACGTAAAAATTATGTCAGGAGCAGGTAAAAAACCTAAACACAAGGAAACAAAATTCAAAGTTACTCAGAGATCAATACTAAAAGCTGAATCTGTAGCTCTATATAGCTATTCTGCTGTGCACATCCCTGTATTATGCGAAGTCCACAGGTACCTTGGAAATTCACCGCGATCTTTAATGCATTTAATGGATATTCCGTTATTCTATTTCCCTGCATTATGGGAAATTTGGCTGGGTTATTAAATACATTTTAGACTCCTTTTCACTTTACAATGCTTATTCAAAGTGTTTGAGATGTTCCTGTAGCTTCACTTCTCCTCTTTCATCCCATAGATCTCAGACAGAGCTCACTTCCACTGTTAGAGCATACTTTGGTTTATAGCTTGTCCCAGCTGTTTTTAACAAAATGTGGTGGCCTTCTCCACCGATCAAATGGGAAGAGGGCAACAAGTTGAAAAGGTGTAGAACTCAACCCAGACACAAGCTCAGGTGGGACTAGCTGGAACCCTCCACTTTCCCTTTACATCTTTTCTCATCTTTGATCTGTGCTGCCTTCTGGCTTTGCTATGTAATAAGGATCCTACTGTTTCTAAACATTACAGGTTTCTTCTGCTCTTTCAATATTGCCCTGAAATTACTGAACGGAAGGATCACAGCAACAATTTACACAAACAGTGGAAGTGCAAGCTATAGGCCCCATTTTCTTTCATTTTCACCCATTGTTCAATAATTCATGTATACTCAAGATTTCAAATTACTTTCAAGTTCTGTGACTAATAGGGTGTGGAGCTGTAATTTACTTACATTAATGTTTCATGACTTCCTTTCCAGTGAATTTGGAGAACGTATCTCAGAACTTCAATTTCTTAGCATTTTGACAAGGATCCAGTGGCTGAGCTGAAATTTTACTCAACTTTAGCATGTAAATTCTGTCCATCTGCAAAAGGAAAAGAATTGTATTGTCATTTCCCTTACCATTACCTTCCACTTCAATGGAGTGTTTCAGATGAATTTGGCTAGGCTCCCAGTGCAAAGAAGGGCAAAATATAGCATGTAAAACATCAATTATTAAAATATAATATTCATTACAATGGATGCAATCACTAGGAAGGGCTAATGTGCTCAGAGATACATGTTGGTCTTGATTTATAGATATTAACTCACGTACTGATATTTAGACAGAATAAGTACTAGGTAGGCAAGGAGTAGTATAAAAAAAGCACCCATCAAGGTTCAGTGAAAAAAGGAAAAGAAATGTGATTTATTAATATTTTATTCTCTGTCATTACGGCTGCAAGGTTTAAAACCCATCCCTTAGGTTTTATCAAAAAGCCCTGCCATTTTTTGTATTGTACCATCTCAAAAATGTACATCCTTTCCAATGTTTCATTTCCTTCCTGTTCTCTGCTCACTCCTAATACTGCCGTCCTCCTGCTTCCAAAGCTAGTGTGGCTCTCCCTCTCTCAAAAAAACCCCTCCTCTGAAACTCTTCCGCTGTGCTACCGCTTTTCTGACTCGTGCATACCCACCACAACATTAGCTCTGCTTTCTAGATGGGTCAGGCACCTTATAACTTTTACCAAAGGGCTATAGTTGCCAGAGTTCATGTTGCATACATCTGAAAACCCCTACACCACCCTTCACCAGCTAATGCAAAACCTCCCTCATTGCTCCAGCTCCTGAAGGCTCCAACCTCCGACAGTTCCTGCCCATACCCCTAAAGACAAACACCCTGAAAGGCGGTAGCCCATGCATTCTTATCTCCTGGAGTCTCATGAAGACCAGCCATAACAACTCAGCATGTGAATCACATTTCCCCAGACCTGTTGCAATGAAAGGCAAACTGTGGAGCCAGGATATGTAGTCCAGTTCCCAGAACAGATTGCCTAAGGAAAGGAAGGAATCGCCAGTGCTGTTTTTTTAAGAACAGGTTGGACAAATAACTTACAGAGGCAGAGAAAAATAAACCTGCCTTTGGGCAGGGGGAGGGATTCAAAGACATGGTATACTCCCTTTCTCCTCTGCTTTCTATCATTTGTCTAGGTATGCTGCTTTTTGGCATCTTTCCTAAGACTTCCCTCTGTGCCCACACTAATTTGCACGACGGACCAGCAGAGAGGTGCTGGAACGGGAACTGGGACATGCAAAGCATGTTTTCTCATTTAGTGTTGCCTCACTCTCTGACCTTGAGCTTCTCTCATCCCACTGTGATAACTGAGGTTGTGCATCTGCAAATAGAGCTTATGGCAGTTCATCTGCTTTATAGTGCTAAGATTTTGGATGACACTCAACAGACAAAACCCTCATTTTTTTATTAAAAGGATAATCACATGAAATAAGGAGAAAATTAATTCTAACTTAAGTGAAAAATTACTACAGTAAAATGTGAAAAACATTCACAGAAATATATGCTTACACTTCATAAAATCAATCCGGGCTTTGTAGTGCTTTTCATAATTTCTAATGGACACAGCAGTATCTTGTCCCACACGTTTTACTTGTGATGAAGTAACCTGAAAAAAACATTCCTGAAATTGCAGAGTCTCACAAACAGTAGTGAACAGCTGCCAGTTTTATTAAATTCACCTTTAGCAGCTGCTAGCATCTCCGGAAAGCCGACTCAGAAAGCTTAGATGGGAATGAATTAGAGTGAGATGACTTCTGGGTTGGGATCCTGGCCCTGCTCTCCTGCCCTGTGCCATGGGTCTTTCCCAAGTCAGACCCCAGTGACTGCGATGTCTCCTACTTCAGCAGCCCACTAATTTAGTCTGAATTCCTGAGTATCCGGAGTATGTGGAACAAGGAACCTTGATAGTGCAGTAGCATTTTAAAGTGTTTGACTTTTCTGCTTATTTCTCATTATAAGGACTAAAGTGTCTTCCAAAGTAATACTATTCCTCATGGAGAGAAAAATGTTACCCTTCTCCACAAGAGGAAATTTTAGAAGAAATGGGAAAAGAAAAAATTAAAAACTCTGCATGTATAAATCATCGCGAGCCTTGGTAAAAAGCAGGGCAAGCAATCAGTAAGCAGAAATGTAAATTCAATAAACATGTCTGTGTGTACAAGCTGATAAAGAAAAACTGCTGTAACCTGGCTGTAAACAAGAAGATTGTGCTTCAGGTTGAGTTAAGGGCAGAAGTAACTTATTGGCATTACTTTCTTACTGTTCAGCCAAACATAACCTTTCCACATTCACAGAATTTCAACCTAACAGGCTGAAACACATGCAGTAATCGCAGAGACTGCACAAGGAGAAAATGTGGTTGTAAAAACTGTAGATAACAGGATTTTTCCCAGGTATTTTCCTTTATGAATCTTCTCCTAAATGGATTAATCCATCCTGACAGCCCCCACCCTCCCCAGCCCACCGCTTCTGGCTGGACCCCTGCTGGCCTCCGACCCCTTGTTCCCATCTCCCCACTCTGCACTGGGAAGGACCTCACTCAAACATTTGAAAAATAGCAGAATAAGGGTATTTCCAAGTGGAAAGTGAAAAATATCTGAACATCTGCTGCGAGAGGAGCTCTGAGTCCCCCTGAGGTCTTCACCCAGTCCCATCCATTCATATTAGCTGTGGACCTGTCCCAGGCCATCCACTAGAAAGCTCCTACCAAAGTAGGATTAACAAGTATATTTATATTTATATTGCAGTGTCATGTTGTAAAGCTGGAACTTGGCTTGATTATCTTTGCTGAGCCAAATTAGTTCGTGTGTAAATACTCTAGACTCAACATGCTCTCCCAGCAGGGTTGGACAGAGGGCACCACCTTCTGCTGTGTCACTTCTCATTTTTCAAGGAGATACTAAGTGGGAATGAAAATCATGACAAGCAGCACAAACATCTTGCACCCCAAAGTTCATTATTTAAAGTAAGTACCTTTTGGTGTTGATGAGTAGTTCCAGCACCCACTGTTAGCAAGGCTGAAAGTGAGATGCAGAGCTTATCTGTTTTATCAGCTGCATTTGGTCTCTCCAGCCACATAAGAATTCATGGCTATAAAAAGACGTGATAAAAGCAAAGGGTGAATGTGGAACAGAGATATGTCACAAGCCTCCTGCATTTTCAAGAGGTACAGAGATCTAAAAATCACTAAAATGTTTATTTTAATAAAACATTCAGTAAGATGAACCTGTTTGGGTTATCTTTGAGTTTGCCTCTGGATAAGGCTAACATGACTACAGATCCTACTTCTTTTTATGCCTCCCTTTATTCTGGTAAGATTAAATGATGCTTTCATTTGACAAAAAGAAGGTACATGTTTCCTTCCTTTACTGAAAGATCCACAGAATGTGTTCTGCACATCCACAGAATGTGTTTTTTCCAGTATTCTTTCACCTTACTCTATTGTGACTCAGCTGAAGCCAGTTTTCAGTGTTTCCCTCTGGAAGCTGACTTCCCAGTGAAACTTGAGCCCACTTCTTATACTTTTCATAATCAAGAGTTTTCAGCCACACACTCAGTTCTTTCCTTTAACTATCAAAGACCAAAGCCTCTTTGATAGCAGCTTTCTGGGAAAGCAGGTAAGATTCAGAGAATGACCCACAGTGTGAGTGTACCTGTAGATAATCACATGAAAGAGAAGAGAGACTTTCTTACCTGCAGTCACTTTCCTTGATGTGGCGCTGATGCGCACAGTCGCAGCCCGCACTCCTACCCTTTCTTTCCCATCACACTGAATTTTGTGATTCTGCATCTGGAGGAGCTGCCAGGGTGCCCTCATCTGCCACTGTGGCAGCCACAGGAGGATGGTGCAGAAGAGACAGCCTCAGGCATGAACCTGCAGTTACTGCTGGCTATAAAACCCTCCAGTTCACAGTACCGTGGGAAAGATCCCCTGCTGCCTGAGTGCACATATGGCCAGCGCACCTCAAAGGATGGATAAAGTAAACCTCCTGTGATGGACAGGTTTATTAAAGTTTCTTTATCAAAGAATAAAGATATGGCATAAATACTTGAGAAAGCAGCATCGAGGTAATGAGCTGAAAATAAATTTGCTTTAATGAGATGATGTGGTTGGTTGATCATGTTCAGTCATCATGTTCTAACCTTGATCTGAATTTTCCTTCACTTCTTAAATTCTTACTATATAATATCATATTTACCTTCCTGCAGTCCCCACTGCTCTCAGCTTTCCAGGCTGATGTGGAATTTTCTTTAATCCTCCTGTGGGTGAAGACACTTCATGTTGGTGTCTTCTGCCAGAAATGATTTTTGGGTCCTGGTGTGCTTTACTGAACTGTGTTCTTCCAGAGAGATGACTCTAATAAAACTCAGAAGTAACAGAAATAATGCTAAGCTCCATGACAGTTTTGCAGTTTGTCTCTAGTGAATACAGTCGAAGAACCAAACAACTTGGGAAAAAGCAGGTAACACAAATATTAGGTCTCTTCAGTGTCACTTGTGTTCACGGGGTATTCTGGGAATGATGTCAGCCAAAGGATGTTCACCTACCACAGCTGAGAGCAGAGTGCCAAGTGACTCCAGCAGGGGCTGGCTCAAGAGCTATAGCTCCTGACAAATGCCTCATGAATAATGGGCTGGCTTGAGTCAGTCCAAACACCACTAGAAGACTCTGTGTAGGACTGACACTGCTAGAGAAAACTGTTGAGTGACACAAGGAATAGCTTTTCTGGTTTTACCTTTTGCTGTAGAAATGTTCTCTGCCAATGACCATTTCAGTCACTATTCTCGTGGGCGAGGAGTGGCTCAGAGGCACAGACCCTATTTGGGCTTTGCTCAGGACCAGGTGCAATTCCCACAGCAAGGCTGCCTGGGCCAGAATGATACACGCTGGCTGTGAAATCTATGTCCACCAACCGATTCACAACTGGTTGTTCAGTGGCAGCAAACTGTGAAGACCACTGCTCTCAGTGGGCCTCTCAATGCAGTGCAGTTTGTCCTCCAGAGAGGATCCTTCAGCTTGGGATGGGTAGGGCAATGAAGGGTTTTAATTGAGTAGTGAGTCCTACTCCTTCTGATGGGGAGACATGCTTAAGCACAGTGCAGACTTTTAGATGTAGGGATGTGGCCATCCCGGTTGCAGGGGCTACAGAAGAAACTCACTGCTAGACCTGCTGTGGGCAGCGGCACAGGAGGTTAGGTTTCCTCTCTAGAGTTCAAATTCTTGGATACTGCAGGAAAACTGCAGCCAACCTAGAGCCCAGGATCTAGGCATTCAGCCCACTTCTCTGTTGAATCTGTAGCAGTGCTCAAACTCTCACTGGAAGGTTCCCATTATTGTGGAATAACCCTGAGACAATGAAGGGCATGAAAAGTCCAGATATCTTTGCATATAAGCAGAAGAAATACCCTCAGACATGAGGTATCACAGAACAGCTTTTACTTTTCTGTTTTCTCTAAAGCTAAGTTCCTTTTAGGCTATTATTTTATATTTGAGTGAGGTAGGAAGGGAATTTCTACAAATTTTCTCCCTTGCCTCTGCCACTGGTAATTTAACGAGACACTGTAGTTACAAATAACTCCGCTAATGTGGTAAAAATCTCAGTCCATAGCCCATGTGAGTTGATGGAAGCAGGCTGATCCCCATGTACCAAGGAGCTCACCCAACACCAGGCATTGCTATCCTCCAGCTTTCACACCAGCAGGCAAACAGTTAACAGTTACCCCAAAGGCACCTAGAGAAGGAGCTGCATTTGAAAGTCTTCTTCAAACATTAGTAAATTACTTCAAGCTAGTGTGCTTTAAACTCTAAAAAGCCTCTGCTTTTTTAAATGTCAAAATATAAAGCATAATCAGATAGTCTCCATACAGAGGAGCAGGTTATAAATAGAGCTGTGCCAAAGTGTTAACACATAAGGCTTTTAAATAGCTTTTATTTACAGTTAGAAGATAATCTATAGAACAGACATCATTGTGATATGACTTTCTACAGCATTGTAACTCGCAAAATCATTTCAACAATTGCGTGCTCGGATCTCTCTCCACAGAGAATGATCTCGTCCCTGAATCAGGAACTTACAGAGGAGAAAAGAGAAACAACAGGGCAAAGCTTTTTGGAAGCATTGGCACATCAGTAAAGTGCAGTTATTATGATATACAATTCACAGTGTGCTACAATGAACAAGCTGTCTTGCTGTTTATCTCACTTTGAGCCTCCCTACAATAATTGTTTCTTGGTGCATAACATCTTTGTAATCTTTATTATATCTGCTATCTTATAAAGAATTTTCCTGTCTTCCCCACTTAGCTGTTCTGGGGAATTTTCCTTTAGGTACATGCATACAATGTCATATAAAAGAACTCTGAAAGAAGTTTTTGTAACTATGAAAATCGTTGTATTGCACCTCATCCTGTAGCTGACCAGCTGTGGAGCTGGTTCTGTTTCAAACAATGGTTCATTCCACAACCAAACTTGTCTTTTTGCTTTCCACTACTATTTTGACTCTACTTTTTAGGCACTGCATCCACTTTTAGACTCCTACCCTAGAGGAGCATGGCTTTCCAACCATGTGGGTACAGAGAAATGGTACTCTTATTCTGTTTCACCACTTTCTCTTCTATTGCTTTTCTTACTAAGTAAACAAGAACCTTTCAAAAGACGAAGGTAGGAACTGAAATTCATAAAACTATGAGTCAACAGAGAGATGTTTTTAAGGGCACCCTGTGATATCTCTCCTCTGCCCCCCTATTAACTTTCCTCTCCTCCTTAAGTAATACATCACCTGTTCTTTATTTTTTTCCTTCAATGAGTGATAATCACCTTCCTATCCAGCATCCCCCATGCTGTTCCCGAGGTTCGAGCTCCCCAGCCACTCTTAGTTGTCTTAAACGATTTACATATGTAATTAAATACAGAGTAGCTAGGGTTTAGCTCTGAAGCTTGTTGCTTCTGTTTTATATCTAAAGGACTTGTGAGCCTGAAAGCTTATCTACTTCTTTCAAATACAGAAAATTGTTCTCAGAAGAGATTATCCCCCAATGTTGTCATGTTATATGTTTACAGTGGTAGCAGGATATGGAGGACAGAGATGGGAGCCAGAAGGTAGGTTCAGAGAAAGGAAAATGTGAATGAGGTCTCTGAGGGGATGGAGTCCTACAGTAGCAATGCTTTTACTCACACTTTGTTTGATTATCTGGTTAGAATTAGCACTGATAAAATTACTCATCTGTCTGGTGTGTGTGTGATCATAAAATGTCAGAAGTGAAGAATAATAAACAAGCATCTCGGTCTGGGATTTTGCTCTGTATAGTTTTTTATCAGATGTTAGCAAAGCTTTAAAAAGTTCCAAGTTTATGAACCTTTCCTAGCAGAAAAATGTATATTTTTATAATACTGACATCAGAATTCCTTCTGTAAGTGACTCAACTCCACTATCTGAAGTTTCAGCAAGATAAAGAAAATGGTCCTTTGTAAATGGCTGTTTGGTATACTTAAGGGACTTCTGTTTTCTTTTCCCTTTGGTAAGAAAATATCCATAGCAGAATAAGATAAATCTTTTGAAGATGTAGGTTATTTATGAATAGGCACAAAACAATGATAGTGGACTGAAATCCTTCAAACTAAAAAACCAAAAAACGAAACAAAACCAAAAAGTTATTTTTTCAACCAACATGTTCATTAATAAAAGTTGTACAATTTCCCTTTAAAAGGTTGAACGTCTGTAATAGCCATTCACTTTCTTTTGGGTGTAATGTAACAAGAACTGGGCTTACCTTTGCTGCGTAAAATGGTGGACTGAATGACCATAGACAATTTTACCTGAAAAAATGTTGTAAAATGAATCCACTCCCCCACCCCCAAGCTTTAAAAAGCTCATTCTGACAAGTCAGCTACAAAAACAATTACCTGAAAATGGCTATTTTTGTGGGGACTACATTCCCTTGAGAGGGAAGAAAATGGGGTGGGAGGTACACAAAAGCTTAATGATGCAATGAGCAAGTCTTTGTCCATTAAAAATGCAAGCTTTCAGGTCCAGTAAAGTTTCAACAGCATCAGAGAATGAGCACAGCCAAGCAGGCAGCAGGGCAGCAATAATGCTTGCAACCTGGCAAATAAAACCACCTCTATTTAAGGACAGAGGAATTGTGGATTTTAAGGAGGGACTTTCAGGTGACAGATGGACCAGAGAGAAGAGTGTATATTCCTCTCCTCAGAGTTAATGGCAAAACTCATAACAGGAAATAAATAATAAGCTGTTTTTCAGAACAAGGTTAATCAGCTCAGTGCTGGTTCTTCTATTAAGCCTCCACCCCTGCTCAGCACTTTGTATTCAGCAGGAACTCCATGGTGGCTAAGCAAAGCAGAACAGGGTAATTAAGCTGCTCTTTCCTCTGCCAGCAAAGAAAGAGCTCATTGTTCAAATATTGCCTCCTTCCAGAGGCTGTGATGTCTTCTTAAACATCTTGGCACAGGTAAAATTATAGCCCTGGAGATCAGAAGAATCTTTAGTTCTGTGTTTGCTGTCAGCATTTGATTCACCATGTCCTGGGGCTGGCCAGTCAGCTGTCAAAAAAAGAGGCTCTGGGTGTCTGCTCCCCTGCCTCCTCCTTCAGAAACTCCTACTGCCTCTTCTGTCTTTCTCATAACCACTTCAGAAGTCTTGTTCCTGGTTTTCAAGTAGTTGGTTAAGGTTCAAATATATTAACAGAGATTTTCCAGAGCTTTGTTCCCTGCTTTCAAAAGTGCCCCCAACAGCAGGGTCTGGCACCTCCTTTCCCTCCACCATAATCCCACCCCAGACAGACCCTCTTCATGTGTCTTTTTCTCAGTGTCACACAATCCGTCCTCCATACCCAACAAAGTCCCCAGCTCCCCAAAGACCAGCATGGCACAAGGCAGCTCATGCTGTGCCAAGGTTTGGGTCTGGCATGTGCTGGTCAGGTGGCCAGTCAGTACATGGTGATGGTGATGGCCATGCGAGGGGGCAAACCCCTGCCCTGCCTTCCAGCATCCCACCTCAGCTCTCCTCCATGCACCAGCCAGATGTGGAGGAACAGGATCATGAGACTTCTCACCCTCTGTCAAATGTTATGGCCAGAGAGCAGTGGCATTTCCATCCCTTTCTTTTCTTTCAGTAATCAACCTAGAAGTGAACAGAATGTTAAAAAATTACCTTGGAGGAACTGTTCACAACACTGAAATGAAGACATCTACAATTAGTTTCCAGGGTTAATAACAGAGTGACTGTTTGTATATACCTGTTTGAGATTTAAGACAGAAAAGCTGGTTTGACCTATTTTTGAAAGCATAAAAATATTATCCTGCTGTCAGACAGGAAAAATGAATATATTACATAAATATATATATACTCCTGGAGAAACTGGCAAGTCATGGTTTGGATAGGCATACTCTTTGCTGGGCAAAAAAAATGGCTGAATGGCCATGTAGTTGTGGTGAATGGAGTTAAATCCAGCTGGTGGCTGGCCATAAGGGATCAGTATTGGGGCCAGTTACTTTTTTAATATCTTTATCAGCAGTCACGGACAATAGGATCAAATGCACCCTCAGTAAGTTTGCAGGTGACACCAAGTTGAGAGCAAATGTTGATCTGCTTGAAGGTAAGATGCTCAACAGAGGGATTCGGACAGGCTGGATCAATGGGTCGAGGACAATGGTATGAGGTTCAACAAGGCTAAGTGCAGGGTCCTGCACTTGGGTCACAACAACCCCATGTACTGTTACAGGCTTGGGGAAGAGTGACTGTAAAACTGCCCAGCAGAAAAGGACCTGAGGGTGCTGGTCGACAGCTGGGTGAATAAGAGCCAGCAGTGTGCCCAGGTGGCCAAGAAAGCCAACAGTATCCTGGCCTGTATCAGGAATAATGTGGCCAGCAAAACTAGGGAAATGATTGTCCCCCTGTACTCAGCACTGGTGAGGCGCCACCTGAGTACTGTGTCCAGTTTTGGGCCCCTCACTACAAGAAGGACATAGAGGTGCTGGACTGTGTCCAGAGAAGGACAACGAAACTGATGAGGGATCTAGAGCACAAGTCTTACAAGGATCAGCTGAGGGAACTGGTGGTGTTTGGCCTGGAGAAAAGGAGGCTCAGGGGGGACCTAATCACTCTCTACAACTACCTGGAAGGAGGTTGTAGCAAGGTGGGGGTTGGTCTCTTCTCCCAAGTAACAGGTAAGAGGACAAGAGGAAGCGGTCTCAAGTTGTGCCAGGGGAGGTTTAGATTGAATATTAGGAACAATTTCTGCACTAAAAGAGTTGTCAAGCACTGGAAAAGGCTACCCAGAAAAGTGGTTGAGTCACCATCCCTGGAGGTATTTGAAGAGGGTTAGACGTGGTGCTGAGGGACATGGTTTAGTGGTAACTTGGCAGTGTTAGCTTAACGGTTGGACTGGATGATCTTAAAGGCCTTTTCCAACTGAAATGATTCTATTCCATTCTATTCTATTCTATTCTATTCTATTCTATCCTATTCTAGATTGTTACTCAAACAGATGTGAAATGCACATAAAAAGATGTAACAAAACCTGAGAAATGTTATGAAATAAAACCAAGATAGTTTCACCATAATTACACAAATTACTTAGTGGTTGACTTTTATTTTGTGATCTGTCTTGGAGCAGGTGAACCATTTGACTCAGACTGTTGAATCATCAGTCTTCAGATGTCCTGTTTGCCATCATATGTTTGGCACACATGACATACTTGGACATTGAACTTCAAGTTTGGGGAAAAGCAAAATCAGCAAACTGGTGACTGCTATTTTATTTCCTGGTTAAAAAAAAAAAAACAACAACAAAAAAAAAAAAAAAACACCAAACAAAAACATACAAAAAATCCCATTTTCATAGAAAAATAATTATTGTATGCTCATATTTAGATATAAATGTATTTCTGATGTAATGTAATTTGAAAAATAAAAGTCTACATTAAATTGGAAATAATTCACAAGAAAAATGTGTTTTTAAAGGTTTATGTGGAACTTTAAAAGATTTTAAGGCTAGTTAATTCAAAATGCCTTAACTTTTTAGATAAAAACAGCTTTTAAAATGGCTTCTAAGACTTTTCATATCTTTGTAGATATCTTGACATACACTGCAATTTTCCACTATTCTTATTTGTTTCTTCTGAGACTCTAGAGTTCATCTTACCTGCAAGGCAAATTAAATCTTAGTCCGATTGATTTGAAAAAAAAAAAAAAAAAAGTTCTTTGTAATATTACTGTATGCAAAAAAGCCTCCAAGGACATAATTGTAACTCCTGTTGGCAAGCATCATTTGAAGTATCTGAAGAAAAATATTAATATACTTTCATCCCTGTTAATTACTTTGGAATATGAAAATCAAGAAGAATTGCATGTTATTGTATGCTCATTTCTGCATGATTCACATTTTCAAATTAAGCATTTGAATGCCTTGCTCAGTTTTAAATTCCCCTCATACACGTTCTACACAATGCCAATATAGTTTCTGCCCAGAAAAATTCAAAAGGAAGAAGTCTGATGATATAAAATGGTGAAAGTGCATAATCCTGTGAATGTCTGTTTCATTTCCCAAATGAAATATCAAGCTTCATGGGTAAGTAAATTATTACTAGGTTTTAATCCATCAAAGCAATGCCAGTTTGAAAGCTGCAGTGGGATGGGATGGCTGCAGAAGCTGGGCTGTTGCAGAGGAGGAAAACACCTTGCTCTGCACTCAGTGCAGCAGCAGCTCCCCCAGGAGCTGGTGAAGTAATCAAAGAAAGATTAATTTAGGGGCTATCTGGGTGCTCCTGCCCACAAGTGCCTGGTGGAGGCAGAGGACAAGGGACACTTGCTCTGTGCAGGCTCCTTTTCACAATTCACTGCTCTCATTTCAGCCCTGCCAGTCCAGGTGTGAGTGGTGAGAACCCCAGAGCAGATGTAGACCTCTGCTACTGGTACCCTCTGGCAGAAAATCGAAGAGGCAAAGAAAGGGAAACCTCTCATTTCAGCTGTGGCTTGTATGTGTGAGGCCAAAAAGGCAGTGTGCTGTACAGAGGATGGGTGCTGCATAACCCTTGATGGTCCTGGGATCTTTCTTCTAGGTCTGCCTGTATCTGTTGTGTCACTTGGAGTGAATTTCTTCCTTTCCCATAATTTCTCTCATCTGTGGGAGGTGTCCCAGCCCACAGCAGGGCAGCTGGAACTAGACGATGTTCAAGGTCCCTTCCAACCTAAACCACTCTATGATTCTGTGATTTACCTCATCCTTCATACTATAGATTCCTCAGTGCACTTACTCTCTGTCATCAGGTATCTGTGCAGATCCTAAGAGAACAGCCTGAATATCCTCCTGTCCCATCTCAGTCACCACCATCTTGACCTGCATGTACCAGCAGGACAGGGCAGTCAATCCATAGCGCTGCTACCTTTATTTCTTCCCCCATCACACCACAGAGGTTATGTATTTGTGAATTGCTGAGGCAGCAAAGGATTTATATATGAAAGAAGTTTAATACATGGAAAGCCACACACATATAGAGCACACAGAAAAGAAACTTCACAAATACAAATTAATTCAGGATCGCAGGACACTGTCTTGATACAAACTATACATAAAGTGCTTCTGCAACCTTTTTTGAGGTGGCTCCTTCAACCGTTTGTGCTATGTGCAATCACTTATTAGCATTTGGTGAAAGTCTGTAGGGAAATGTGCAATTAGAAGTCACTCTGGCTGGCATGCACTGATGAGAAAACATGTTTTTGAATTTCAAACAGAGCTTGTAGGACTACAGAAGACTCATATAAGCAAGTCCCATATTAGAGGGCATCTTCTAGGAAAGCAATTAACATTCCACTTCTTGTATTTCCACCACTGGAGAATTCAGCTGGTGACAACCGTTGACATCTTCTTACTTACTCCATTTCCCCCTTGCACATCCAGCTCCCAAACATGCTTCCTGTTTTTTCAACTCCAGCCCTTTTATTACTGATAATAACAATGCTTCGTTGAGAGCAATTACAAAGCAGCCTCTTGGGAGACCCGGCAGCCATCTCCCCTCACGCTGAATATGTCAGCATCTGTGCCACCTATAATTTGACCAAAAAGGGGTTTAAAAACTTCCCCACCATGATATATAGTTCTATCTTTACCCATTAACAGACATCAGGACAGGGATGGGGAGGCTGCACACAGGTTTGACAGGAAGGCCGTGTACCAGATCTGCCACAGGCTGGTGTCAGCGTCAGATGGTGGCAGGACAAGGACTGTGCCTGTGTGCTGGAGAGGGAGGAAGGTAGAGACATTTTCCACAGGTGATTCCCGTACAGTGCATTTCTCAAGATGGTGTCCCAGACTGAATTTAGATTTTTTTTTCCTAATCACTCTGCTCATAAAATTAAAAAAAAATAATAATAATGCACCAGGTACTGAAAAGCATGAAGTCATCAGTAATCAGTACCTTATTTTTAAAGACTCAACTGACTAACCTCAAAGCTGCTTATGTTAAGCAATGGAAAGAGGGGCAAAGATCATGCATCATATTATTTCCAGCCAGGTGCTTTAATAGACCATACTTTCATTTTCAGGTCAATGGACAGTTCTGAACAAAACGCAAGGCCCAGTACTGAATAACAATTTTAGTTAGCTGAATAAAATTATACATACCACTTACGTTTTTCCTGTGTTAGAGTCTTAAAAAGAGCTCTGGAAATACTGTCTCAAAAATTTATTTCAGGAAGAAAAAGGATTTAGTTCTCAAATCCTAGGCTATATTACAGATTTATGGGGATACTTGACCAAAGCACAGTTATTATTTTGAAAGTAATATTAATCTTCTCCAGTACTTACCCTTCTTGTACTAGCAGGATCTTTCGCTGTCCTTCTCTCCTTTCCCTACACACACCACCAATCATTTTAATTAAGTTGCCAAGGTTTTTCTTCTTCCTTTCTCTAAACTCTGCTATGGGAATGAGCTCACCCAGGATCAGATTAAGCAGCAGAATATGTTTTAGTAAACAGAATTTATTCTCGACCTTCAACTCCCCATCCACTGTTACAAACAAATCCTTCATTCCCTTAAGGCAGCATCCGAGGAAGCAGGCTCTCCATAAAAGACTTTCAACTCATGCAGACTCGAAGGCATAAACTGTCAAAACAATGCATTGAACAGAGTACATCCCATAATACTCATGTCTGTTCACACCACAGCAAGGTTTATATTCTACACACTGCACAAACGCCAATTCTGAATCTTGTTTTCTCTTTCAAAAAGTAGAATTTAGGTATTTTAACTCACCACCTGGTAACATTTTAGCTACCCAGAAAATGCAATGGTAAAGGCACCCACAGAATCACAGAATCACCTAGGTTGGAAGGGACCTTTTGAGATCATCTACTCCAACCAANATTTGAATAAGAGGTTCAGAGTCACGTGGGACATCCTTTATCACATCCTCAGCAGATCAAACAGCTTCCACTGAATTCTGCCTTTTTTGCACCTCAAAGGCCCCATCTGCTTGGCCCATGTTTAACAACAAGAGTTTGGCCCTGTTCCTTGGTCTCCCCCACAAAGCTTTGCACTGTCTTTTATGTGCTATCACGACTAGGACAAATTGTCAAACAAATGGACCCGGAGCATTTAATAACATTTTTGTGAGCTAGAGTAGCTGTATTTTGCCCTGGTTTTGTGTATATTGGTGGGTTTCCTAGAAGATGGGGCTTGTTAAACTTCTGAAAAACCAACCAAACCAGCTATATCTTTTACTCATCAGAGAAACTGGCAAGTTCGAGTAATATGTTATGGTCACATACGGGCTGATGTACCTCAGCATTACCCTTACTGGAGCCTTTCCCCAAATACAGACTGTGGTTACCTCTAAAACAGCAAAGTAGATGGTCCCAGGTTTTGCAGCTCATTTGCCTGCATGGTTTGAACAGTCCCTGGCACGCAGGTCCTGGTCTAATAGGAAACTCTTGAATTGTCTTGGGGTACGGTTTGGCAGCTGCATGTGGTCCCCAAGCTCAAGAGCACAGGCAAATTCAATGCCACGTGCATGGGCTGCCTCAGCTGGTCAGCCCAATTCTGGTAACTCCAGCATATTTAATTTACTTGAACAGATGAAGCCTGTGGGTTCAAATCTCTTCTCTCTGGCATTACACCTGTAAAACTTGACATACGAGCTTATTTTGTAACACAGAGGAAGTTCAGATCCTTCCAGCCCTCTGCAGCAGCACCAGTCACTCTCTTCTAGGTACAAGTTAGACCTGGTGCTCTGGAAGTTGCACACCGAAAAGGTGTTAGCCTCAGCCTCCAAAATATTCTGTGGCTGTTCTACTTTGCCATGTAGATTAGTCAGCTCCCAGCATCCCTGCCTATAAAAACAGTTTCAGAGCATCACTCTGTGCTGACTTATTAATAATTAATTATTAATTGCTGACACAGATTGTGATTTTGGCCCTCAACTTGAATGAACCCATTATCAATTCATGCAGAGGTAATTAAGAAAAAGGAAGACTCTTCCTTTAATCTTTCTTACAACTCAGTGCATTCAGGAATGCACAATCCAGAGCACAGAAGCCATCAAAGGAAAGGATGCTTCATGTCATAAATCAGGAGGGAGCTAAGCCTCAGGTTTTTAATTCCTCTACTCAAAAGGAAAGTTTCCAGCGAAGCAGGAGCCACCACAGCACCACAGCTCCATCTCCCTGTTACCAGCCTGTTACCCAGCTGCGCAGGCTGCCTTGTCACACCAAGCACTGGACCAGTGAATGCTGGCTGTGCTCATACAGGTCTGTACACAACTGGACCAGTAGCTCCCCTGTGCCAGCACTGCAGACTCCTGTGTCCCAGTAACACCCCCATGCCAGCACTGCCTCCCTCTCCACACTGTCACTGAGGCTGGTAAATCTCTTTCCTGCCATGTTACTCTCCCTTCACAGCTCTTCAAAAACATTTTTTAATCCCAAAGCTTTTATTTATTTATACAAAAGAAAGCTGATCTCGCTGAACTATAGAGTTCCTGGGGGCATGTAATGACATCCTGATGACTGCAACCTGTGAAAATGCCTATACTTGTTTAATTTTAACCACATGAACTGCCCTGCTGAAGTCAATGAGATTACACCCTGGGTGTATTAAAGTGCATCTGTTATTTCAGAGGTAGCTACTACATCTGGAGCATGCACACTCATTTAGAGGAGAAAATTATTTTGTGGTGTGTGTAGTTAAGCAGAGTATCTGGTGTGTCCATGTGCATTTTCAGTTTAATTTTAAGGCTGGTTGTTCAACAGAAGACCAAGCCCAAAATAGGTAGCAGAAAGTTATACCCCACTAGGGGAAGAACCAGAGAACAACTGTGGTCTTTCTGTCATGATTCACTTGGGAGTCACCACCAGCCTGGAGAGGTGCACCTGGAGACATTTTCCATACTCAGACGAGTGCAGAGATTATAGTTGTTCCTGTAGCCCCTAAAAAAATCCCATACAATTTAGAATAGGTTAGTTCAATTCAGCAAATACAAATTGACTAATAGGAGCCCCGGGCTGCAAGCCCTCCCAAGTGTTCTAAAACAAATATATTTTTCTCCCTGTGCAATGGCATTATATCCAGAAGAGTGAAGTAGTGCTACTGGTGACAAGTGCAAGACAGTAGCAAAAATAAACTGGCTCTTCAACCTCTGCATCATTGTATATTGGCACAATTTGGTACTCTGTGTAAGGTCTGAGAAACGCTGGAGCAAGCTGCAGTGGTAAGTTTTTCTCACACACCTTTTCCCAGGTCTGCTCTATGAAATGTAAATATAGTTTGAGTTATCCAGGCTAGTTTTTCCCACAAATGGAGTAGAAATTGAGTATTGTAGGCATTTTTTAAAATGGCAAGAGTAAAATGACAGTATCTGCTAGATACTGTTATTGGTCCATTTACCATCCACAAAATGTTTTCCAGTTCTATATAATCATTCAGCTTTTATGACCCTGCTGTCATTGTAGAAGTAACACACTGATATTTTCTATTATGCATTGTTTCTAGCTGTATGAAATAAACAGCAATTAGACGGTCCTTTTCTTGTGTTGCTCCTTTCCTATGAATTGTTTTTAAACTTCTCCAGCAACCCCCTCTGCCAGGTACTCAGTCACATCCCAGAATACAGTGTAGGGTCAGTTGAGGATACTATACACTCTGAAGTGTTAGCGATAAAAAACAGCCAGTAAACACAGATGTCACTTCTGCTATAGAAATTTCATGCTCTACTAATACATATTTCATTAAAGCCCAAGGCTAAGAGATCACACCTTAAATGCCAGATTAAGGTGGAATTCTATGTTAATGTCAAAGCTTTGCCATTCTGCGCTCCACTGGGTGAAGACCTTGACTTCTTCAACCTTTATGTCAAGTCTTCGAGAATTTCCCTACAACCTGTCTTTGATAAGTTTTCCCATATGTTTCTCATCTCTACCTACTGTGGGATTTTCCCCTTTTCAATTTTATTTTAATTTTGCTCAGAATGGTTGCTCAGAAGAGTGTGCTCCCTAAGCATCCTTTCCCGGCCCCGGCCAGCAGCAGCATACTGGGCAACTTGGATCTTTATCCAATCAAGTATTGCTCTTCACGTGGCTCTGTTGCACCCAGTTTCATCTGCTTCTTCTCCTACAACCCATACTTTTCTTGTGTTCATTACATTAAGCCTCCTGCTTTCACAAAGCAGATCACTTATGTGTAACTTATGCCACTATTGTATATGTCACCTATGAATCTGGCTGAGAAAATAGCCTGGCTTTCCTCCTGTTTAATTATGGGCTATATTATACACCAATTTTTCAGGATCTTCTGGGAAAAACAAGAAAATTTCCTTAAATATCTGACATCATGATATGATTTGTATGTGAGTGCACCTTATTTAAAGCTGCATATTGCCTTTGTATGTAAAAAAAAAAAAAGAATAAATGGAGTCTTGGTGGTCATACCTTCTACTTAGACTCCAGCTAAACCAAAGTGAGCAATTAACTATCCAAAGAATGTCATTAATAACCCTGATCAAATAAACCATGGTTAGCAAACTGGCAGCTCCTGGCATTCTTCTTTACTTCCTTGTAGAGTATATTCACTCAGAATATCGTTAAAGATATTAATTACCCGTGCCATTTACCATTTAAAGATCCTCTGTTTGCTGCAGGATTTTCTCAGCTAGAAGACCTAAATTCAAAGAGTAATGGAGAGTCAAAAATGGAGTGGTATGGGAAAAAACCCACACCATGCTGACAGCACTTTAGGCTCATTAGCACATTATTATGAAACCCAGCTAAACAAATTAATTCCCAAGCATAAAGCATCAGCTATTTTTTCAGTTTGGGGTTTTGAGTATTTTGTTAACAATTACCATTTCGCAGGACGAACAAAATATACAGAGAGAAATTTTGAAGACAGAAATTAAACATTGGCTCAAGGAATCTAGATGTAATGCATTTTACATAATATACGAGATATTGTAGTCTGTATGATGTGGACTTCTGAAAGAGTTTTGGCAGTATGAGGAATCCAGGACCACACTGGCCTGGAGAGAAAAGGCTGAGCTTAAGGCCGAATGTAAAATAATCATTGGCTGTATGTGCATTTAGTGTAAACAGGCAGCTGTAAACTATCCTCATATTAAAGAGCTAGGGCCCTATTAGATATATGAGCAAAACAAAAAGGACAAAATATTGCTCACTGCATGAGCAGTCCTGCTGCATGCCGGGTGGTTCCTCTTCCTGAACCCATCTCATGATGAAACTGAGGAAGCAGATGTAAAAAGCCCTTTCAGCAAAGAGACAAAAATTTAAGCCTCGATGGTGGAGACGTAACAGAAGACAGTGTGCCATGCTCACTGTCAGGGCAACATTGTCTAAAACTATGTATAACTGGAATAAACACCGAGATTCTGATTCTTCTAAGCCTGCCACAAACCAAGGCACAGGAGCACAAACTCCTCTAATGGATCCACTCTCACACCCTCATGAAGAAAAAGAATAAATGTCTCAAGTCCTTTTTCACACTCTCAGAGCTGCTGCCTGTGGATGCTGGTTATAAAGAAAGGCTACGCAGGAGCTTTCCTCAACCCGCTTCGTGATCCTTTTAAATTAAAAAACGCTGGTTTATTTTTACTGTGGGTACTTCTGTATCTCACTGACAACCAAGTGGAGTGACAGAGTATCTTCCAGAAACACAAGGACTGGAGACCCTAGTACCTCTCTTTATGAGGAGGTGGTCCAGAGGGACAAGTTATGCCAATTCTCAGGTGGACAATTTGATCAAGAAGGTTTTTTTGTCATTTAGCTTAGTGAACTGTGGTAACGAATGGAGTTAATGTTCACAAAGCTCACAGGGTATGTCAGCACAGACCAGCACCTTAGCTCATGCTCAATTCTGCAGTATGTGCTTATATGACTTCCAGAGTAGAGCTAATCCATGTCTGCCAAAATCAACCACGGACACAGAAAACAAGCTGCCACTGACTCCATCAGTTCAGACGTGCCCGGTATAGTGAATCATAGAATTGTTTAGGTTGGAAAAGACCTTTAAGATAATCCAGTCCAACCATTAACCTAGCACTGCCAAGTCCACCGCTATACCATGTCCCTCAGCTCTTCATCTACACATCTTTTAAATACCTCCAGGGATGGTGACTCAACGACTATAGAATCACAGACTAAAATCATAGAAACGTTATGGTTGGAAAAGACCTTTAAAATCATGAAGTCCAACTGTCTTTGAACAAGAGTGTCCAAATGGAGAGACCCTTATTGCACCATTTGCACTGCAAATTCACACCTTGGTTTTCTATAGAATGCCTTTTCCATGCAGCTATGCCCTTATACGGAGCAGAAAACACTCAAGAGGACTTCCACGCTCTTCAGCTATGGCTGAAAACACAAGGCAGAGAAGAGTATAGGCGGCAGATTTGAAAGCCCTCAGCTCAACAATATCATTATTCTTTTGATACACAGTCCACAGGCTGTGAGACTGTGTAAGAACTGAACATTGAGTTTTTCTGTTTTTAACTCAGACTAATCCAGGTCATAACAACCCCAACCAGCCAAAAAAAACCACATTAACAATCATAATACTGTTGTTATGGTCATTTTTCAAAACTTCTTATCTTCCCTGAAATGTTTGGGGTTTTTTTAAGAAATTCAGGGCAGGAGCATGCTAATGGTGCCTATGCTGCACCCTGGGTGAACTTGGTGGCGTTATCAGCCAAGGACATACTACAAAATTGCCAAAAGAACTAACCAAAGGGCAAAGTGTAGTTACATGACAGGAGCAGGGGCGTGGGAGTAGGGTGTGACTCCAGAGCCTTCCCGGCACACCACCAGGGCTACACCCAGCATCGTCCTCCACGTATTCTCCTAAAGCAGTGTCTTCCCAGAAAAAGCTACTGGTATTTGCATGGGCAGTCCTGATGCAGTAAAAGGTATATACAAGGCACAGTTCATCTGTTCATCATAAAACAGGTGCCACTGGGAAGTAACAGAGGAGCAGAGGAGAATGACACAGGAGGACTAGTCCAAATGTAGAAGTCTACAGTGTAGATGTTAAATTGGGACTGAGTTCCCCAAGCACAGGCATCTGCTGCCATTTGAGTCACAACAGGTTGTATAAAGTGGCCTCATGGAGCCACCAAATATGGTGGTGCACCAGTGTCCTTCCAGACCAGCAGCTGCAGATGCCATGGGTTAACAATGAAGTATCTCAAATGGCGCAGGAGGACTAGATCTAAGCAACTAAACTCAGGTGGACTTTAGGGTGACCTACACAATTCTCTAGTGATTGTGTTGACTAGACCTCCATTACCGTGATGCACTTTAGACTCATTCCACCTACACAAGGACACCTAACATTTGGTTTTATGCTGAACCCCACTGGTACCATTAGTTGAGATGAATTCAGCCATGGAGTCAGTGTATATGGATACATAATAGATTATGGAAAATGTATTAATCTCGGTGTCTCCAGGTCTGAAGGATCGCTGCAGCACAACGGAGGTGCGGACAAAGATTAAAAGATGTTTTTTCCCCTCAGTTTATATGCCAAGTTTGGAAGACTTAAGATCAAACACACACTCCCTGCTCAGAAAGAGTTAGTTCACAGATCTGCCTTGACAATATAATATGCCTTAAGTGTGCTCTGCATAAGCCCATCAGATATTATTCCTGTTGGTTGCATTCCAGCAGAGCACTGCATGGATAAATAGCTCAAAGAAATCATTGTTCAAAAAGAGTGTTCAGCACCTTCTACTAACCTCAGCTACTTTGACACAGTTAAGTGATAAAATGGTTAAAGCCAACTGCAATATTTTATGATTTTAAAAAATTAAATGACAACAGTTTCCCCTCTCTTTTACCCTTATTCCTTTCCAAACCACACACATGGGAGAACTCCTCGTACTTGACAAACACGCATTGCTTCTGTTGGCTCCTGACAAAGCTGGGATCAGACCCTAATTAAGGCAGAGTTCTCAGGGAGCCTGTGTGTATGTCCTCAGTGACCACAGGCCAAATGGCCACAACCTGCTCCACAAATAGTGCATTAAAGGCTAAAGATAACCAATTTAGCATTCCTCTGGTTGCAAGGAAAACAAAACTTAAGTGACTTCTTACAATGAAGTTAAAATTTCCCATACCTTGTTTTGAAACTAGATCTGTTCCCAGGAATGAATGATCTAATCATGAAGAGTGAAGAAACCACCAGGAGGATGAACTGGATTGTAGCTGTGTGGAGTGGGTAGTCACTGGCAGCACCCTGCTTCCAAGAGCAGAGCAGGAATGAAGCTGCTGCAGTCTCTGCAAAGGTTCTGAAGATGCTTTCCGTTCAGCGCAAGGCATGCATAAACACATGTCCAGAAACACGTGAAGGGCAGCCACCTTTGTTGAGCATCCTGAAATTATAGGCTAGAGCTCAGTTTCCTACTTCTCAGGGACAGTTAGGCAAGAACCTGCTGCTCAGGGGACACACATGGGTAAGGTCAGCAAAAAAGATCAGCACAAGGATCATAGATTCATAGAATGGTTTGAGTTGGAAGTTCCAACCCCCCTACCATGGGCAGGGACACCTCCCACTAGAGCAGGTTGCTCAAAGCCCCATCCAGCCTGGCCTTGAACACTTCCAGGGATGGGGCAGCCACAGCTTCTCTGGGACTCTGGGAAACTTGTTCCAGTGTCTCACCACCCTCACAGTGAAGTATTTATTCCTAATACATAATCTAAATCTCCCAAGGGGAGCACATCCACCAACTTGCTTCCCAGACCAGATCCAGTCCCATCAACTGCCCCTTAGCACCTGGGATGTATGGATATTTTTATCAAAAACGATGCAGTTCAAGAAATCTGAGATCACTAAAATGCAAATCAAAGTGCAGTAAAAGGAGTTGATCAGGAAGATTGGGTTGAAAACCCCTCACATGAACTGAATTAAAACCCACACTAGTGGATTTTCCCTATAACTGAGCTCTGTGTGCACAAGGACCCTTCTTGCCCTTAGCCATCAGATAGAGCTCTTTTCAGACTCCATGTTACTATTTTAAAATGAAAAATCTATTTTCACAGAGGTCTTTGTCCTGATCTGCTTATATTTTTCAATATAGATGCTATCTGTCCTCGGAGGATTTTAAACACTGTGACCAGGATGCAACTGTTTGTTTTTTTGTTCTGAGAGAGAAAACAGTGATTCCTCCTGCAGCCTGAAGACTATCTCTGTGGAGCAGGATCCAGGTCGAGGACTCCAAGCGCCGTGGCTGGATAGGATGGAGCACAAGCAGGTCCGTGACATGGCAGCGATAGCGACCAGCTGTTCTCCATAGGGGAGCGGGGGAGCATCTGCTCTCCTCCTGGAACAGCCCAGAGACATGGAAAGGGGAGAGCGAGCCAGGGCCCCAGCTGGGGAGCCATAAGCACAGAGGGGAAAGCAAATGCCTCTCATCAGGCCCCAATTAGCACAGGCGTGATGGGGGAGGCCGCTTGCCCTGCAGGCTGCTGAAGACTGGGCCAAAGGCAGCGGCCAGGGAGCAGCCATGCAAGGAGAGGGGAGAGCTGCGAGGGAGGAGGGAGGGGGAAAGATGGACAGCGGGGCTTACATGCTCTGACTGAGATTAAAGCAAAATAGCAACCATGTATGTCACTAAATGCATTTCAGCCTTCCCCGGCGTGATGCTGGAGTCCAATGACTTTGCCAGTAATCTAATGCTCCAAAGCTGAAGCCATGCAGTGCTGAACAGGGGGTGAATAGCTGTGTCTTGCTGGCAAAGGCAGCAAACCCTTGCTGCTGTCATGCTAGCCAACACGGCCCCCACTTCTGCAGGCCGTTGCCATCATTCCTCACATTGAGCCACAAAGAACTCTGTGCTGTGCAGAGAGCAGCCATGGGCCAGGCTGCAGACCTGCACAGTGTCTGCCAAGCATGCTGGTTAGACCTTCAGCATCAGGCAGGACAGGATTATTTCATGTAAAGGGGGCAGTCCAGTCTCAAATGGAAGGGAAATTCATATTCGTATGGAAGAAAATGCATTCTTCCCTGCAGGGGCCAGCACTGGCTGCAGAGGGTTGCAAGCCCCCTTGGGAGGTGGAGAGGGCTGAAACTCACCTGCCAAGGGGTGAGTTTCAGTAATGCCACACACCTGCTAGCAACACAAGACCCACTCTAGGTAACAGCTCTGCTAGCAAGAGGGTTTGCAAGTGCCATCATTTCAAATTACATGTAAAATTATTCAAGTGTTCATTAAAAAATTGCCTAGTATTTCTTGTCTCTTTTTTTTTTTTTTTTTTTTTGTCTGGAAAAGGAAAGATTTCATGTCTTTTATTTTTTCTACGCTCCATGCAACAGTATGGAATTGAAAGTTGATTTTGCCAGCTGATATCCTTGCCAGTCCCCTCTCTCCAGTCTCTAAAATCCTAAGAGAGCTACTTAGTGACCATTGCATAAGCTCAGCCTTTTCAAAGACTGGTATAGAAGCATAAAGGGCAGAGTGCTGACACTGAAGCTGAGAGATGCAACCTAACTCTTTGATATCCCATATCCGTTTATATATTCAGTGTCAGAAACATCGAGCTAATATTAAAAAAATAATTAATATCTCAAATAGGACAACACTAATCATAACTAGTTAAGTGAGAAGTTAAATTCTTTATAGTATTCGTGTCCTTCCAAAAGCCTTTGTAAAGGTTCAATGAGCACTGACATCTTCAGCTAGCTTGACAGGATGCACGTATTTTTATTTCTTGACTGATTGTATCTCTGAGCAAACAACCTCGCCTGAGTGTTCTTATCTCTGACTGAAACCATTGGGGACTGGAGCTGTTTATAACTTAACAGCATTCAGTGATGCTTCACATAGAAAGTCTTCATTTTTGCATGAAAACTTATGAGGAGAACACACTGTAATTTTTCACTACCTATAGCCTATCTCTTCACCCCTGCCATGCTCATATATTTAAAGCCGGCTGAAGCAGCAGGCTCAGGAAGGAAAGAAAGAAAAGCCAGGAACATTGTGGTCTGGCAGATGACTTTGGTGCTCTCAACAAGTCTGTGCAAGCGTCAAGTGATTCACAAATGGTTCAGCAAATGTTGGCTCTGTAGAAATCAGATCAAGGGCAGTTCCAAGCACCACAAAGAAGCCCATGAAACCACAGCTGGTGCTGGATTTCTGGGGGCCCCCAGCGGGTGCACACTCCTCAGGGCCCCGCTCCTCCCCCTGCAGAGCTGCCCCCATTCAGTAAAACATCTGCAAGAGGTGGACTTTGCTCTTCCAGCCTCAGAGGGGTTTAGCTCAGGAAAAGAGATGTTGTTAATCTGAGGGCTACCCAATCTCTCCCCTACCATGCATCAGGGCTGACCATGCAAGGTGTTGAAGCCCACTGTGCACAGAGACACCAGGACACCCAAGAGGAGACTCGAATTTTGCACTACCAGCTGTGTCAATGTCCATTTGTGCACCATCTTCCCCTGGTGGGAAAGTGCTTTAGTTCAGTCCGGGCAGGATGCTCACTGCTACAAAATTGGAAGGATAAAATTTGCTCTGGAATTGGGGTCCACACAAATGGTACGCAAACCCCCACATTAGAAAACTTAGTAATAATGGGGGTTGGAAATTTTTTTTTTCATGGTAATCCAGAATGCTAATTATGAAAGCGATCTGTTCAGTCATTACTTAGTACAAGTCTTAAAGCAAAGGATTAAGGATTTCGGCTAACTTTTTTTTTCTACAGCATATCACATTACTTGAGTTCGTGTGTTAATTCTTATTTTCTTCACTTTCGTAAGACGTTGGACACAGATCCTGAACTGGTCAATGGAATAATTAAATCTTTTCTTGTGACATAGAAGGGAAAAAGAAAATACAGTTTAATCATTAAAATATTTTAAAAGTGTTTCTGGTAGGGGGATGAGTTTTATTTTGGAGAGGGTAGCAGATGTGGTAATGGAGGCCATTTTCTAAGGAGAAATTTAAAGTCATTTTTAAATTATTATCTGCAGTTATTCTTTAACTTTTAATAACAAGAAATTAGTTCTGTTAGGCCTACATTACAGGCCTCCCTCTAAGTCCAGCTGGTACTAAAATAATAGAGACTTTCTATTCAAAGCCAAAGAACAATAAACTGAGGTCATTTTTCTCTCCAGTGAAGGCTGACTTTCAGTCTAATAACTTTAGACTATAAACAAGTAGCATATCATATTTCTTTGTATGCTGGTTGATTTTAATATTGATACAATTTCTTTATTTAGTACCTAAAGAAGTTCTATGTAATTTGCAGACAAATTTAATAAACAAACCAGAAGCCTAAAATCTATGTAGGAAAATGAAATAAATGGACCACAGTAAAAATGAAAATTAAGTAGGCGTTCAAGAATATAAAAATTATCAGCTATTAACTTTTTTTACCTTGTTCCTTTAGTTCTGCAAAACCCAATTGTTCTTTATATAATCCTTCCTCGCAACAATATATTTATTTTGAAAGCCAACTGTATCCTGGGTTGCATCAAAAGAAGCATGAGCAGNCTTTGAGCTCTAGTGAGAGGTGTCCCTGCACATGGCAAGGGGGTTGGAACTTGATGATCTTTAAGGTCCCTTCAACTCTATCCATTCTATGATTCTATGATTTTTAAGTCATAACTTGCTGTCGTTTCACAACATCTCACAGGTGGTCCTGGTCAGAGAAGGAGCTTGGACTAGAGACCTTCTGAGATTGCTTCCAATCTGAATTTCCCTGTGATCCTATGATCTGTGCCAACTTCACTTCCTCTCTGAGCCAAAGCACGCTCACGGTCTACATCTACACTGTTGAATCCCTCAGGTCCTTGGACTGACCTCAGTGCCTGAGGTGGACGGGGCACTGGCAGGTTAAAGCAGACCACCCTGACCCACACTACACCTACAGAGAATCTACACCCACTCTACAATGCTCTGCTCCAGACTCTTTTGCTATTCCGGAGACATAATTACCATTTCTATGAGCTGGAGAGGGGTCATTTAGTCCAAAACATGTGAAAAGTGAGGGTCATACTCGGTCCACCAAGGTGAACTACCCAGACTGGATTTCAACATCACCTGTCTGAGGGTACAGGGTGCAGGAAAGAGAGGGCAGAAGGAGACAGATCTGAGGCAGCCCTGTCCATACAGCTCTCTGGAGGGGCTCCAGGAGTGAAAACTCCCCAAGCAGCACCCAGGGGACTTCCCTGTCCCAGAGGAGGATGGCTGGAGGCCCCCAAGGTGGAGTCAGTGTGGGAATGACTGGACGAGTGCCCTCCTTCCTCCCTGGCCTCCTTGTGCCCACCAGGTCTCAACCTGATCCCCAGCTCAGCTCACCACCTCGCAACTCAGACTCTAGTAAAACCCAAAAAGCCCTTGAGGACTGAACAGTTGTATGGGATAAATGATTAAAATCTCCAGTGCTTCCAGCTCTTTTCTGCTCATTGAATCTCATTTCTTGGGGAAGGAAACAGGAGTGGTGCAGGAATTCTTGTAGTCCAGCAGCCAGACAGGGAAACATCCCAGCTTAAGCTCGGGTTAACATCTTGCTAGCACCTGATTTAATATTTGTAGGGAGGCATGTAGGTGTTTGTTGAAGAAATCTGGACCATTGATTCCCAGAAGAGCCCTGCAGGACGAATAACCGTGTGATCCTGTCCAGAGCAGCTGCCGTAACACCAGCATGATAAGATCTGACTGAATCTGTAATCTTGTTTAATGTAGCTGTTGCAACATAAACCTAACGAGGCTTGAATACTGGGGCTTATGTTTATTTGTTTCATATAGCTTTGGAATTGATATAATTATACAAAACAGCTAAGCCACTTTACTCTCATTATCCAAGATGTTATTTAATCTTCAGAGTCAATGAGATAAGAAGAAATCTGTTATCCCTTTCAAGATAAATTCCTGTAAATCAAGAATTTGTAGTCAGGTCATCCCAAGAGTATCGGGAATGCTCTTCTGTTGTTATGCAGAACTCAGGTGATATTGGGGTGCATTCAGAAGGACTCTGAAATGCAAAGGGCAGGGCCCTTGGGAGTTTTGTTGGACGCAGCTGGATTTCACAACGTAAACAACTGTGTCAGAGAACCCACTTACAACACAGATGTTCCCAAGCTTAGATAAAACACAGCCCCATAGTGCAAGAGAATCTTATTCATCTCCCTAAATCAAAACCGAAAACTATCAAATAGACTCAGTCAAACTCAGAATTAGTATATGAATAGAACTGTTGCATGTTATGGCGAATAGCTGTAAAAGGGCAAACAGACAATCAATTAAATTTATTTGGGGGACTTGGGGTTGTATCTACAGGCTCAGACTTATTTTTTGGCCCCAGAACTAAAACAGCATTGACTTGACCACATCTACAGTATTTAACTCTCTTGTTAGCCAAGTAAGATAGTTGGGAATATCCAATAGCCTGTCCTAACTCCTGAAGTCAGGCAAAGAAAATGTAGTGTATATATCCCCTTTATACAGATATAGTTAGCAGACTGCAGGCTCCCTTTTTAGCTTCGAATACATTTGCCTTTTATGTCTGAACTGAACAGAAGCCCTTTAGAAAGTGATAGGACAAACCACCACACCTACAGAGATATAGTGACTGATGACCATTAAACGTAAAAGTTTGCCCTTGGCAGGGGAACTGTCTTCATAAATGAGTTCATTTTCCCATCTAAACTCCAAAAGGAGCTCTTGCATCACAGAACTGAAGGAGACCATAAAATACCTAGAAGGAAGCAAACAAGGGGAAGCAAAAAAGCTGCAATAATACACATTTATCAGTTTTCCTAGATTTGTATATTTCCTGTGCCTACAACAGTAAAAAGCAATCACCCCTTGGAGCTGTTAGATATCCTGCACTCCAGCAGTCTCCTCTAGCTATCCCATGCCCATCAAGACCTGAGAGACCTCTCATAGAGAGCCCATGTGTGAGAAAAAGCAGAGGAATTAATGGGATGGAAGCTTGCGCTGAGCGTCTCAGCTTCTTGACCACAGCAGATGTGTGCGGTGGTGTTTGCGCCCACAGGCAGACACATAATGCCTTGGCACCACAACAGAAAATACTTTGCTCGGGTGGTTTAGGTATCCACAGGGCAAGGAGACAGCAGAGAGAATTTTGATGATCCCAGTGACACACAGACTTTGGAAGTTCCCTGAAACGACAGGGATCAAACCTTTAATGGGTTTTAGCTTTAGATTAGGTGAAAGGGCTTTCCCATGACCAAAGCTAGCTATACATGAGACAAGGCTAAAAATACTTCCTCAGAGGAAAAGTGTGTGGATAAGTATGCTGGTGAGAAAGAGGAACTGCAGTAACGCTGCCTATAAATGCAAAAAGTACTTACAGAAGTGCCCTGACCCAACCTTGCGCTGGGTGAAATGTCTCTGCATGAGCTTGTTTGGCTTGTAAAGGGTTTTGCAGCCACGGAGGGATGCGGTTTTACAACTGCAAGCTGTGACTACAATTTCAGGAGAAGACTGTGGGCACAGTTATCCAACTCATTATGTGACATAAGCAACAGTAGGAACCTCTTACTGAGTGCAAAGTTTGTATTAACACATGTAACATACATTCATTCATAAAGGATTTAAATTCAAAGGATCTCTTTCTGGATCAAGCAGGCTATAATGGGAGTTATCTCATTTATTTCCTCTGTAGTGCTGTAGATGTATTTTACTGTGAAAACTGTGGGTCTTCCTCATTCTTTTATACATTATTCAATGAATTTCATCCCTCAGAAAATACATTAAATAGATCAGTCCTTTTAAATTGAAATATTCCATCTCAACATTTTAACACACACTTTAATATGCCAGGTACCAAACTTGGGCTGGACTTTTTTATTTTTATGTGTGTTAGGCACATCAGAGGTATATGAAAAAAGGAGTTACTGCAGGCTCAGGCCTATTGCAGGGACAAAAGGCTACAAGAGGGGAAGGAAGCGTGCCATGGCTTGCACCTTCCCCATTGCCTGGTGTAATCCATGTTGCATTTGTCCTCCCCTCCATCTCTTGCTCTCATTGCATTATTCCACTGCTTTTTTTCTACTCTTTGTTCTAATAAGGCTCCCCATGTGTTGCCATGAGTCCGTGTGATGTAAATTACACAGTCCTATGAAGATCCATGATGGTTCTTCAACCTGGAAAGTTGCACACCTGGGGTTTCCAAAACGGTTCTACTAAAAAATGAATGGCACTAGTGACAGTTGTGATTTTAAGAGGAAGCTGTTTTCTGACTAAGATGCTAAGTTGTTTAATGAAGCAAACAACCTGGAATTATGGGGACAGGAACGGATGCTAAGCAATCTGGCAGTGGTGGGAGAGACTAAAAGAGGACTCAGAAGTGAATCAGGTTTGCCTCTACTGAAATCTTTGTGGTACATTGCTCAGGCTCTGAGTCTTAAAATTCTGCCTGAGGATGTGCAGGCATGTGTAGACCTCCTGTTGTAGGAATCTGAGGGTTAATTGGGACCCTCACTGATTTCACATCAAAGGGCCTGAAACTTCCCCACTAGAGAGAGGTGGTTTGAAACTGTTCAGTTCCACTTTGTGGCTGCTTTGTGTCACCCAAACACAGCAAACGCCCAGTGACACCACTCAGTAAGTCACAGTGGGAATGAACCACCCTCTGATCCCGGCTGCTCCTGAGCCCGGCACCAAGAGCTGCTACAGGGGAAGAGCCCTCAGTCCAGGGACACAGCTGTGCTGGGGGTCTCCAAAACAGGAGCATCCCATTTCTGCTAGGGCTTGAGCTCCCCCTTCTTCTCCTCTCTTCTCCTCGCCTTTCACCTCCCACTGCCACTGCTTCATTTTTGCCCTTTGACCGCTATAAATCAACGGAGTGTCGCTGACACTGGAATGGGGTGGGAGCAGTGAGCAGGAGTGACCTCAGCTTTGCACACATTATACTTTTTAACTTACTGGTTTCCCAGCCTCTCCAGCAGCAGGAAAAGGTGCCCTGAACACATTTCTTATTAATATAGAGTGAGAAGCGGTTTGTCTCACCCCGCATAAAATTCAGCTGCTTTGGGTTTAGCGAGAAGTTTAAATTCCAGCTCACTGAGAGGTGCTTTGTAAACCTCCCCCTCTGTGGAAAAGCTCCTTGTGCCAGCCAAAGCTTCACGTTTGCGGGATTTTCTTCTCTTACCTTTGCCTAATGCATCGAAGACAGAGAGAGAGACCGATGCCGGCCGATGGGCTGAGGGGTGGGTGCTGCTCCGCCCAATTTTATTTCCATTTTATTATCTGCAAGCCTGTGCTGGGTCAGGGGCCAAGCTGCTTTGCTTGGGGCTCTCATAATACACTCTATTTCACCCTGCTTTCCAGAAAAAAGAAATGCAATGGCTCTCTCTTCTTCGAACATTGTAAGAGTGTACCCATAAATATAAGCCAATTCAAAGACATAGAGATATAAATATTTCAAATACCATAAACATCTTTTAAACTTAAATGCACTGCTTAAATGCATAGCCTAAATATATTTAAAGTATCTCATCACTGCCTATTAATGTACCTTATCAAAGGGGAGACAGAGTTGAAAAATTTTCTTGCTTGTAATGATTTCTGACCCTGAGAAGACTCTTCTCTCACTTTAAATGTCGTTGTCAGCCCGGTTTCAGAGGGAAAACTATCTCACATCAAGAAAGTCAGCTGAAAAGAACTTCCAATTTTCATTGAGAAATTTCTTGTGACATGCACCTTGTGAAAATCAAAACTCGTATTTTCCTTTGTCAGTGAGGGGGGAAGGAAATGGGTTGAAAATGAAAAACGTTGCCATCAAAAGTGTCCAGGTTTGTGTATCAGGCACATCTTCAAAACTGAGGAAGTTTCCAGTGAAAGGAAAAATTCTCAATTTTTTTTTAAATGTTTAAAAACCTTTTTTTCATCCACAACAATCAATGTTTTTCAACTGCTTTTGCATGTCAACTCTAAACACAAGGCTATTGCCCAGTGACAACACTATAGAATATCTGCTCTTGTCAGTGGCTTTTGCATGTGGCAAAGAGTGAATAAACAGCTTTAATAAAGAAATGAATCAGAGTTGCTTCTTGAGACCACTCTAACTGATACTCATGTATATTCATTTTTCTCATTATTTCAAATGAATGCAAACAAATCACATCTGAGATCTTTTCATAAGTTCTTAAAGCTGAGAGGCACAAGGCACAAGGAGCTGGAACAAACACAAATTAAGGTGCATGGAGGAATCTGAATATGTGTCTTTACACTATACAGTGCCATGGAACTCCAAGGAAAAAGTGCAAGGAAAATTAAGACAAATTTGTCAATACGGGGGTAGGAATCAAAGCTTAATCTCATTACTACATTCATCACATTTGTTGCCTTATTGTTAAGACTCGTTGTCAGAAGAAATAAACCTTCCTATTACAAGCCCATCCTTCCATGAAGCATTATATATGTAACAATATTAACTCTACTCTTACAAATCTAGGCATGTTTGGCTTTAAAAGGGAAGGAAGAGTTGCACAGTTAATTACAACTGTGCTAATAACTTTATTACTATTTCTCAGGTTTTCAGGACATTCATTTTCAAGTGAACTGTTACGTGAACCAGCTCTACCCGTATATCTGCAGGGGGGGGAAAAAAAAAGTCTTTCTCAAAAAATACACCCATTCTACATATCCACAGGAATTTGACTCTGAGGGATCTCAAAGTATGTCACCAGTTTCAGTCCTGATTCAAGCAAGTATCCCATCTGGGATCACAGAATCATAGAATTCTATTCAGGGTTCTATTCTATTCAGGATCCTCACTGAGAACAGGCAGAAGGATGTGTTAAGGGGCTTCTAGAGCTCAGACAGATGGTCTAGGAAAAAAGAGGATGTAAAATTGTAAAGATCAGGTATGAGTCAATCACCAAAAACATTCTGATATTGTAAACCAACAGAAGCAATAGACAATTTTTTTAAAAACCTAATCAATTGTATGTAAAAAACCCTGATGATATAAACTATTTGGGTTTTTTTTTGTTGTTGTTGTTTTTGTTCTGTTTTGTTTTGTTTATTAAGGGGAAAAGTTTTCCATAATTCAGTAATTAGCAACCACGGGGAGGTGCATCACACATGAGATCCCATGAGTAAAAGCCGGATGCTCAGACTGGACCAGGTGATTACCTAATGACTTATGCATCTAATTTTCAGGTGTTTAAATAACAGCCAATGGCTCTCTCCTGCCTGTTTAGAATTGCCAGCCCCAGACAGGAATACTGCCCCTTTGGAAATCTGCCAGGTGTTTCTGAAGGGCAAAGATTTATAGCACGCAATTCAGATTTATGCTATTCCACGACACTCGCCACGTGCTCCACTGCAGCACAGCCATGGGCCATAAACAAATGTCTTCCTGGAGCTGCGGACGCTCTGGGACAGGTAGGGTGTCTTCCTGCTTCCTGCTGTTGCCGATGACCCAGGAAGGGCAGGATGTCCTCCCCAAGTTCCCAACACCCTGGGAAAGGTAGGATGCTGCTAGCAGTAGTAGGGGGCACCAGAAGCTGCTGTCTACCCAGCCTGTCCTCAGCGGTGACCAGTCTGGGCCATCACACACCAGGCTGCACCAGTGTACGAAACTGGAGTCGCGTCCTTTCCTAAAAAACCACAATGCCAGAAATGTCTTTTACCACACCACAGTTGGAAGGGACCTTAAAGATCATCGAGTTCCAACCCCCCTGCCATGGACAGAGACACCTCCCACTAGAGCAGGTTGCTCCAAGCCCCATCCAGCCTGGCCTTGAACCCCTCCAGGGATGGGGCAGCCACAGCTTCCCTGGGCAACCTGTTCCAGTGCCTCACCATCCTCACAGTAAAGNAGTTAAAGGATGGGCAGACAGAGGGACAGGGCTCAGTGGTGGTTTTGGCAGCGTCGGGTTGACGGTTGGACAGGATGATCTTGTAGGCCCCTTCCAACATTGACGATTTGGACTCCACGGAAGATGCATCCTGGTTTGCCAGCCCTCAGCCAGCGCCCCGTCCCCGGCAGGATGATGTTTCTCCGGGCAGGACCGAGCGGCANCAACAGCTCCATGTCGTTTCTATGTTGAGGACTCCAGAGCTGGACACAGGACTCCAGGTGGGGTCTCAGGAGCGCAGAGCAGAGGGGGAGAAGTTGTGCCAGGGAAAGTTTAGATTAGGTACGTGGAAAAAATTCTTCCCCGAAACAGTTGTCAGCATTGAACAGGCTGCCCAGGGAAAGNGCCGGCAGCGCGCACCCGCGGCGCCCCGACGGCAGCAGCGCGGACGGGCCGCCCCGCCGTAGCCCGGGCCTCCCGCCTCCCTTTGGGGTTTTTTTTTGCCGTTTTTTGCCTTTCTTTCTCCTTTTTCCCCCCTTCCCTGCCAGGGCCGGGAGCGGGACCCGCGCCCCTCAGCCTGCTATGCCAACCGAACTCTCCCGGGCCGTGGGAATGTACGCCATCTCCGACCTGCACTCCTCCCTCAGCCGGCGGCTCCGCAGCAAGGGGCCCGAGTACCTCCGCCGGCAGATGGAGGCCCGCAGCCCCGGCCGGAGGAGCGCGGTGGAGAGGCTGGCGGCCGACAAGGCCAAGTACGTGAAGAGCCAGCAGGTGATGGGCGGCCGGCAGGAGCCCGCCGTCCCGCTGAGCTCGGCCTCGGAGAGCAGCGGCGAGACCTGCTCGGTGGAGAGCAGGAGGAGCGGCCGGGACCCGGGCGGGGGGAAGCCCCCGGAGCTGGCGGTGTACGCCTGCCGGGCCCCCCTGCAGCACGGACCCCCCATAGCCCGCCGCAGCACCCCCAGGAGGCAGATGCGGCCGGATTCCCTGGTGATTTACCGCCAGAAATGCGAGTTTGGGAGAGGTCAGAGTCAGGACAGCTCACGGGGGAGCTTGGTGAGGAGGATCTTCCAAGGGTCTGTGAAGGAGAAGCAGCTGGCGCCTTCCCCTGAGATGCCCAGAGTCATGGAGGACGCCGCAGCCACCGACAGCAAAGAACTGCTCTCGGCGAAACACAGTGACCATGAGCCAAGCGACCATGGAGCGGAGCACAATGTTGCTGTGAGCAGTGAAGCCCCAGGGGTATGTACAAAAGAGCGTGAGAGACCCTCCAAGCTGAGTCTACCTCCTGAGGAGGTCAAGGAGGTGAAGAGGAGAGGTCTCCATCGCTCCCAGTCGGACATCAGCTCGCGCTTCTCCAAGTCCTTCTCCGAGTTCGATACGTTTTTCAAGTACTGTGGCCTGGAGCAGGAGGTCATTGAGGATCTTGGGAGAGAGAACTTCTCCGTGATGTCCGACAATGTCTCCTTCAAGGTCCGCAGCATCAGTGTGGCGACGTCCGAGAGCGACTTCACGAGGCACAGCGGGGACGAGGGGCTGCTGGAGGATGAACTCACAGAGCAGGTCCCGAGCAGCACCTCCGTGATCGAGCGCAATGCTCGCATAATCAAGTGGCTGTACACATGTAAGAAAGCCAAGGAGACTAACAAGATGATGCAGGAACTGGCCTGATGGCTTCTTTCAGCAAGCGTTGCAGCCAGGTGAACCCAAGGTGTGTGCAAAGCCTCACCCTGTCCGTTTATGTATTTCTCTTTCCTCTTTAGCAAGCGGTTCACTGTTCTTAGTTTATTTTAGTCTTTTCATGAAGAGCAGAAGTATTTTGTATACTGCATGTTCCAGTGTGGTCTTTTTGCAAAGCAGAAGCTCGGGTCGTTCCAAAAACCAAAATACAAACAAATAAATGCAGAAAGCTTGCCAGATTTAGATCAGACCCCCCACATGAAATTAGAGTCAGTGCCTATGAGGGATGTCTGTCTTTTACAGATTAGTGCTTTGTAAATAGCTTGGTTTCTCTCATTTCAGCTATATTAAGTGCTAGAAAAAAACACTTAGAAATGTATTCAACCCTTAATTACAGTTGCTTAGATAACAGAGTGAATTGAAACTATTACTAATTAAGAGTACACTATACTATGCTGCTACAGCTTCCCCTCCCTTACTGTCCCTCAGACTCTCACCTTTTGCTTATACATGGGCACCCCCAAGTATCAGGAAAGCAAAGCTGAGTCGATTCTCCTCCTCCAGCTTTCTGTTGGGACCATAAAATTTGCTCCAGGTGATCCCCTGGTATTGAACAGACTTTAGTTTTTCTGTCCTGTTTGGCAGCAGTGGATCTGGCTCCTCTCAAGTGGGTTTTTCAGTGCGGTTTGGCACCAGTAGCTGTAAATCGGTTGTGCGGGTTGCATTGGTCAGAGGGGCTCTTCACTGTTTTCAACTAAAGATAATTAATACAAATGTGTGGCATCTAGGATTGGAAATCAATTATTTCACAGACAGAAGCAGAACAAATTTAGCCCTGGTAAAAGCCAATATCTTAGTTTTAATAAAACCTGTATTTATTTTGCATCTGATCTCCTGAAAAGAACTATATTTGTGGGGCCCTTGGTATTTATGATCTAGCAGATAACAGTTTTTTTCTGCTTGCAGTACCTGAAGCCCTTAGGATAAGTACTGCAGCTTACAGCATGGTATTTAAAAATTGCATGAGCAGATCTTGATATGGAGGATTACATGTATATTTTCTGACAGTTCGTAATTGGTGCATGAGAAGAACATCGTACAGTGTAGGTACAGCTTTTGTGAGAGAGTGTGGGCCTCGTGAACATGGACAAATGTAGTATTTGAACTGCTTTCCTACCAAGATGTGGGGCTGTCACTCCCAATTCCTTTAGTATACGTAATGCAAAAATCCATTTACTTACTTGAATTTGGCTTTAAATATGTGAAATTTGGATCATTTTTAAAATTTGGATTTTTATCAAAAGCTTATTTTCTTCCTGCGATTTGAGAGAGAAGGAAGGAGGAGAGAATCATTTTCAGACAAACATTTCAAGCCCTTGTAGATAAGAAGGCTTGTCAGGTATCCAGCTGACAACTTAAAAGAAGTGTTGTTATATGACAGATCCTTTCCTAATTTACCTGAGAGAGAAGAAAGGGCTCTCTTGAGCTAATAATTTCTCCTTGCTCATTCTTCTGTGATAAAAGGCAAGGGAGATACACAAACCAAAATTGCGCAGGTGGTGGTTTGTGAAGCTCATTGCAGCTGCTGGCCTAATGCAGAGGATGGGAGACAGGTTTCACCACAAGCAGGAGCCTTGTAACAGAAACAACCATGAAGAAAAACGAAATAAAACCCTGTTTGCACCTGAATGCCCTTGCTTGGGGTCCAGGGTCTGAACCATGGTGGTCGCTGCTGAGCCTGCTCAGGAGGGAGCAGTTGGCCCTTTCCCCATCCGTTGGCATCGTGCTAAGCATGTCCAGTGCCACAACTGGGACAGGAGATGCTGATGACCACCCCAGGGAGCACGCAGTCTGCAGAGGTAAAGGACAGGAGATGCTTCACCAGGGCAGAGGCAAGGGCAGAAGAGGAGAAGCTCTTTTTCAGGGGCTCAGCTGGTGTAACCCCAGATGGGCTTGGTCAGTGGCTTTTCTTTTTTAACATCTGAGACAAAATGACAGTTCGTAATGCGTAGTTGTAGCAGGATGGGGAAGAGACCTCCATGAAGCAAACGGGAATCTTTTTCAAATGTGCGGTCGTTTTGCAGTAATTTCAGTACCTAGAACAAAGGAGTGCTTTACACTAGCAGCAATTTCCTTTGGCCACAAAATCTTTGGCAGCACAGGAAACACTAATCCATAGGGTCCATATTATAAACCTAATTTTAAACATACTAGGGATGACTCTCAGCTGAAACACCTCAGCAGTAGGGCTATGATTGCTTCCAGGCTAACTTCTGAAAACTGAGGATGTACTTACCATTTAGACCACTGAAACAGAAAGTTCAGAAAGGTCAGCTAAACACACCAGCACACAGCACCCAGAATAAAGGACAAGAGTCATCAAGAGCTGCCGTAAGTTAAATATTACATTCACTGGGCAGCATTTAAGCTGAGAGTGGGTGTTACCACATGATCACAAGATGGGCCCTGTAGTTCTGGCATTGGTGTTTCCTTAGACCCAAATGTTCATCTTTTCTTTCAATTCCATGCTCTTTTTTTTTTTTTTGACAATGCAGCTTCAAGTTAGATATCTAAATTTTTTTGCTGTATCCACATATTTGGCTCTGTTTACTTTGCTTACTGGTTGTTTACTTTGCTTACTGGTTATTTATGGGCAATGGACTCCTGAGCTGCACAGTGATGTGCTCTCCCTGGCACTCCCAGGCACCTCCTTGAAGGCTTCTCATTGTACATAGAGGCTTGAAAATTGTTGCACCTTCCCTGGAAGAAGAGGCAGAAACCTGTTTTCTAAAACCCAGCGTTCATTAGGAGTAAAACATCTTTCAAGATCTGCAGGGTTTTTAGGAACTGGTGATCATCCCATTCATATTTTATGTTCTCCATTTAATTTTTCATGAGCTCTCCAGGACCTGGTGGGGCACCACGTGAATAAAACAGCTATTTGAAGGATCAGGTTCCCTAACACATTTCATCAGAGTGATGATTGCAGCACCCGAGCATGGGCTGGGAGGTTTAGAAAACTGAGGTCCTCAGCGAGATGGGCGCTGCTGCTTCTTGGTGGGATGTTGCCTGAATTCATCTCTGCAGTTCAGCTCTTCTCGCTGTCAGTCCTGCTTGACTCCAAGAAGGGGGCTCCTTCTGTGTCCTCTTTCTTGACTGAATCACGATTATTCAGCCTTCAGCTTCAGCACCATTCTTAAATTCATTATTCAAGCAGAAATCTCATGGGAGGGAAATTTGCTATGTTGGCAGTAACCATAAGCAGCAGAATAAAAGCTTTAGAATATCACCTTATGCTTGTCTGATGTGATAAACAAAAAATGACACTTTTTCTTCCTCTTTCTTCAGAATCCTTGACTTGGAAGTTGAACAAAACCAGACACAAGAAGAAACTCTTCCCTCGTCTGGCTCATGACTTTGTCCAAGTTTAGTATTTTACTGTTGCCTCCCACCCTCACCCCCACCCCGTCAGCCTCACCCTGGTCACCGGCACAGGGGTGTCCAACAGCGTGATGACAAGCAGAGATTGTGAACTGTTTCCCAAACCACGACACCCAGCAAAGCAGCGGGAAAAAAAACCTCCTGGAAAAGTGAAGCATGGCAGCAGCTGCCATCCACGATAACATTCAGCATCAACTCACCACCCCAGGATGCCATTCCAGGCTGTGATGGAAGGTCTGTTCTGTGCACCCACCTCTTTCCAGCCAAGAGGGATGGGGGGAGAAAGTGGGAATGAAGTGGCACTGACCTCTGGGTCAGGTGTTTCCTTGCAGGCAGACAGGCTCCACCCAGACATTCAAAGGCTCTGTCTTACGAGGGCTGTTTGACCAGGACTCGTCTTGGCATCATTAGATACTATTTGCTTGGCTGGTGAAGACTAACTGTGGCAGCTTTATCTGGGATACTTGGCAAACATGCTCAAAGCTAAATCCCTGCCAAGCCTCTCTTACTCTGAGAGGATTCAAGCCAAATTGGAGTACCTTGTATCAGTCTAGTTTGCTCTGTCACACAGCTTGCTCGCTGGTAGGAAGGAATAGCCTTTAAAATGCTGCCCAAAGTATTTTCAGGAGCATGGTTCTAAGAAACAGGTAGTCAAAAATGCATGAAGATTTGGCATTGCTACTGCCTTGCTGCAGAATTCACATGTACTTAGGCTTCCCCACTTTGTTTGCAATGTGTCTCCAACTCTGACATTCCAAACACTGCAAGGTTTGGCAGCTTGTGCTTTAACACCTTTAATTTTATGCCCTGTCAGTGAGCAGTGGGCTGACAGAATCACGTTAGGAAACAGTATACCAGGCTATGTAAGGCCACACTTCCCTAGTGTGGGTCTGGAGTAGGGCTGTGCTTGGGATGTTTTAGGAACCTGAGGAACAAGTTCTTTACTATGAAGGTGGTGGAACACTGGAACAGGTTGCCTGGGGAGGTGGTTGAGGCCCCTTCCCTGGAGATACTCAAGGTGAGGCTCAATGAGGCTCTGGGCAACCTGGTCTAGTTGGAGGAGTCCCTGCTGACTGCGGGGAGGTCAGACTAGATGACCTTTGGACGTCCCTTCTGGCCCTGACCATTCTGAGATTCTATGTGCAGGATGGCATTCCAGCACTGCAAGGGAAGACAGCTTGTTAGGGCACAGCTGTGCTAGGAAAATATCCTGATGGGGTGAGACACCCAGTGAAGACGGTACCTTACTCAATATCATCATTAAAATGCTTCTTTTGGACTAGCCAAGCTAAACCTGTTTTAAAAGCTGATAAAAAGTACTTAGATGATGAGTGGAGTGAATGGGGCCTTTGCAACAACCTGTGGGATTTGCTGGATGTGGCTCAAACACTTACCCCAATCTGTTGTTGCTTGCTAGAAAATATCTTTTGCCAAAGCATTCCTTTGTGGACGTTGCAAACCACACAAAAAAATGCCAGAAATCCCCTGTCAAAGCCAAAGCCAGTTCCCCTTTTGGTCGCACTGATGCCCACCTGTGAGAGCTGCCCTGCTGGCATAACAGTGACTCGGCCCAAAGGTCCTGCGGGGGTGAAGAGTTTACTTTGTGTCACTGTGGATGTGGTGTCCGTCTTACCCGGCTGCAGTGTGGAGAGTCTGGAAACATCCAACTTTCATTCTCCACATTCCTTCCTGCCCGCACCACGGCAGCAGGCCCAGCTGCTTCTCCTGGTGTGGCTGGATGCTTGCAGAGCTCAAGTGAGCACTCGAGCTGCGTTTCTCAAGTGTTTGCTGCTCTCAGCAAATGCATCTGGAGAAGCGGAAAGGGCGAGGGTGAGCGGCAACGATTCCATAAAACATTGGTGGTAGGAAGAACAGTTTCCCATTTTAACCTCTACAAGTGTCCTGTGCTGAAAGAGTTGCCCTTGGAGCGCTTGTGAAGAGGTGCAGTTGACATCAGTTAAATTCGCAGCAAGATCCTCCAGGTCGCATTTCCATATGTTTTAAGCATTCTTGTCAGTTCCTGGAAGGTTAGTTCTCAATTACAGCAACAGTTTGAGAATGCAGGGCATTTGTCTTCATTTTCTAGTGTTATGTGCTGATTTCTACATGTCTGAAGTTGTCGAGACAGATAGATAACAATTCCAGATAAAATGATTGTTGAACACACTTTACAGTTAGGAGAAAACTAAATAGTTCGCATGAGTGAGTTTCTGCAGACTCAGAGGGAAGCTGGTACATGGGGATGTTTTCATTAAACGATGGAATTTTCATGTGTATTTGTTACATTATTATTAAAGAATGATTCTCAGAAAACTCCAACTCAAGATGCTGCTAATGGGATAAGATTTAGGCACTTAAGGTGCAGGTTTTTAAGTCTAGGTTTATTAGTCAGGAGCACAACCTGCTGTGTCTGTTCTTTTCATGCTCACTTTGCAAGGTGCTGTACCACATAAATATTTATATGCATTTGTCAGAGCTAAGGGCTGCTTTGCTTTGAAAATATGGATGACTGTAGACAGCTTGAAGTGCAGGAAAAATCTTTTGCGTTCCAAATCGGTGCCTCACCACAGGAGGATTGTTTTGTTTTGTGTCCAAGGAAATTCTTGGTTTCATTTTCGAACTGTTTGGTTTTGCTTTTTCAGTTGAGCAGCTCTTGGAAGTTAAGATGAAAAGTGCTTTGGTCATGAGTTTTCCGTGTTAGGAACAAATCTGCTTAATTTGCTTGCAAGTACTTTCTCAAAATGAGCCTTTCTGAAAATCAATGAAGGTTTTATGGCAGAGGTTAGTGAAATCATAACTGACCACATTCTGAATATTTTTTTTAATCCCCCTTTTTATCTTTAACAGTTTAATAGGGTTGTGGTGACTTTCCACATGGATTTGTGGCAAAATATCCACATCTTCGTTCAAACTCTGATAGGAACCCCAATCTCTTTGAGGTGTTATTTACTTCAGAGACTATGTGGACCTCCCTATGATCTTCTTCCTCTGATAAGCTATAGATTCCCTTTATTTCATAATACCTCCTATGTAAGCTAACAACCTACCTTTCTCAGTATGCCAGGAATGACAGAAGATGACAATTCTTCTTTCTCCATACATCTTGGGAATGGGTAATTTGGTGCTCTTTCCAAAAACTGGGAGCTTGGCCTTCACTTAGCTCCTGTTACTGTTACATGTAAAAGCGGTTCCTTCCTTCTGCTGGGTCTTTCTGTCATAACCCTCAAAATGAGAAAAACTTGCTAACAGTGGTCACTGCCTATCTTTTTCCAAACAAAACTCAAGATTTTTTTTTTACTATTTCATTATAAAATGAAATTGTATACTTTGGAAGAGGTGGGATTTTTCAGCTTTAGTGAGAAACTGAGGAACCACTGCAGTATGACCAGAAGTTTTAGCAAAAGAGCTGAGTTTCCAGTCTTTCAGGAGACTTAAAACTGGGGCTAAAGGCAAAGGCAAGTCATAAATTGAATTATTTTGTTTAACTAGAACTACATAAACTAAAATAGTCAAATGGAGTGCAAGTGTGCAGTGCTAACTGCTACTTACACCCGTGTGTTCCCAGGTGCTCCAATGCTGCAACAAGGGGCAATGTCCACAGCTGCAGTGTAACAGGTGAAAGGTATAAAGTCTGTTTTTTATGGCCTGCAAGCATTTGCAATAAAGGCAGTAGACAGAGACTGTAACCCTTGCAATATATTGTAAATATTACTGTACAGAAATCTATAAGTAAAAAATACAGATTGCTCTGTAATACATACGTTACTTTTCTAAGGGATATAGGCCTTCGTGTTTTGTGAAATGGGCCAAACTTTACATCTATTGGGATTAGCAGAAACTTTCTTCTGGGGGCAGGCTGTCCTGTCATTGCCTCCTGTGAAGTTTCTTGCATCTGCTTTTGAATCCTTTGAAGTGGAGTCCTGGTCAGATTTGGTATGGATGTTTCTAAGTTGCTATGTTTATATTCCTGTAAAAAAAACTTGTATACTATTGAATGCATACAAATAAAAATACCACTCTGAAAGTTGTTGATTTTTTTTTAAACAAGTATGCTTTTATTTTGTTGTCTCCACTTGGGTAGGGTACTATTACTTTAAAGCTAGAATCTCGATAGGGAATTAATTTCTCTGGGAGTGAGACTGATTGTAGATGCTTCCCGGAGCCATACTCAGACCCACGGCCAAGAGTTTTGTCAGGGAATCTTGTAAGGAGATGGCATTCAAGACAACTGTTAGCTCTCGGTATCAGTAAATTTGAAATATATGAGGCTAGGGCTGTTCCACAGTATTTTAATATTTTTCATTTCAGAATATGCTGAAAAGACAGATAGTTTATTTCTGAAGGGTGGTATTTTTATCTAGACTTCAGTGTTATACTTGGTTTTACTCGCTGTCAAAAGCTGCAGTGTGCTGCAGGCAATACCACATTCGTCACAGCCAGTGTCCGAAGTGGCAGGGAATTTGAAGTTCTGCTTGGGGAAAAAAAAGAAAAAGTTATCTCCAGAATCTTACAACAAGGTAGTATGTGCCTGGATTCCATAAGAAGATTTCGACATATGATGCTAATTCACCGTGCGTGTATTTTGTGAAGAAAGCAGCAGAAATAATGGTTGCATCCAATGAGCTTTTACCAGAGAGCAATGCACTCCAGCTGCCTAATTATCGTTTTGGTATGGCCTAACCTGCTCAGACACAGGTGTTTAACTGGCCAGCACTGGAAGCCACCTGGAGGTAGAGCTGACAGCTCCTTGCTGTGCAGATCAGGCTCTTCCATAAAAACCCAAAAGCAACTTTGTCATCATTGACACGTAGCCTTCCCGACACAAGTCCTGGTTGACCTGTGTTGGTACAAGATACGAAGTGAGTCTGGGAAGGGGTGACAATTTGTGTGTCCCCCTTTCTAAGGAGGTTAATCTCCCACAGCAAGCCTTTGACAGTATTGCAGCCTTCAAGAGGAAGGAGCCATCATAACCTGTGAGTAACCTTGGGCTGCTTAAAGGCCCAGCTGAGCACTTAATGTTGTCCTTAAGTCATTTTTCACATAGCACCTTTGTCCCATGTTTTGTGAAGTCCATTGTATTTATTCCAGAAATAAAGGTCTGCAGGTTCCTGTTCTTGGACTGTCTGATGCAAGCTACCTCCTGAAGTCCACAGCTTACTGGTTCAATGCTCCTCTTTTCATTCATCTCTGGGGAGTAAATAGATGCAGAAAAGAAACTCTGCAAAGATATAGTAACTAGAAAAAGGCCTTTTCAGGTGTTTTGTAGGTGTTGGTGCATTCTGAACATGGAACTGCAAAGGCACTTAATATCTCCAGGAGCTTTTGACAAAAAATGGCCTATGTCAACAGCAGGCAAATAATCAAATACAGGGCTTAGCTTTACCTGGCAAAGATGCCTCCAAATTTTGGAGAGGTTTAGTGACTGGGCTGTGTTTATCCTAGATTTGCCTTGCAGGACTGAAGGGGACTGTATCAATTCACTTAAGTAGAATGTTGCAAAATGGGCATAGAAACCACCACTCAGCTCATTTGTAAGCAACGACGTAAAAGGCAGTTTAGTCTAGGGAGGTGTCCATGACAGAAGGTGTTGAGAATTTTGAAAACAACCTCCAGATCAAAGTGAGTTACATATATCCATCTCCAGAAATCAGTCTAGCTCCTGGAAGAACACAAAATCCAGTAAAATTGCTTTGCACATTTGTAGGAAGGTTGGATTGCCTCGGCAGTCAATATGATTAAAAATATCTAAGAGCTTTGATTGTTTGGGTTTCAGGAGCCCTCCGGGAGCACCAATTTTATCTTCTTTGTCATAGGCTGTAGCAAGGGTAGCAATCGTCAACAGTTACCCACAAAAATACCTGACTGTTCATCAGGTGGTGAGACAGCGTGCGGAACCAGCCAGAGTCAAGAGTTAGGCTGAGGCATGCTGAGGGGAATGCTGCCCTTGCTCCTTCCTGCCAGCCCAGCCTCTTCTTACGTCACTCCAAGTAGGAGGTCAGCCACTTCCACGGTTATTCATCAGTTTGAATTTCTCATCTTGTGCCCTCTCTGACAGTCCCTTTCTGTGTTTACTTTTCCAATGAACTCATCCATATGCCAATCATGTTACACAAGGCACTATTCTATTCTCATTCTTGTAAAGTCTTCTTTTTTTTTTTTTTCTGAGTAATGTTTCCAGTTAGATTTTACATCCTTCTGCTCAATCTTTATCTGTCCCTAGCCCAAGGAAACTAAAAACTAGACACATGGTCAAGAAATGCTTCCTAGATTACACCCCAACCCTCTAGTTCTTTTTCACACACATAGATAGCTCTTCATGCACAGCTTCAGACTAGGTAGAAGGCAGAACTATTTTACGATGAGGGCAGTGAAACACTGTTAGAGGTTGCCCAGAGAGGTGGCAGATGCCCCATCCCTGGAAACATTCAAGGTCAGGTTGGATGGGGCTCTGAGCAACCTGATCTACTTAAAGATGTCCTGCTCATTGCAGGGGGGTTGGACTAGATGGCCTTTAAGGGTCCATTCCAACCCAAATCATTCTATGCTTCTATGAAGTGAGCATATAATTTTTCGTTCTTTCCTGTGATACCTGTTTGTATCATCATCCTTGGCTAGGATACATCTGAGTGAATGCTCTGCCATTTCAAACAATCCTGTATTTGTCCTAAATAGATTGCAAATGTGTATTTCCATCTTGAGTCCAGCTTAAAATGATTTAGCTCATTCCAAAATTAAAAAAAACGCTGACCAGACTCCTGTACTTGGTCTCTATTGACTTCACTCAACATTCTTCCACATATATGTCTTTTCAAGGTATATCTAGTTATATTTCCTTTCAAATAAAGCCTTTCCATAGTTCTATAAACAAAGTTTTGATCCAGATCAAAAACATCCAATCATTTAGGTCTGTTCAGGTATTGAATCTGGACAAGAAACAAAAGGACATCAGTTTTCCACTTTACGTTTTGCTTCAAGCCTGGTCTTCATCCAAGTTCAAGGTTCGGTGGAGTGACGTGAGGAACTTAGGGTATGTGGTGTGTCTGGTCACGAGTAAGTAAGTGCCGTGTTTTGTTGTAGGTGTATAGTATGTAGCATGATAAGGTCCTTGGCATGACTGCAACACGTAAACATTGCCCAGTACGAGTATTCCCATTGTTAAGAGCATCATGGTATTAATTTCCTACAGCCTTCCCAGCCTCCCCTAGTGCTTCTCTCTGTTGTGACTAACCTCGGAGACATGGCTGGAAACAAACTGCGTGTCTGGAGAGTCAGGATTACACCTTTGCCACTATGAGCAAGGATGAAACATAAAGCAAAGAAAACAAATTCCATCAGAGCAGGAAGTAAACATGGGTGGTTCTGAATGGGATGGTGCAACAGAAATACAAAATATTCAAACATAAATGTGTGTATTCCACAGGGTGAGGTGTGCTGCAGAGAAACAAATCCATCAGAAGTAAGAACAAAGCCAGTACCTGAACGAGGAGGTGAAAAAGGAATCGGTTCAAGAAGATTCTCAAAAAATGAAAAAAACACAAGGAATGAGGTGAACTGGGAAGCTCCCAAACTGCCGAAAGAATAGGATGTAGCTGTGATGATGATGTTTTCAATTGTGTGGAGGATGCAAGAAAAATTCATCAGGAACAAAATGAAAGGCCACATAGACTGTTTGGATTAATTTTAAATAGTCAGCATGGCTGACAGCAGAAACATTTTAATAAAGTCATAGGGACTAGATACTGACTTTACCCTTCCAACTCTAACCATTCTGTGATTCTATGATTTATATGAGGCTTTCCTTTTGGGACTCAAAGATTCATAGTGTGCTTAATGAAGTAATTAATTCATTCTTGGTAATACCTGTAGACAGAAAGAGCCACGTGATTCTGTAGTTGGGGGGCGTTAAGATATTTGGTAATAGCTCGGGCTGTTTGAAACGAGGTAATGTTTCAACAGCACTACAACCTTTCAGAGTCGTAATTCTCTTTATCAAGAAGTGTCTCGGAGCCAGTTTTCCAGACAGATGCTGGTACTCGGGGTTCAGCCACATGACTGAGCTATGGCAGCGGAACCTGCCAGCACTCGTCCTGAGAACTGCCATGATTCTCCAGGTGCGTGCTCCTCCCCTGCTCCAAGAAGAGGTGATGCAGCCCAGCCTGTAGGTGCTTTGCAGCTCAGGCATGTTGCTTGACTACGAGGGCAGGTTCACACAGACAGCAGCCGGCAGCGCAACCCGCCTCACCTAACTGTAACCCCCACAGCAGCTCCCTCTGCAGCCTGTGACTCATCCTGCCTCCACATAGGTTTGGGCATGAGGCATGAATCACTTCTGGATGTTTGATTACAGAGGGGGACCAGATGACTAGATTGGGCTAGATGACTAACCTTTGGCCAGTTAAGCTCAGACAAGTGGAATCCCACCCTCAACTGATGTTCATAACTTGTATCATTGTGAATGTAGCTTCTACCTGAAGCCATAAAGTCTACTGGGATTTTCAGAGAGGGTCTGTGATTTTTCTCAGTCCTTTACTGAGATAAAACATTTTGGTCAGAGTGGCTACTGTTTCTGAAAATCCCCACCAAGGTGTGGCTGGAAGAAGCTTCAGTTTGCTAAACCCAGCATTTGTCAGAACTGAAGTCCCTGGCTGTCGTGGTTCTGACCACAAAATGCTGCAAAGCCAACATGGTCATTGACAGAACATCCCAACATGGTTTGGGACCAGGAGGACCCAGGACCCGACCAGGAGGTGGGGTCCCCCCAGGCTGAGTCAGGTTGGGAAATGTGGCACAATGGTGGTACCCTAATGTCCAGAGGAAGTGTTAAATGTGTGTTTGCTTCTTTAGGCATAAGCAAGTTAGTTAAAGATAAACTTAATGTTTGGCATATTAATTAACTTCCGTGAGTGCAGCTGTCTAGAACAAGTTCTGTATTGTCTGCTCCCTTCAGTCTCTTTTCTTAAAGTTATTTTAAACTCTCAACCCGCAATTTAAAGTGGTGCTAACTGAGCTGTGGTGACATTTGGTATATCCCTTTGATAGGGACAAATCAGAAAGATCAAGAGGTGTGCTCCTCTCTCAGAAAAGAGCTGGGTCTTAAGCCAAAAAATGAAGCAATTGCTGGAAAGGCAGGGAAAAGCAAGGCAAGGATTGATTACAACTGCCTTTGTGTTTCTTCAGAACGAAGGAGGAAAGAGCAGTTTGTGAAAATAATAGCAAAGGTGTTGAGAATCAGTAGGGGAAAGACCTGTGAGTCATTAGTGTACATAAATCTAGATATCTAAACGGTAAGGCTGGTCAAAAATTTTCCAAGAGAAATACCTAATAACAAAACTTGAGTTTTGTTGAGTTCATGTTTTTCACAAAAGTACTGTATAGCCTCCCTCCCCACCAAAAAAATTATTTTACTCTCCCACAAAATTACAAATCTATGAAAATCAATATATTTTTGCCAGGAAGAACAACCAGAGGTGAAAGCAGAACGTGACATACATGTGAGAGGAAGCACACAGTAGAGGAAGCAGCACGGCCAGAGCATCTGCTGCACACAGAAATAGGCTAACACTCAGAGTGCAGGGGAGTTTTGTGGGGAGGAGGAGCAGGGGGAAAGAATATTGGAAAAGTTGAATATAATTAATTTTTACTTGTTCAGCAGAACCCTAAGGAGGAAGAAATAGTTTGAAAGTGCATCCAAAGTGTAACAACTTTTCTTTTTTTTATAAGTAAGGGCCAGAACTGCTGTTACAAGAGTTTTAGAGCACTCTCAAGATACCATTAATGCAAAACATTCTGTACTAGCACTACTGAGTGTAGGCACTGTACCCCCTCAATCTTAAGATTTCAATATATACAAGTACTTTCTGTATTCTATTAAGATTAAAGTTTAATATTTGTTAGCATTCCGGTCAGCCAAATATGTTATAGGCCATCAGAGTGCTATATGAAGATTTGTTATTTTCTCCCGAAAAATTGTATGCACTTATTTCAGTGGCAATACACTGAAAAGGAAGCTTTCGTTTTAACTCTAAAATTGGATGATATCTCAATATGTGAATGTACAACTACTATAGCAGTTAATGTGTAACTAACTGAAAGATACTTTAGAACAATAGTTTAAATCTGTCCGCAATTTTCACCATTGTGCTACAGTCAAAAACTTGTGATTTACAGGTGCTGTGATAAAACAGTTTGCAGCAGAGAGGGAGGCAAAGGCAATTTCACTGTTACCTATCCTCTTTTTTTTTCCCCAAAAAGGTGTGAGTCCTTAGCTATTCCTTTGTCCTTACTTTTGTGACAGGTAAGTCTGTCGTGAAACACTCTGAAATGATGCAGGAACTCTTGTAATGTCCTCTCCGATTAAGCAAAGCTATCTTTATTTCCGGGTGGAAAAATGAAGCAAAAAGAAATGCAAATTTTATCAAATGGAGAAATTACCTGCTGATGCTAAAGGGAAAATTTATTACCTCTGAAAGAGAACTATTAAGGAAAAAGAGGGGAGGAAAAAAAAAAAACAACCAGAAAAAACAACAACAACAAAAAAAAAAAACAAAACAAAGAAAAAAAAAAAAAAGGAAAAGAAAGGAAATAATTAAGTCATAGAATAATTGCCTAGGTTGGAAGGGACCTTTAATATCACCTAGTCCCACCGCCAACCTGACACTGACAACATCAGGCTGAAATAAAAGTGACTAGGAAATAGAAATCCAGGAAATACTTCAAAGCCAATGACCTGTTGGTAGCTCAGAGGCATCATATACCCAGCTACCCTTCCTAGCAAATTACACTCTTCTGGTAATCTTTCCTAAAATCTTACTCACAGGATTTTCATAAACTATTTATGAACTCATTGTTTTACACTTTGCTCCTAACTTTGTCCATTCCCAACAGTCTTACCACCACCCCCCACCCCATATCTGACCCTTTGATTTGTCACTGTGCTCATAATGAAAATAAGGCTGTGTGCAAGGTTGCACAACAGCATACACGAGGCGAACCCGAGAGTCGTGCCCTGTGTTTGCCTGAGGTACTGGCTGCTCCTCCCGTAAAGGGGCAGAGATTGCATCTGTTTGCAGATGGAATCTATATTATTGATTTCTAGCCATCAAAGCTCATGCAGATGGTGTTTGCCGAAACCCCAAGGCAAAGTATGAATTGCAGCACCAGAGAGACACCGGCCAATTTTTCTTGCCTCTGCCATTTCCCTGCACTAACACATATATCTTTTATTTTGACTTTCTGCTTTGGAGACATGTCTATGTCGTATTTCATATAAATATGTTTTGTGTCTTGAGATTATCCTTACTCTTCTAAATACCCTAGTTCTCCATGCTGTAGCAGTCTGTCAAAGGTGATCAAAGAAGGAGCTGAGAGGAGATAGTTTAAAAGGGAATTGCTGATCAAAGGAGTGGAAAAAACATTTGGACCAGAGATATGAGATGTTATGTCATGGGAGGATTGTCAGAGAGGGAATAATAGTCTGTTTTCTTATTAAAATAGAGGCTTTAATAACAGTAGGTTATTTTTTTAAAATACTTTAATAGCTCTTATTATTGTCTAATAAAAATTAACCAGTAGCTTTCTAATAGCTTTTCAGCTCCTTTCCTCAGCACTTCAGACCTAAGGGCTCTTTCTCTTTGGTGTAAGTTTAATTCTTTCTCTGATGTCTCTTGAAGAGATTACTTTTTAAGATAAAATACTGGACTAAGTGGATCAGTATTTTTGGTTTATTGGTTTTAGAAAATCCACACACATTCTGAGGAAGAAAAATTGACCAAACTGAGAAAGGTGAAAAGCTGTGAAGTGCAAAACACTTAACTGGGACAACTTTCAGTATTTGTGTGAATCAGCCAGGAAACCGCCTACTTTGCACCAGGCTTTGTGCCAAGGGAAATGCATCCACACAGCCTGGATCCCTCTCAAGGCTGTAGGATGGAGTGCCTTCAAACCCCACATCCCTAAGTGCCCACGCGACTTGTCACAGTACAAACACAAATCAAAAATGTATTTGCAGCAAGAGCCATTTAGATTCTGAAAGATGGAAAGAAATGACAGACATCTACAGTAAAGACAACAAGCACAAGTTAAAACAAAGCCAACATTTTCAAAATACTGCCAGCTATCTTAATCTATAATTGAGCAACTTAGTCACTCAACCACAGTCCTCATTAAAGGCATTAATGGTTGTGAAAGTTCTCTAAGTCTGAGAAAAAAAGAGATGCCACATTTTGTTGCCTGAATAAAAGTGTAGAACCAAGCTTTTCAAAAGTGAGCAGGGATTTTTAATAAATGGGATTCAGAAAAGTTAACTTCAGACATGTCTGACAGGCCAGTTCTGCAGAAACACCAGAGAGGAACCCACCCCTTCTTGACAGTGTGTCACCTGTAGCTTGTGATTCACAATTTTGAGAATTTTGGTTTGGATTCCTGATCATAAATATAATACTTTAAAATATAGACCCAACATGCACCCAATATTTAGATTTCAGTGCAGGCTTTCACTGTTCTTTCAAAGCTTTGATATTAGTAGTGCTGGAGCGAAAGTACATTGTATCACTAAATGATAGCGTTGAATTTAGCTTTCAAAAAAAAAAATCAATAAGGGCATAGTTCACAATGGCAAATCTTTCCAGTCTCTTTGCGATAAAGATTCATTCTTCTAAGAGTTACAAGCACACAACAGAATTATCAAATACATCAACATTTCTCCGCTCTTATTGCCTTTTATTTTGGGATTGTTTTGACAGACCTGCTTGTAAACAGGCATCTCTCATCCAATTTTTGATCTAGCAATAGCAACCAATAAAAAAATAATAAAATCTAAAAATACTAGCAACAACCTGAAACATACAACAGAGCTACATATAGACTCTTTCCTGTTCCAGAATTAGAAATACTATTCACTTTTTGGAGAGCAATATAGACCTGTGAAAGAATAGATAGAAAGAGAGGCAGACACATAAAAAATTTTAAAGCATGACTGATGTTCTATATCATTAAATGATGATTTTATCATGTCTCTTTCCATTCAGATGTATGCTTCTCCCACTAGGAGCAATTTCTCTTCAGAATTCCTCAGTGACTTTCCTAGGAGAGTGTGAAAGGAGAGCTGACAGACTAATTACAATATCATGGATTTCCCCTAATTAACACTGTCTGGTTAGCAATTAAAAGTAATATCATGACACAAATGTTTCTGGAGTTTGCAGACAATAATGATTTAGCAATCATTGTGATATGTACAGCCACTTCCATGTGTGTTTACATAACAGAAGCGCTAAAGCCCTCTGAAGTGGAAGATGATCAAAGTCATGTTCCTAATTAGGCAATAAGACAAAAAGAAAGGGCAAATTGATAAACTCTTCACAGTCTTCATAAACCCCTTAAATAAATGCTAACTATTCATTGGATTCTTGGTACGGAACATATCACACTGGCAAAGTAATCAAAGATTTTATCTCAGAACTATCAAAAAATAAAATTATCATCTTAGAAAAAGGAAATTTTTACCACAGAAATTCAGGTAATCCTGAATATGAATGAGTTTTATTTCAATATTCTACAAGACCAAAATGCTGGGACCAGTGAGACATTTGGTTTCAATGATTTTGAAAGGTTTAAACTGAAAGTTTTAGGAGCTTTCCTCTGAAAAGAAGGAGCACAGTCTGTGACCACTGAGGCTTCTAACTTCACGATCACTTCAATGAAACGAGAATCAGGACTGAAATTTGATTTTTTCAAGAGAAATAGAAACAAATGTAAAACCTGTTCTCTTGTAGGTGACACTGATGACCAGGACTAGATGGCAGAATATTGGATTTGGCATTTGTAGGGATTGTCTCAGTGTCCCACAGATCAAAATGAACTTTACACACTCATCACTCAAGATACTGGAAACATGGTGCTGGATGCCCTCCTCTGGGGTCACATAAGCCATAGACCTACTTAATAGTGGTCATCTGAGGACGACTGGTTTTGCTGCAATTAAGCTACCATGAACTTAAGAATACGCGGCAACACAAACAGGTGCTGTTTGAAAAAAAAATAAAAATTCTTTTATAGTTCCTAATAAATGCACCTTGTCAGTTTGTCCTTCCATTTGGTCAACGACTCCCCATATAAAATGTTTGTCCAATATTGTCTTTCCTGCTCAAGGCAGGAAATGTGAAATGGGCATACGGCCTTTTAAGTCAACTCAGTTGACAACTTTCCTGATGCTTGCAAGATGTTTTCAAATTTTTTTTTTATTTTTTTTTTTGCTTTACTGAAGAAATGTAGGATTTGATGTGTCCTTATACAGCAAAAAAATCATCATTTCCATGGCACAACAGTAAATGTATCTAAATGTCTTTAAGGAGTTTGGTTTTATTTTCTCTGGTATATCTGAGAATCCCCCCCTCAGTATCTCAGCATGATGCTTTGAACATTCCCTTTGTTTAACCAATTAAAGGCCTTGTATATGTATTCACTGTAAACAAGGCAAAAAAGATCTATACAAAACGTAGGTACAAAGCCACACAGTGCTTTCTTGCTGTGGTAGAAGCAATCTTATTTTCCTTTCTTTTCTAATAGGTGATTTATCCTGATCTTCCTGGAACAGTCACTAATTTTTTTATCTCTTGGGTGCAGAAAATTCTCCTGAAAACCTGAAACACGGTGACCCTCCATGTTATCAGTGAACATTTTGAACATCCAGCACCTTTCAGGTTGGTCCTTCAATGCAGCTGCTCTGGTGGTGCTGCTGCTGCAGGCCAGGGGCTGGTGGGAGCTGCCAGGCATCGCTTCTGGCACAGGAGATGGGCTCTGGCTGCATCTACCTGGTTTGTAATGGTTGTTGTAAACCCTTTAGTATGAAACAGTTCAGCAAATGACCAGTAGCAGAGGGCAAACACAACTAGTAAATGATTCCTTCAGCAAGAGGATGGAGTTCTTGCCCAATCCTCTTAAAATGCATTGAAGGAGTCCTTCAGAAATGGGATTTTTTTAATCCTTTCCTGTGGGAAACTGCAAATATACAAGTTCACCACACCCCAAAGCAAATTTAGAGACTGTGTTATTTGGCTGGAGCCATTTTTAGCTACACAAAAGAAAACATGATTTCATAATACCATCACTTATTCACTCTCTCTTAGCAGCCCCAGCTCATGAAGCAATTTAGGTCACCCAGATAACTGTGCTCGATGTCTCTATCAGCAAAACTAATGGTTAAGAACTCGCCATTAATCATGCTATCTAATATTCAGGTATGTGCATGTTATGGTGCAGTCAGTGCAGTGCACAAACATGTACATACCAGCCATGGGTAATTAATAGGAGGCAAGTAAAATAATTAAGCAATATAATACAGGGCATGCAGGTCTCTGGGGGAAGTGCGGTAGACTAGCGAGGACCAGTGCCCCTGTGAAGTCCTCTCCTCGGCAGGATTTCTTCACCGAGCATCGGGTGGTTAAGTACAGCTTAGGAGCCCAGCTTTGGCAAACTACACAATCAGAAATTAATTTCCACATAGGCGGGTATTTTCAATAAGAAGTAATATTAGGCAAACACTGAATGGTATGTCCACTTTACTGAGTGCTGGGTTGGCATTAGATGAGGAAATCCACTGTTTTCAGATATGAGGAGAGGATAGAAAAGAACTGTTTTACAGTTGGGAAAAGTGGCTTGGAAGAAGTGGAAAAAGAAAGAAGCAGCAAGACTCAAGAACAGGCAGAACAGTTAACAAGTTTTGGTGTTCTAGTGTTAACGAGTTTTAACATGGTATTTTCTGTCTTGGAGTATGAAGTGACGTCCATGATATACACTGAGGTAGTGTTGGCCTTAACTTGTAATGGACCATACAAGTTGGTCTCTTGCAGCATTCAGTTTGGAAAGCCTCCCTGGTGTCCTGAGAGAGTTTTTCTCAGTTGCAGAGCATGGTGGGTATACTCTTGACTGAGCAGTGAACCAAATGCAAGTCTGCATCCTCTTCCTCAGCCAGTCCCAGCATCCAACAAGAATATTTATGGAAAGTGGCCTTCTGCATCTTACAGTTTGGCATCACTACACTTTTCCTCCAGTGGGTGCTCGTCGAGAGGACCCACAAATCTACATAAAATGACTGAATTGGTCTCACAAAAGAAAGCCTCCAGAATTTCAAATGTGCTCTCTGTGTATTAATATTGGTCCTTGACCAATACTGAAGCTCCCTGGGATGTCAGATTTGTATGTTCCCTTATTTTTAAGTTCCTTAAGTTTAAGCTCCTTAAGCCACCTGTGCTTTGTCTCCCTCTTTCCCAGCCTTGCAAGTTCCTCTTCCATGGGAGAGTTTTTGAAATAAGCACCTGGGGTATGGGGCTGGTGCCAGAACAGCCTTGCTGTGGGTGTCTTTTGGGAAAAGGTTTCATGCCACACATTGGCAACACAAATTGTACATGATCATTTCTCACAGCTATGCTGGATCATTGAACTAGGAGCCCAGGCAGGGAATGAGGAATGTGGGGAAATTCACCTTGCCTCTGACATGACTCCCTCTCTGTGAGTAGAGCCTGTAAGTTTTGCCTTATCATCAACCCCTGGGCTCTACCAGCAGGATCACAACCCTGCCCTTCAGGAGAGAAGACTTTGACCTGTTCATTGAGCTGCTTGGACTTGGCTGCATTAATGACCCACACCGTGGGACAGAGCAAAGGCTCAGCAAGACTGCAGAAGATACAAAACTGGGAGGAGTGGTTGATAGACCAGGGGCTGTGCTGGTCTTCAGAGGGATCTGACATGAACAGGCTGGAGAAATGGGCTGGCAGAGATGTCATTAAGTTCAATAAGGGGAAGTGCAAATTCCCGCACCTGGGGAGAAACCCCATGCACAGTAGGCTCTGGGAGCCAACCAACTGAAAGGCAGATCTGCAAAGCAGCACAGTGGGGGATCCTGATGGACAACAAGTTGACCATGAGCCAGCAATGCCCAATTGCAGCAAAGAAGGTCAAGCACTGGTGACACCATGTCTGAGTGTTGTGTCTTAATTCTGGGCTCCCCAGTACAAGAGAGACATGGACACACTGGAGAGAGTCCAGCAAAGGGCCGTGGGGATGATGAAGGGATTACAGAGGGTGTCCTACAAGGAAAAGCTAAGACAGATGGGACTGTTCAGCCTGGAGAAGGGAAAGTTCAGGGGGATCTTATCGGTATGTATACATAACCAACAGAGGTGTAAAGTGGGGGGATCAGTCCAGAGACCTCCAGAGGACCTTTCCAACTCATCTGTTCTTTGATTCTGGGAAGAAAAGAGTAAGAAAGCACACTTTTTAGTCTGTCCACCCAGAGAAGAAGAAATCGGGGTTCCAGTTCACCTGTCAGTGTCAATTCAATTTATTTATCCATTGATTTGAACATACAGCTCAGAAGAACACACTTGGCCCCTAGTTCTCAGTGGAGAGATGACTATGACTAGTCACAGATCTTTCAGGTCTTTCCACTGCCGTTATGGAAATGACACCGCTGAAGTGGATGTGATTGTAAAATAACTTATGATGTGCAGCTTTGCACAGAGTAAAAGAAAGCAGTATTTTCAGAACTAACATCACTGGAAAGTTGTGATGATAAGTTTGAAAACCCTTTTGTTGAGATGCATATTTGAAAAGAATGCCAAAGCATGGCTAAAACTGCTTAATTAGATACATTTTGTCCCACTCTGTGGTGGTTATTACTTTTGTCATCCAGTGTATTATTATATGTTCCGAAGGTCAGACTTCAAAGACTTCCTTTAACTTCTTTCCTTTGCTCAAAAGGGCCTGGTCTCGATGCCCTCTGCCAAACTCATTCTTGCAGAGTTTTTATCAAGCATTTACGAAATTTATGTTTGACCTGTGATTTTTCTTTTCTAAAGCTGGGGGAGATATGAAACTCATCCAATTTTAATTAGTACTTTAAATGGGTCATTATCATATCTGAAATATCTGAATGAGGTTCTCGGAGCTGGCACAATTTCTCAGAGAGTGGCGTATTCAGATGCTTTACATAACATGGTTACAATGCAAGAGGTAGCTCTATAATCTTCCCTGAAGTGGTGCAATGCAGAAGGACACACTAGTGTCATGAGAACTCCGTGGGGAAAACCGAGAGCAAGCAGGTGCCTGTAATGTCCATACATTGCAAGGGCACTATTTTTTCCCTTTGCTAAGTATAAAGGGTGCCAACAAAAGAGGCAGAGCCTTGGACTCATGCCTCATGGCAGAGGCTGAGATGGAGCTTCGCTGCCCTCCTCTGCAGTCACTGGGGAAGGAGGAGCAGCATCTCCCCAGCCTGACTGTGAGATACAGTCCAAATTTCAGCCACCTCGTTGCAAAAGTGACTTCTCCTTGGCAGCCAATAACAGTGGTGAAGAAACCCTGAAGGAAACAACCCTAACAGCCCTTTCATGTTTCTCCTGCATATTTACATGTGGTTTTCCTCCACTCCTTTTGGCTTTTTCATGGTGATTGGTCTTTCTTACCTTCCTGCTCTGGATAGAGAGGTAATGTTCAGTGCAAGCCTCTGTTGAAGGTCAGACTGCTTTTCAAATTCTTTTTAAATTACACCACATAGTAAGCAAGTCCCACCAACTACTGTGCCTTTCCCCCACACCCTGCAATGTCCTTTTGGGAAGCTGGATCCTATCACTGTTATTTTTCACCCATGTTGTGTTCCCAGCCATGCTGCCAAAAAGGATTAAAAATGCATGGGGAGACAGCATCGGTGCAGACAATCTTCCACTACTTGGCTCCTACCTGTGCACTTGGGTAAATAAAAAGTGTCATCCTCTAATGATCTTATTATACTCTGCAAAGAATATGTATTTTTAACCCATGGATATTTACCTTATGTTTAGTTACTGGGTGGTAACCTCCAATATAAAATGTTGCCCCTGATAATGCGGGCCAGCAGGGCTGCATACAGAGGAGAGCAAACAGCACAGTACCCTGCAGCCCTCTGATAAAAGGAAATGCGAGCAGGGGTGCACCTTGACCAGCTGGAGTTTTGAAATGTGTTTGCAGGAGCTCAGGTTGCAGCCTCTGTAAAAGCTTTTCTTATGAAGTGGTGAGATCAAGCACCAGTGGCTGCTGTTCGCTGGTGCATGCAGAATCAAAGCCAGTGACAGCTAAAAAAAAGGAAAAGAAGAAGAGAAAACACATGGGACAGAGCAAAGAGCAAGGAGCAAGAGCTGGCTGATGTTATCACTCAGCTGCAAACAGCAGGGCAGGGGAGGGAGGGCTGCTTGTCCCAGTTAATCCAGCCTTCTGCAGATCCAAAGGGCCTTTTCTTTTAACTCCAGTTCCCAGAACAGTGAAACCAGGAAGAAAAACATGTGGAAGAGACTTGGAGGTGGATAAGGCAAATAAAATACAGTAATGGCAGAATGTCCTAAAGCAAGTAAGGAGAGGAAACTGTAAAACATGTTTTTACTCAAAACAGATAGTTAGTTTTCCACCTTGAACAGCATTTACCTGTGTCTTCCGAAACAAGTTTAGTAGCATTCACGTTAGGGGTGGTATAACCTTCCATTTTCTCTACACTTACCAGTGTTAGAATATGCAAAACTGGGCCGCAACTAATATTTCAACCTTAAATCCAGCCAAGCACTTAAACACAGTCTTAAATTGAGGCACATCATTAGTCCCACCGAAGTCAACAAGCAATTGATTTGATTAAATTTTAAAAGGTACTTGAATACTTTGCTAGACTGAGTTCTCCCAGACACTTTTATTTGCTAATTCCCCACGGCACTGAGCAAATGATGCACCCTGTGCTCCTCCCAGGCAAAGCCTGCTCATGGAGCTGCATTCCCACTCTGGCAGAATCTGTGCACACCTATCCCCACACATCCCTACTGCGGCACGTCCTCCTCACCTGAGGCTGCCTGTGCGGGCTACTGCTCCTGGGACATGCCTTCTTCTGCCTGTCCCACCTGAAATGAGCCAGGGTTGGCCTCAAGGGTTAAAATACAGACAAGGCCTTGCTAAGCCAGCTCTCTGTGGCTGGAAGAAGGCAAGGAGCCTGCGCAGGTTAGGAGGGTAGTAGCTTCTGTCTTGGCAAGGATGCTGGAGATGGCATCTTCTCCATCCTACGCACCTGAGCCCCACGGAGGTACATGTTAGCTGCCAGGCTGAGAACATCTCAGTAAAACTGTAATTATTTTTTTTAATTTGTTAGCCAAGGGAATAAAACACAGATTATTCTTTTTCTTGAGTAAAGAATACATTCACGCATCTTTATATTCACCCTGTGTTGCAAGTTGTTGGTAACTCCCAAATCAGGGCAAGTAGATGTGGGCATCATTTCTGCAGGTATAAATGCATGACAGAGTCTCTGTTGTCAGAAGTCACCCCTTCGGAGTCATGCCATGAAGGAGAGTCATTATTTCTGTTCCTCTGAGATATCTAATGCCCACATGTACTTGAAAAAAGGAACATCTCCCAACCGCAAGAAAATTATTGTAGGTGTGGACCGAAGCTGTAAGTTCCATTCATTCACAAGGCTGCCAGTATAAAAACAAAGAAGGTTGTACATTTCCCTTAAGCTATGCATGTCCTGGGCTTCAAAGCACATACAGGAAATACACCTACAAAAATACATGGATTTCTGGAGCCTCAGGGTAAAAATGTAATACAGGGCTTTTGAATTGGCATATTACACTCAGTCTAGTAATTCTGTACCATGACATGCAATTAAAAATGTCAAGCCAATAGGGGAAATTTAAACTTTCCTTCTCAAAGAAATACCCACACTATGACTCAGAACTGGCTTTGGGCATAGGCAAAGTAAGGAAAGACATTATTCGGGAAGGCAAATCTGCCATAGGTTAGCAGCTTATATACCACAGCCTTGAAAAATCCTTTAACATGGGCTGAATTCTCAATGGTTTAGTTAGGGTGAATGAATTCAATCTTACAGTGAATGCTTTAATTACTTGTCTCCAGGGACTGCACATGGAGCTGAGGACTTGCAGTCTGGGCAAGCTTCTCACCCCTCCACTGAACTCAGGCACCACACGTTGGACTGCCCACGCATGTCTTGTAGTGGGTGTGAGAAAAAGGCTGTTGTGGGTGTGAGGATGTGGTAAACCATTTTTTGTAACTTTTTCAAGTAAGCAATCAAGCAGAAAAATCTTCTCTTACTCTGAAACTTGAGAAAATCTGGATTGTTTCTGTCTTTGGCTATTAAACTTGATTAATATGGTCAAGCAGAAGCAAATGCAGCAGTTAAGTGTTTCAAAAGTACTGTTCTTCTTCTCTCTGTTATTTTCGGAATTACTTTCTTCCTTTCTGACTGTATTACTCATTAGATTGTATTTCAAAGACCACTAATCAGGCTAAGTGCCCGTGGCTTGCCGGGAGAGATGCAGTTTAGGAAACACACAGTGCACAATCCCCTTTTAGCAGTGAGATGAGGTGGGGCATTCCAGGTGTAAGCACATTCTCGATGAAAAAAAAACCCCAACCCATTCATTTCTTGAGATGCTGATTATAGTGCACTTGCATAAGGCTTTCTGGCGGGCAAGAAAGCAATCCTGGAACTGCTGTTCATCTTTCACAGCTGTTAATTCTCAAATCAGACACTATAAGGATTAGAGAAGGGATTGAAGAAAGTGCAATGGGGAATACCAACCTACCTCTGCCTATCAACTCCATAATCCCTAACCTTGCTGCAGCTGACTGTGCTGTACCATCATTCACTCAGTGTCTCCAGTTCCTCGGACCAGCAGGTGCCAGGCCAAGATGAAAAAAAAAAAAAATCTCAGCAAGTACAGCTTTTCTGCATTTACTATAAAAATGAAGAGTATCAGGGCTGTACCGAAATGTGAATAAAACCAGCCTCCTTGGCTTTCTTCCTGATTGTGATACAAGGCATTTTAGAGAAAGACACACAAAAGAAGGGTGGCCTTCAGCCAGACACCACTCAGTCCTTTGCTTGCAGAAAGAAATACAAGGATGGGTGGCGTGATGTCAGTTGTTTGCTTATCCAGGCAGCGTCAAGACCTGTTTGGACTGCCCCATCCTATTGAAGTAGCCCTGTGCTCTGCAGGGCAAAAAACTATTAATCTGCAGCACTTCTAGAGTGCTTAACATTTTTCCAGGGCTGCACAAATATGAACTGAACTGCAGTCATAACATTGATATGTGAAGCAGTGAGCTGACAGCGAGGTAAGATAGCAAACACTGTCTTCTCCCTTTCCACAGATTGATAACACAGCCTCACTCAGAAACACGGTATCAAAACAAGTTTCCATGACCATAAATCTGGACAGAGGCCTGAATATAGTGTAATGGTGCTTTTCTTTTATTTTATTTCTTTTATTTTTTTCGTACAAGTCCCTTGGGAAAAACAGCAGAAACGTAACTTTCTGTGGGTAAGATTACCTTGAAAAACAGAAGCCAGGTGAGCCCAGAGGAATATGCCTCCCAAAGAGCTTGCAGGAACACATCAGCCACAACTGAAACAGAATTGAAAGACGGGGAGGATGGTAAGGGTAGACTGATACTGAAAGGTTTGGTCCCACAAAGATACATATATATTCCCTGCTCATGGCAGGGGGGTTGGAACTAGGTGATCTTTAAGGTCCTTTCTAACTCCAGCCATTCTCTGATTCTGTGACTCTATGATATATGGATATGGTGACCTTCTTTCCTTAATTTTAGAGGTCTACAATTTTTAAAGCTTTGCTATAAAACCATTTGACTAAGGTATCTCCCATGGCTCTGAGGAAAGGACTTTGGATGCAGAGCAAGGTGGGTGTTAACATTACTGGAGTGCAGAATTTAAATTTTTCTCCCTGTTTCTGTAATATTGAGCTCTGCTGCAAGAACAGCATAGCTTTTTGTTGCTAAGCATAAGAAAAGGCATGCTATTCAGTAAAAAAAAAGCTGCCTATCCATCACACAAACCAAAAGGAGAACATCTGCATTTTGCTAGGATCAAGATTTAATCTGGTTCCACTGAGATTATCTAACTAAGCCTATTTTAACTTGTTTGCACTGCAAATGGAATATTCTTGTGTTAACTCAATTAAGCTCTCTATAAGTAAATGCAGGATTCATCAAGTAGTCATCGGAATCTGGTAGACATTAAGTACCATGCCAGGCTCCCCATGAAATTAATCCCTGGTTCCTTAGGAGTTTCCAGACAGGAGCTTGCTTCTGTTTTCTCTCATAGCAGGGCTGGACTGATAGGAAGCGAACAAGCAACAGCTCTTTATCTACATCACCTCTGCAGTGGCCTGCAAGGGAATGGTCTTTGCTCAAATCAAACAAGCAGGCACTTAAATTGGTAGATTTTTCTGTTTGGAAAAAGCTGTTACCGTACCTTTTTTGCAGTCTAAATGACCATCTACTCAGTGGCTTCACCTTTCCTCTTGAGATATTGATATGTCGCTGCTGTGAAACCATGGGAAACCAGGTCATTTTTAGCTATTTTTTCCCTTTGCTAGCTAAGACCCTCTGATGTGAGGCCACTTCACTTGACTCGCTGGAGCATGCAGTAGCTTTGGGAGGAAATAGTGTTATCTGATAACAAGAGCTGTATCATAACATTTAATGCTGTGCTTAAAAACCTAATCCTTAACTTAAGCGACTATGTGGAAATCTCAGCTCATTAAAATATTAAATATTAGCTTTGTCAGGCGTCACTGCTGTAGAGGAAGGCTTGAAAATGAGTATCCAAAACCTCACAAATTATGAAATAAAAATAATTCAGGCTAGTTTGTACCTTAAAAAACCACAAACAAACAAACAAACATGAGACTGAAATTTCCATTGGAAAAATGCAAAAATGCATGCCCTATTTTCATTTGTACATACTTTCATTTTTAAAGAAATCTCTCAGGTGGCATAGGTGCCAGTGTCTAAAAACATTAAACAGATTTCTTTTAATTGCAAACTAGTACAAGTATCACATGGTTTCTCACACTTATATTACTACTGTTTATGAAGACATGAGGGGTTGCACTTTGGAAAAATAAATATCCACCAAAATGTTTAAAGTTTCTTTTCCTTTTTCATTCTTAGTTTCATTTCTGGATTTATTTAAACTCTGTTCTCAAAACATTCACAGATACTTTAATCTCTGCCCAAATCCCCTTTTTATCCTGCAAAAGCCTTTTGCAGTTTAAGACTGTTTCCACTTTTGAAAAACATTTGTTCTTGCTCTGCATGGATACTTTGTTTTGGTGGATGTTTTTCTCGCTCTTTGTCTTCTTAGGGGGAAGCCTGGATGAGGGGAGAGGGACCACAAGCAGAGGCAGCAGGCATGCATCTGGACTGAGTACAGCTTTTTTGACAGCTGTTCGTTCCTGCCCCCTTTTGCCAGTTTACCCGGTGGGATAGTGCCCTTAGTTTCAAAGCCTTTATCCACATAGAGAAATGTATCCACAAAAACTACCTACCTCTTCCCAGAATTTATTGCAAACCTTTTCCTCTGCGCTACATTCTTCTCCAGTCCTTACCTGACTCTGCAAATTTTAACATGTTTTCTCTTTGTTTCCTCCAGTCCTCTCTTGCAGCACTTTTCACACATTTAACATCACCCAGCAGCAGCTGTCATCACAGTTCAACAGGCCCATTATGGGACTTAATTTACTGTGGCCAAACTGGCTTCTCTGCCACTCACGTTATAGCCTTAGGAGTTCTCATTTTCTAGTACCTGGAATACACAGAAAAAGAGGCAGAAATCTTTCACTCGGTGTTGAACTGCTGGTTAGTAACTTAGCAGGTTATTTGTGTTTAACAAGTCTGAGATATGTATTCACAGCTGTCTTCTGCAACTGGTACCTTGAGAAGAACGCCCCACAGGACTGCTTTGAAAACTACTTATTTTTAGAAGAAGTCTAAAGGAAAGAGCAGTTACTAAATTCGTTCTACATGGGCATTGTATCAAGCAGTTTTGTTTTGTTACAGCCGTGCCACCTCCGACAGTAGGTGATGACAGATCACCAGGGATCGAAAGCCATGTCACAAGTCTCAAAATAAGACCCACGAAAAATGGTATATGGTTGTCTGGGAAGGACCTTTCACACTCTCCTAAGATTCTGTAAAATTTGAACATGAATAACACAACATCAACATCGTTGACCTTCTGAGACAGAAAATCACACTAGTGATGCTAATGAGTTCTAAGGATTCCCTGCTCTTTTCACCCCTTTCCCTTTGGTCTTACATAAAGACATTCATTCAAGGCAGATCTCAATTACCTTTAATGGGTGTCTTAGGTGATGCTAGTGGCAACCTTGTAAAAAGTGCATAGACAATTTAACAGCTTTAGTAATGAACTGTACTATATTTGCAGATGAGTGAAATATCTGTGCTGAAAACCTGCTGTGGTTTGTAGTGGAAATTCAAGCAGAAATCCTGTTACCTCTTGCTCAGTTGTGCAGCAGGCCAATATATCTACTGGGGTCTCTGAAAGTAAAACATGGAACTTCTCCCTGGATTTGCTGTCACTAAGGAAGACAAACTTTCTCCAGGTAAATTTGTCCAAGCAATTGCCAGGACTAACTTAAAGTAACATGAAAAAAGGTCTCTTCCACAGAACTTTTTTTTTCTCTTAAGATCTGCAGGCTCTCATGGCATCCCTTTGCTCCCACCACCTGCCTCTCTCCTCCAGTGATTCTCTCCAAGAGGGTCTTTTCTGCCACACTCGCTTCTCTAACTGGGAATTGTCAGCTGGGTAGTACATGAGGTGTTCCCACTTTTGTACATGACTTCTGGATTGCCCAGAATCCAGAAGCCACAAAGATGCTCACATTCAGCACACAGTCAAAAGTATCATTCTTTGGAGAAGTGGGGGCTTGATTTTAGTGCATGGACTTCATAGTTTGTGTTTCTGCTGCCTATTTGACATGCTCAGGATGTCTCACTTACTATGCAGAATCAACGCATGAGCAGTAGTTTGATACTTCCCGGGTGTATTAAGCCCATTAGTTGCATACTGGACTGAAGCCTGCAAAAATATTTCTGTCAAGAAAATCCATCTATTACAGCAGGCCTGAAATGACCTTCCCAAGACTCAGTGTCTTAAAATGAATTAAATTTTCACTACCTTTCTAAGAGGCTGTGCGAAGCCTGAATCCCAAACCCTGAACTGAACTCAAATTCAATCCCAAATGAGTCACCACTCTCCTTCTTGCAGTGGTTCTATGTTTATAGCAAGTAACTGGTAGAGCACAAAGTGTGGTCTCTTCCCTGTCATACACCCACCTCTGCCATACAGTGATGAAGTTGCCATGCTGGAGGGAAATCTGGGGGAGTTCTTTTATTTTCTTTTTCAAGAAGAGTCCTTCAAGATATAAAATAGTATTTCTTGCCTGTATATCAGAAATGACACAGTTCACAGAAGTCAGTAGCCACATTTTTTCCAGCATGTTGCCAAATGTTTCTAATTTGCAAAGAATCCAAAAATGTTTCAACTACTGGACATATTTCAAATTTTTATGCTCAAACTCTGTCACTTTTATAGATTCTAGGGGCAATGAAAATATCTGGCAGGCTCAGGGCTGAACACTGACTTTGCCACATACCAGCTTATTTGTATTGTGCCCTCGCAAAGAGTGCCAAGGACTAGAATATGAAGAGTTGTGTGGTTTTATTCCCTTCAACTCTCAACAGTTCTGCCAAGCCCCATAAACTGAGAGGCTCACACAGTTCTTTCCCTCCACATCATTTCACAGAGACAAGGTTAAAGCTCCCCTGTCACCACAGCACCTCTCGTGCTCTGCAGTCACATGTACTTAACAGAGGTGGCCAACCTGGCCAGGGTGCCAGTGGGAGAGGAACATCACAGGGGTGCCCTGGTGTTGGCTGGGTATCACCATTGAGCTGTCCCTGCCAGAAGGGATATTCCCAGACTGGGTCCACAGCCCCTACCTGGCATCCAGCATCTTCTCACAGGTCAAAGGCAAAGCTACCCAAGAGGCCTGCCTCCACAGGGAAAAATTCACCAGGTTTCATCACCAGCACTCAACACAACAAATAAAACTAGCATACTGGGTTGGGGGGAGAGCAGGAGCCCTCCAGAAGACCACACCATGTTCTCCCAGTCCCATCTGCTGAGCGTGGGCAGCTGGGTATAGAAAAAAGAGGCTTTACACAGCCACTGCTGTGGGCTTCATGAAGTGGGCTGCAACATCATCTTCAGCTAGTAAAACAAACCTGGTTAACCACAGTGAGGTCTCTGTAAAAACAAAAAGCAGACAAATGCCCTGGATTCTGGAGAGGTGATTAAATTGCATGCCCTGTAAGCTCTTATTATTATAATTGCTTCTGATATGCGCTGTGAAACATTCACCTGGCTTTCATCCCTACCTCTGTCTGCTGTTTGTGGCTGAAGAACAAGTGATGTTTATTCTGGGTTAAAGACAGCTTTGTTCCAGACCAGATGTCTCACTCACTGAACATATGTCAGCCCTGCAGGTGCTATCACAGACTCAAGAAACAGCAAGTTTGGAGCAATTTTCAAATAACAATGCAATGTCAAGATATGACTTAGACAAAATAATAAAAACACTTTCTTTGCCTCAGTCATAGCAAGATTTGAGGGTTTTGTTCCCAGACAGAGAATTATATTGTACTTTCTCTTCCATCACTATAATTGAGAATAAATCCACTGACTTCAGAGGAAGGTTTCACATCTATACTACTAAGAGAGAAATCTTAAACCAGCCGATGGATATGTTGCATATTTGAGGGACTTGCCTGGTTTAACACTTTAATTCTTCAGGGACTGGTTTTAGATTTTCCTGTTTCTGATGCAGCGAAAGCAAATCCAAGCTTTCGATGAGGAATTTATGAATCTCAGCTTTTGGGGGACGCATTTTACTCCAGGGTTTCACATGAACATTATATCACCTAGATGTAAACTTCAGAAAGTGTCCTTCCATCCAGCTGTTACTTCACATAACATAGCAACCGTCTTCTCCCTTTCACTCATCACAAAAGAACTGGAACATTTTCCTTCTTGCTTTTTAAAAACCTCTTTGTATATCTCTTGATTTTTTTACAGTCACAGCTTGCTGTTGTGGCAAATATGACCCTCCTCTGTTTGTGTTTCTTCACAGGTGGGTTATATTTAGATTTTAAGATATGAAGAGTAGATTGCCTCAATGTCTCCTAATCAAATACTTGCAAGTAAAACTTTGCTTCGTTTTAAGCTTCATGAGCACCATAAATAGGTAAATAATTATCGTCCAGATGTACAAAAATGCCTAAAGCAGAACCTACACAGAACCAGGCTTTTAAACACCAGAAAGCTGTATTCCAAAATGTTGCCCTATTCCATGAGGACTAGGAAAATTTCTGGTGTGGCACTAAGCTACACTTTCATACATGCAAAGTGCTGCACCTGGTTTGGAAGAACATCACTGATCCCCATCCATGGGTGGCCAAATCCACCAGCCAAGCTTCCTGCTGACAGGTGGGAGCTCTTCATACTGTGCTGCCACCACATCTAATTGCTTGCAGGTACCTGGGGACATATTGGGTCAATTCCTGCCATGGGTCCGGAGGCAAACCACAACAACTCTACACAAGCCAACACTGGAGCTAGATCCATCAATGACTGAGAAGAAAGACATACAGTCTGTCACACTGCCCTGCAATAAAAATTGGTTATGGATCTGAGGCAGTATAAACCACAGCGTACTTTCATAACTGTGTTGCTGGCTCTGTGTTAGGTCGAAATTAAGATCTCTTTTTAAAAAGTTGCATCTTCAGAAGAACCGTAACAGTACAAAAAAGTCAAGAAGAATTCCCCAAACTCTGCCATCCCGCTCTCAAAACTGCAAAAGGTCGGAATATATTATTATCCTCTCTGAAGAGTCCTCCTCTTAACACAGAAGAGCGAACTTTTAATAATGAGTAATAAATCCCAGTCACAAACAGCTTTTATGGCTTTTGCTTTGTTTTTTTAATTTTTTTGCACAATACTTAAGTAGAAGAAGCAGAGAAAACACTCTTTTTTATTTTTTTAAAGAAACCACAAATATAAGTAATTTGTCTACTTGTTTTAAGCCTTTAAGAAACCGCTCTGCCTCTCATTTTGCTTCTGTGTGTGCTTACGTTTTAATTTTTTTCAGCTCTCTTTATCTTTGCCTACCAGTTTCAGGTAGCACATGGTGCTTGAGGTGTTAAGCCAAGAGAAACTCATATGTGATCTCCAGCACACCAATTCACAAGCCAAAAAATGCATCCACCAGACAAGCTTAGGAAGAGATTCTTTTTTCTTTCATACAGAATGTTTAAAGAGCATTTTACTTCACACATTAAAATTAGCAAAAGTCTTGGAGTACAAACATACAACATACAAGTAGTTCACTTTTCTGAAATATGCATGTGGAGCTGGGGTGCACTGACAGCCAGCATGGAGCAGATTCTGCTGCCTCTGTTTCTTTTCCATGGAAAATAAGGGTGTGCTCAGCCAAGCAATTCTGTCCATAACTCTAAGTTTTGACCTAAACCACACGAAGGAGAGGCTGTACAGCACAATGATGAGTAGACATAACTGTGCCACCTTTAAGCTGTATAACAGGGAATGACAGCAATACAGCCATCTGAGGAATAAAGGATGAAAATATGTGTTATGTTCAAAGTCCATAGACGGCTTGCATTCTGATTGCTAGCCCGTATCACATTTTTTACAGGTATCCTCTCTTAGTAAGATAGACTTCAGCATAAATTAATTTTAATCCAGACCATCACCTTCATTTGGCTATGTAGTAACTATATGAGAAGAAGGCACGTGCTGAATTAACACACCTGCATGAGTAGCTTGCTGTGCACCCACGGGATTGCCTGGCTGAGCGTCTGTCTATTTTTGCTCTGCATTGAGACTTCTGTTTGGAAAACCTGTCTTTGAAATCATTGTGAAATTTGCTGCAGGCAGACACAATTTCACAAATTCTTGACTACTGTCTAGAGAAACACAGCAAAAGATTTGAGTTACCTTTAAGTATTGTAAAAGAGATTTTTATACTCCACTATGGATTAACAGATTATATAGATCAAGAAATAAATGCATGTAGTTCCAGGGTTTCTAGTCATTCCCCTTAATGCAAATAGTCTGCACAGTCAGTCAATATAGCTATTTCTTTTTTCCAGGATTCATTTCACAGTGCTACTTTCTCAAAAGTTGATGAAAGATAACAACCTTACAATTTTGAGACAGACAGAATGTTTTCTCTCAATTTTCTTCCCACTTTAAGGTATTTTATTTTCCTGTTTGTGCAGCTGAAAAATGCCAAGATGCAGGGTGCATGGATAAGAATTCAACTTTTCACAGAATTCAACATTTCACAGAAAACACAAGTCCCTATCAACAACCCAGAATAATCGTCTCTCCAGAAACACTCATTCATTTTTATTTCAATTAATAATTATAAAACCAGCATTTAACACTCTAAATCAGCACACATTAAGGTGAACACTTTGTACATTTACTTCCAATTCAAGCTGAAGGTCTGCGGGTCACTTTTATCCTTTATACCTTAATATACAACTATAATCAGAGGGAGGTCAAGGGATGTGTATAGATTAGAACTTGCTACAGCACAGCCTCAGGTTTTATACTCCTAGTACAACAGTTATATGACTTGCCATGTGTAATTAACTACAGGGTTAGCACTTCAAAATTAGAGCTGTGGTCATACATCCTTCATAAACTCACAAAGCTGCATGTGTAAACGACTAATTGATACAGTGGCCATGACACCAGCAGGTGGTTCTTTTTCTGAACCTGGTACAATCCTGGTCTTCGGGACTAGTAATTAACCAAACCAGCCTCCCAGATGAAAAGTGAAACCCTAGCTGTGCTATAGCAAATGCCGATGCTGACGTCAGGATGGCCAGGATTTCATTTGGAAAATTGGATTTACATTCTTAAAAGAGAACATATTGAATAACCTTTTTTAAAAAAAATCATTTGCAGCACAAAAGTTGTGTAACATGTACCACCCCATCCACAGCAACCTTCCCGTGGTTACTTTTTCCAGTAAACGTTTTATAGAACAAGACCAAAGTGGAAAATAAACCTTTGTTTGTGGTGACCATGCAACTGTAACAGGATCCAACAGAACACTGGGAAGTCAGGGTGGGGAACTGCTGGAAGGAAACCAGAGAAATATTCAGGTACCTGACTGTTCAGATACGGTCTGTGCCACTGAAACCAGTCTAGTTTTCTTACTAAATCAGTCAAATAGAAGACACTGTCTCTCTCTATGGATGTTGACATGCTCACATCCTTACAACATCAAGGCTACTACTAAAGACTGATAATATAAAGACATCGATCTATTACTCAAAGGCTGATTTAGGGAAGAAGAAAGAAGAGGAGAGGAGAGGAGANAGGCTTCATCACGTATATTTTGCAGGAGTCCATTCACTGAGTAATTAACTGTTTGGGACATTTGTGTTAAAAGTAAACTACAGACTACCAAACTCTATAGAAATTTCAGTAAATACACAGCATGATGTTTGTAGATAGGCACTTTGAGTCCCAGACTACAGATTATATGTTTTTAACTGTTACACGCTAGCTCTCCTCCCAAGGTCATCATCAGTTTGTCAGAAAATCCTTTTTCTTACTACATGACACATACAAAATTATGTCTATTGTCTAATGTTGGTGGTGTGTAAAAGGACCCATAAATAAAATTAATATTAAATTTGAAATTTTCCTCCTGATTTTATGCATCTGCTATATTTATTTTGGGTATTTTTATATCTGGATAAACAATTAAAATATGAAATGCCAGTAATCCATGAACTGCATAAATCCAAGTTAACCATATTGACTTGGTAACAAATGAAAGGTAAGAATAAGCACCATCCATCAGTTAGCACCAAACAATGCAAGAGTCCAATTCCTTGCCTTGTCAGCTTTGGAAGAAGAAACAGATACCACCAAATGGAGATGGTGATTCTTTTTTCTCTTCCATTAGCAGTGCAGCTTCTTATTACTTTGTCCGTCTGAGGTTCATTGACTGCTGAAAAGCATTTATCTTTCCAGGCAAGATCAGTAAAGGGCACGTATTTCTTTTCACTCAGTCTCTAGGTAACCGTGAAAAAAGTTGTATACTTGACACTGAACCTGAGTTGTTCCAAATGCAAGGGAAGGCATTTTATGCCACCTAAAACCTGTAGTATATGATATTATGGGGGCAGAGGTGATTTCAGATCTGGAGGCCAAAAGCATGGAACGATATTATGTAACAAGCCTCTACAGAAATTATCTCAGGGTCACTGCTGAAGAAGGCTGAACTTCAGTGGCTGCTACCACAGTTAGGATCAGGCTTTCTGTGCCTCCACAAGCAAACCAAACCCTTCCACTTGACTGCCAGAGTTCAGATCCATCGATCAAACAGTTGAGAGGCAGAAGAAAAAATTCGGCACTAAGCAAACAAGAGGTCATGGTTTCCTCTAGGAGACAGACAACAATAATGTTTTATTCAAGGGAGAAGCCTTATGTAGGCAAGTATGTAATTATACATATTCTTTCCCATACCTCTTTCTAAAGGAACTGAGCATTAGATGCATTTTCAAAACTGACCAAAAGTGCCCTTGTTTTTCAAATTGAGTACTTAAATGAAAAATTGCCTTAAAGTGGTTTTGGCAACACAAGAAAATGAAACATTTGTGGTTCTATTTCTCTTCTCTACTCCCTCACTTTAATCCAAAGTCACTGTATTTGGAAAAATCCAAGCATTAGTGGGACTAAATTTAGTTGGGAGAGAAAGCAGGTACTGGAGCCCACTAATGAAAGCTGCTGCACAGGACTCATATAACTTTGAACTGAAGGTATCAGGTTTATATCTACAAGGTATCACCAACCCAGGCGAGTATTTTTTAAATATGTAGGCCGACAACGGGAACACGTCAGCACTGCACGTGGAATGGTGTCCACTTTGAATGGTAAGACACCCCCATTCCCCTTGCCCAAGTCTGCTGCCCTCCTCTGCACTCCATGTCTTCAGGGCTAGAAATCAGCTAATCAGGGGAAAAAATTAACTCAGGTTTCTACACAGATCTCAAAAGCTTTTGGGGTGGTCATTTAACATGTATCAGGATTCATTTTACACTTATATATAATTACATATAATTTCTGTGAGGACAGTTATGTTAATAATAATCCTATAGAGTTCTGAGATGCATAAAACTTAATTTCTTCTTCATGGAGAAAACACTTTGGAGTTTGTTTTATTCTGGTTTGCTTTTTTCTCCTTTGGATTTTTTCAAAAGCTACAACCTTGGCTTATTTGAAAATGAATAAAGGGTAAAGGTTTCTGAAATTACAGTTTTTGACCAAAAAGTAAGTACATTCACCCCAAGTTATAAGCACAAACTTGTTATTAGTCAGCCATTCTCAATGAAATAAAACAATATTAACATTTCATTCCAGAACCTGGTATCAATACAATGCCAGCGGCATTTAAACTACAGTCTAAAGTCACCATCAGAGAAAAAGTGGAGAGATGAAGAGAAAAGGTAAGAATATAAGGGGAAACTGCTTGCTCTTGAGAGATTAAGCTGGACAAAAAGGTGCAGGGAAGCTTTGAAAATGTTTCAAATGCTGGAGAACTTTAATAATGCTAACATTTCTAAAACTATGGTGTGGCATGACACTCATTTGGAAGTAGTGTAAATGGTTAAAAGTGCTTATATGATTGGAAGGGAAATAAGATGTACATCAACACAATTACACCAACACTTGAATAGGATTTATTTCGCCTGGTGTTAGTTATCTCGTCAGTCATCTACATTTGCCACCTGAGGTCCCTCTTCTGGTTACCAGTGAGACAAACTCTTGCTGTAGTGGGAGGTGGCAAATGCTCATCCTCTGCCTTCTTTAGCCAAGAGGAGATCGTGGTTTTCTAGAGGTCCTTATTCTTCCTTCCTGACTTGAAGGGATGCCTGCTTTTCCAGAGTGCATATTTCTCTCCATTGACAGTAGAGTGAGCTTGAACAACAAGCTGAGATGAGGATAGCTGCACCACATGAGGTTTCATCTTTCCATCTGAGCCCCGTCCTCTGTGCCTCACACCAGAGCTGTGTGACTGGCCAGCAGCAGCTATCTGAGAACCATCTGATGATATCTTTCCTTTAATACACAGACCCTTCACTGGAAAAGTGTTACAACATCATAGGTAAGTTTAACAGTGTTTGCCCAAATGGTTCTTTTTGCTGTAATTTTCTGTGCTGATTGCCTTTCTGCTGTAAGATACAGCTACAAAAACCACATTCTAGGAAAAACGTTTCCTGTAGATTTCTCATTGGTACCATATCCAGGCTTGCAGCTAAAATTGCTCAGGGAGACAGTGTTCCTGTTAGCAAGAGACTGAAAAATTTCAGAGGTGATCATATAGTTTACAGTCAATGGATTGTGCATAAGCACCGAAATTTAAAATAACTGGTCTTATACTTATCTTCTGCTGTTCCAGATCCAAAATATTTTATAAATACATCCTTTCCAGAGGGCTCCCACTAGGTCATATAAAGCAGTCACTAGGTCATACATTCTGTATGCTCAACTTTGAGCAAGGAACATCTGTTCTTTCATTTAGCAGTCATCAAACCTGGCTTTTTACCTCTACGAGAAGGATAGACTGACAAGATCATAAAATAGAGAAGCAGTATTGTCATGATCACAAATTTAATTACTTCAATCTGTGCATATATTGTTGCATTTACAGGTGAATTTCTCTGACAAACAATTCATTCCCATATAATCTGCCACAAAAACCAAGCCGTCTTTGTAAAACAATCTGTCCCATTACAGTTGCACTGTGCAGCAGCTGGGAATGAAGGCAATTTAGGTTGCTTAACAAATGGACAGATTTAATCACTGCAATAGCTGTGGAGCAATCCCTCAAAAGTAAAAAAGCAACAACAGCGACAAAGCAGTTGTAACTCCGTAAAGAAGACATGTTAAAGACAATCTGCTCAGGAGTGTTGCTTCCCTTTAACTAGAGCCCTTTGACAGCACATTCATTGCAAGTAGGTATTGCCAGCTTATAAGGCTCAGCTTTGTGAAGAGCTGCCCATCCTCAGTTTTCAATGAAATCAGGATGGAGCTCAAGAAGCAGCATGGCTCCAAGTTCCCATTAAGTGGAAGCAAACACAGGCACTCGATCTGCTGAGGGGAAGAGCCAAAACATATTTCATTCCCCAGTAACCAGGAAGAATGGAAGAATATCTGCCGGGTGGTGCATTCGCCATCAAGGGGAAAAGCTGCAGCAGGACAAATTGCACACGTTTCAGATCAAAGACAGGACATGGCAACAGCACCATGTGGAAATGTAGCTGAAATCCAGCTGGTCTGATGTATAAAGCAGTGGCATCACAAATCATCACCATTCAAATCGTACTGACAGAAGTGAGGTGATGAGAGGCAAAGGGAAGTGTAAATGCAACCATACTTTACCCTTCTACTTAAAAGATCAAATGTAAGAGTTGGTTCCCTAATTTGTACACAGTGTAAAATCGAGCTGTAGGGTTTTGCCTTTTTAACCTTGTTCTGTTGATGTTCTTGATTATCAAAGGGATTCGTGAACAGGCTTTAGCTAAGTTTAGGCTTCTTGAAAGCAGTTCATTAGCTGTACTTATCCTTCCCTGTGAATTCCCAAAGCATGAAAAAAATCACTCTGATAAATTTCAAAGGCATTAAAGATAATCCGTCCAGCCTAAGAGGCATTTTTCTTTTCAAAGAATAAAACAACACCTTATTGTTTTTGTGGCTATATAATTTATGGCAAAGCTGCAGCCTGAATCTGATTGCAAAGATGGCTCTCAGGACTTGTACACATTTGCTAGCCATTATTGCTTTACCCAGGATATACTGCACCTGGGGTACAAAAAGCATGGCCTATAGTTCTTTTTAACAGGCAAAGAATTTCTACAGAGCCTGTGGAAGAAATGGCATCATCCAGTTCCAACATAAAACTGTATGTAGCCTAAGTATTACAGAAGAAATCTCTAAAATCTCAGGCTTCTGGGCAGCTCTATCATTAGTGTACCAAGGCTAAGGTATCCTACAGATACTCTTGCTCCCATACCAGGGATTATGCTGACATTCAGTTTGAGCAATCATGTGCCAATGCTGAAACATGTGCCCTAGCCCTGTTTAATTTACAATTACCGCCTTAGCCTCTGTTTCTCACTGCCAGCCCAACGACTGCGGATGCTGTTCTCTCCTCTAAACGGAATGAACTCTTTAACAGATGGAAGACAGGGATCACAGCATACCGTGCCAGTGCTGTGACTAAATTAAACTAATATCAGATCATAAGTCAATGCCAGAGGGGAGCGGGCACAATCTCCAAAAGCAGAAGGTGGCATCTGTGGCCTTGGCTGTAACACAGCCACCAAGGTACAGAGCTGAGTCATCTGGTTCCAAGTCCCCTCATCAGATGGGGGCAATCACGACTTTCTGGAAGTAATTTCAAAGTACCTCCCACTTTACATGTCTATTTTCTGCAAACATTTAGGCAGAGTGGTGACAGTGAAGGACTTGATACAGTAGTACTATCTGGGCCTTGCAGCTGTTACAGCAATGCTAGCAAATAGCAACTATTCACCTACCACCGACCCATCACTATTTAAAATCAAACCTTTCAGAGGAAAAAAACACAACAAAACTTTCACTGAGAGCAGAATCCCATCCTTTGTTTGGTAAATAAGTTAATTGTTAATTGTCAAATCAAATCAAAGCTTGGCTGGTACTTCCGGAGCACCCAAGACCATGAGCAAGTTAGAACAACTCACGAATTAAACTTTAATTACTTCAGACTGCAGTTACTTAAATAGGGGCATCACACTTCTCCTCTCCTCATCGCAGCTTGTCACAGCAGTTAGTTTAGACCTGCAAAAAGACCAGCACTGTTCTTCCTTATGCCCTGGGGTGTTCCCACCAGCTACCAGCATCTGCAGTTAGTGCAGCACTATTGCTCCATGGAAGATAACTTGTACCAAGAGCCAGAGATGAGCCTGAAGGGAGCAGAGCAGGTGGGTCCCATTTGCAGAATCCCAAGCCCAGCAGCTGCTCTCCGTTCATGGGACCTGGTTAGAGCACACCAGGCAGGCTACGTGCTGCACAGTGAAGATTCTGTAAGTTTTATTTTCCTGGCTGCAAACACAGCCACAGTCGCCAGCACACGCCAGCCTGTGCCCATTTGATCTTGTCCCATTCACTGAAAAAGAAGATATTTCAGAGATCTTCAGAGCTCTGCAGGAAGCTGAGTGAGTATCTGTGAATGCCCCACATCATCTCACTGGCTGCTCAATGCAAGACGAGCCCCTGGGCAGCAACTGTGCCCACTTCAGGGGCAGAGCTTAAATATTCATCCCTGGGCAAGTGGCCTGGCCAGCAGCCCGTGGCACAGGGAACAAACAGATTTTGCTTGCCACACAGCCAAGCTAGCACTGGGGTGCAAGCTCCAAAAGTAGCAACTCAAAAGAACTATTTTTGAAAGGCAGAGGATTCCAGCTCCCGCAAGCATACTATCCTTGAGTTGGAAAGACACATGCTCTGTCGTTCAAAGGTTGCCAAGGGCTGGCTCAGCACATGCTCAGTGTTTCCTAAACCCCTGCTCTCAGCCATATACCCATATCACCATCAACCTGCCCAAGCCAGCTCCCCACACTTTTCCTTCAGGGCTGTTGGGGTGGCCACATGATCTTACCAAACCTACAGTTCATCTTCTTAGCTGAAAATTACCCACTGTGTCAGCTGAACCCCCAAGTTTCTGAGTATTCACTCGCACGCGTGGATACTGATATGTCAGCCCCATCCCACACTACAGCCATTTCAAAAAGGTCACTCTGTCCATTTGGCTAGTGAAGTATTGCCATCGTATCTTTTCTGGCACACAACAAGCATTCGGAGCATGCTCTAATAACCAAGCAGCGATCAGTCTTTAGAAAATCCCACTGCTAACATTTCTGTATGCCTGATTTAAGTTGCTGCATCCATATATAGCCAGTAAAATGAAATGGCCTGATTTCCAGAGATGTTCAGCTCCTCCACATAAGTGCCTTTGCAAGACAGATGATTTACAAGGTTGTGCTGTTAAGCTTGTTAGCTGCTGGCTCTAAAGTTTAGAAGGCTAATCTAAACTGACAGAAATAGGAGTTTTGCAGAGGGACCATCTTAGAGGAGAAATATTTTATATGAAAACACACTGGCTCTACATAGAGAGATTGTTACCTGTCCTGGACTATCAGCCCTCTGGGTTGTCTCCACCAGAGAGAGAGATTGATAAAGAAGTCAGGTATTTCTTCTATGTGGTCCCATTTACTCACAACAACAACAACAAAAATGCAAGTGCTCATATTGCCTTCACAACAATGATTTAGCAGGGAAATGAGTAGTCCTCTTTCCAGTAGCCCATCCAGTAAAACATGACTTCCCTATGACTGGAGAGGAAGAACTTCTTGCCTTCCATTAAGACTATGTCTGATTTGGAGCCCCATATGTGGAATCAAATGGTGTTAAACCAAAAAATTTCTTTCTCCTTGGCACTAAGCCCCTTCTCTGCCTGCCCATAACCCCCAAGTTTCTCCTTTGCTTAGTATCGTGCAACATACACTCTTTTTTTTGGTCTTTTCTCTTTTCTTGATGATTGTCCTGCTTCTTTCTCACACAATGAAATATGCCTCATCATGGACTTTTTCTCTGGAGGTTGATTGTTTCCATTATTATCTTCCCTCGAAGGACAGTTACTTGTTACCTGAAAGGAGCAGTGGCTGTTCTGTTCCTGCTTGTGTGCTCACAGAAATCAGAAGAAAGAATCTCACAGGCTTTGTTGTGCCCTGGACGATCTAACCAGATTCTTCCTTTGAGGGAGATGTCCTCCCTCCCACAGATTTCACAAAATTCTAAATATTCATTGACATCTTCAAAACTGACTTTATTTTTCCCAAGTCTGCGGGGGAAAAAAAAAAAAAAAGGGATGAAGCAAGAAATGGAAAAAAAAAAAATCTTAAAATTTCCAGTTTGGACCCAATCTGTAAATCAGAGGGAAAGGTAGCAAAGATTATGCCTTAAGTGGGGCATTTATTTCTTCTTAATGACTAGGTGCAGAGACTGATGTTCACTTTGTGATAAAGAAAGTTCAGCAAAATAGCAAACTGATGAGTAACTATTCAATACGGTACTTGCATGCTCTTTAAAATTTTAATTATTTCAGTGAGTAGACAGAATATAATTGATTCTTCCCATGAGACAGAAAATGAGTGAAGGACAGACAGCAAGCTCTGTTCTTTTAATTCATTAATCTAGTAATCTATATTCCACATTTTTGCAAATCAAATTTATCCTGCATAGTAAATGTAGCCTGGCAAGACTTCACTTGAGTATATGTGATTTTGCTAATCTCCTTTCAGAAATCCTTGACCACTCCACTTTTTTGCAAACACCAAAGCAGAGATCATGGGAGCTCTCTTTTTTCTTTTGCTAGGCTGGAAGTGATAGATCCCATGAGTAAATGCTGTGAAATAAAGATGCTGATTTGACAGATTTTAAGGTTCTATAGTCACTGGAAATCTGGGAGCTCACACAGAATCTGTATTGCAGTTCTCTCCCAAACAGTGGTTTTGGGTGTATAATAGCATGCATTCTCCATGCACATCCTTTATTAATTTGGTCTTTTTTATGGGTTTTGCCTCTTCCAAGTACCCTCTACAAGCTATTTTAGCAGTCACTCTTACTTACGTTACCAGACTTGCTACACTTGCTACACTTGCTACACTTCTAAATTTTCTAATAATGTGAAAGGAAATGTACATCCAGTAAGTTCTTCCTTTCCCTCTGCTCATCTTGTTCGTGCTATGCATTTGGAAAAAAAATATAGAACCATCTGGAGGAAAAAGTGCAGTTTCCTGCAACATTGGTTATAGGAAACTCCACAATGAGTTCCTATGCTTATGAACCCAAAAGTCTTTTCATTTCAATATCTGTACACATTTATTATCATCAAATGCATGACTCTTGCATGTATTCACTGTTGTTAATTCACTGTTGTGTTCACTGTCCTGCTCGTTCAGAAGCACGAGCTGGTGAAAGAGTGTCCCATCAGCTCAAAGAATGCAGCAGAGCATGTCGGGGTTAGGACAGTAAGTTTGACCCATGGATTGTAAGGTAGAGATTCTGTGACTACTGAGGTCACCGTAAGGTAAAACATCTTAAACACAGCTTGAAGTCGTGCCACAGACCCACTGACAATCCAAACAAAACTGAGCCCCCACACAGAAGCATTTCTTTTCCGAATGAAGACTCTACTTGTCTGGATATGCATTGAAAGCACTATGTATTCTCATACCTTCTCATGCAGGGAAGATCTCTGTGTAGCTAGATAGTTAATTACAGTTAGTTACAATTAATCAGTTATTTCTGCTGTCTTCTTTAATCTTACTATTTTACCTATGTTTAGTTTAGCAGCAAATGTACAGAATTAAGAAAAATAAACTTATTTTGTTAGCCAAAATGACTTCTCACTCAAGTAAGAAATCTCAGACAGCATATACATACAGAGGAACCTGTTCCCAAAACTGAAATCTGCCCGAGATGTAAAATTTGCCTAGAGAAAATCATTGATTCAAGATTCTTTACAACTTACTATGTCTTCCCTAAACTTTAACTACAAGGTTAAGAGGACCACAGCACACGCAAAACTCATCTCAAAGCAGCATAAGCTTCCAGGTTTGGTATTTTGTATATATCAAATAGATCTTTCATACAACTTCTTTTGGCAGCTTTCATTTTGAAAACAATCAAATTATTGCAAAGTTATTAAAGCAGATTGATTCAATTAGCTTCCATGCTGAGAAAATCTAGGAAATTATGATTTCTGTGCTTATTTTCAGAACCAGGCAAAGACAAGAATTTTGTATTTCAGCCAGGGTTTAAATCCCATGTTCTTCTTATTTCAAGAGCTGCCCATACACGAACTGAATTTGGTTTCTTGTCATCATTCAGGACGTAAGCTACATGTTCAAGCTATAGTAATACGAGAAAAAAATTTGCAAAATTCAAGATCCATGAGTTAACTCGTAGCTAAAGGTATCTTCTGGCATTACAACTTTGTACTGGGAAATCTATTCATCTTCCTATTTGAACCAAACAATCTTTCTTATATGAAACTTGTAGATCACTTTCCTTTATCATCAGATATGTGCAGAAACGTTAATGTTATTTATATATTTTAGCTCCTAGTCCATATTCAGTTTCTCTCTATATGTCCTAATCACACATATGTAAGTTAAAAGGTTCATAAGGACTGACTTTTCTGCAGACAGTACAGTTGATGGGTAAAGGCAACAAATGGATCTAAGTATATAAAGAATAATTCATACCGTAACATAGCTTAGTTACTCTGCTTTAAGTAATTCATCGGCATTCAGCCATGGCAGGGGACTTCCTACCCATTAAAAAGACATGGTGCTTACCCTATGCCACACTGGGGCTCCACAGCAGCAGAATCTCCTTGTAGGTAGAACTAGACAAAAAACTGGGCTAGATGAGATTTAAAAGATTAAACAAGGACAGGAAGAAAGAGAGAAAAGATCAAACGACCTAAAAAGGACACCATAGTAACTAGAGGAGGCCACATACCTGAGGTGATGGTCAAAATAAGTCTCAGTTGATACGTTCTTCCAAATAAAAATTTCAAGTGGCCAGAACGCTTTAAAACTTAAAGAGAGGATGGAGCTTTTAAAGTTCCTCCTATGTTTCCTATCATGTTACCTGTTATTCTCCTCTTTCCATTGATATTCTTTTTCTCTTTCTTTCCCCACCATATTCACCCTGAAGCATAGGTCCTTTTTCAGCTTCTGCTCATCAAATACAGAACGATGCAAACGTGCACTTTATTAGTCCTAATTTGCATGAGCAGAGCTGCCTGTTTCCTCATGGAAATGATGATACTGGTACGTAATGAAGAGTTAGCATTAGCAATGTTGGTATTAGCAGTTTTAAATAAGCATGTCAGTCTTTATGTGGACAAAATTACTGTAAGGAAACAAAACTAACGTGAAGAAAACTATTGATTTCAATAGTAATGCTTATGTGAATAAGCTGCTAGGTTGAGAAATCTGTTGTGCAAAATGGATCTGCTTCCTCTTGACAAAAAAAGACAATGCTGACTGTGAATTCCAGAGCCATCACACTCATGAGCTGCCCTAATTTTTAATCTCTCAGTGGGCTGTCTTTACAAATAATGTAATTTTTAAAAGAAAATGCATCAGTGCTCCTCTGCAAAATACAATAGGACAAACATCTGATTATGTTTTCCTGCTGCACTCTTATCACTTCCAATTTCAAATTAAGAGTTGCATCCTGATCAACAGCTACACATTCTTGTGTTCCTACCAGAAGCTGTCACAGCTTACTTAGAAGCTGTGTGATGAAAGTGAGTAAAAATAGTTGCTTTGGAAAGGAAAAAGAAATCCATATTTATCGGTACTTCAGTTTTTGTAAGAAATATTTGTACTTCCAGAAGTATTAGTGGTGGTAGCTTATGATAATCAAAATTTCCTGGTACCCAATAGCATGAACAGTGTCCCTGTATGTGACATAAATCAAAATGGAGGTACCAGCAAATTGCATGCCATTTAAGAAAATATCTCTAGTATATCTCAAGGTATTTCTCTTAAATATGGATACAAGAAATAGATTTCAGTAATAAAAACCACTAATGATACACAGAAGAAGAGACAGAAGTATAAAGCATATTATATGTGTACTCTGGACATTTAACTTACAGGGTTTCCATCCTGTTTAGATTAGGCATCTGGTGTTTGATTTGTCAGAGAAGATCATTCTAAGAAGGATGCAAAGGCTTCCTACCATTTGTTCACATAACATTTGTATTTCTCATTTGCAAACCCTGAGATCATTATTTATAGATAAGGGAACTCTGGATTATCACACAAGAATGAGAGACTTCTTCATCTGTTCCTAATTTATTCTAGTCCCGCTGCTAGTTTTGGCAGTTCAACCATTAGACACAGTCAGACAATAAAAGCTCACAGCACGGTGCCGATCTGTCGAGTTTTGCTCCATTTTTGCAATCTAGGCAGCAATATTCTTTTGTTAAGTAGGGGAAAAATTCTGTGTACCATGCAAACGTGGTTTTAGGTCAGCTAAGTGTATTCTCTGCTGTTGAAACAAATGTAAGTCATATATAATCAATGACAGAATCTGGCATTTTATCTCTGAATAATTTATGCTCACTCAGCTTCAGAATCATGTTTGGGTATAAGATAATAAACAAAACAAAACCCACTTTTAAAAGACTAAATGTATTTTAACCCTTATACATTTTACCATTTTATCCTTGTAATGATTGTTACACTCACAAGTCCAAATGAAAATTAACTATGTTAACTAACATGCTGACTAGAAGCTGACAGAACTTATCAGTTAGTTACCAGTCAGTAGTTGTATCTGCACAGAGGTTAACACTTCACTATTGCCCTGTTGATCAGTCTGCTTTTCCAATTCCTTTTTTATTTTCTATCAAGGAATTTATAGGGAAATTCTGCAAGACAGCTTGACCAACTCTACTAAAACAAGGTAATTCCCATTTTTCCTCGCTAACAGAGAACATCCCATGGTTTCTGTGCTGGTCCCTTGACAATTTTTCAAGGGAGGGCGTGCAGTGTGTAGGCAGCTTTCCCAATTCTCTTGCTGACAAGGGTGATATAACCCCCTCTTGTTTCTCCTTTTGCAAAAGTTAAATGACTGCTGGCAGGTACAAGAAGATGCTGGAATGCCTGATTCAATCCAATGAATTGAGAGATGGAGACGCACAACCTGATTACAAGCACTGGGAACAAGACCTCACACTTAGATGCTACCCATTATTCTTAAAAGATACAGAGTCCTTTCAACATGAAATCCAGAAATGCAGCTTCTTTTGACTTTTTGCATATATTTTAATGTTTCAGAAATGCAGAATGCACAGGCAGGGTTCCAAAATGCATTAGTCTTTTTCACATGCAGTTTCCCACAGGGAAATAGTTATCACTCTTGTTGGGACTTCTACTGAGCAAGGCTAGCCCCACTGTGATGAATTTAATGGCACTAAGAAAAATTCAGGTTAGGCATTAGAGCAGTTTTTTAATGACAGGGTGTCATGGTTTCAGCTGGGATCATGCTATATTTTAGATTTAGGATGAGAATGGTGTTGATAGCGCACCGCTGGTTTTAGTTGTTGCTGAGCCAGTCAAGGTCCCTTCTGCCCCTCACGCCGCCCTGCCAGCGAGTAGGCTCAGGGTACGCAAAAAGTTGGGAGGGGTCAAAGCTGACCCCAACTGACCAAAGGTACATATGACATCATGCTTAGTATATAACGCTGTGTGAAGAAGAAGGACGGGGAACAGGTTTGGGGTGATGATGTTTGTCTTCTCAAGTAACCATTATGTGTGATGGAGCCCTGCTGTCCTGGAGGTGACTGAACCTGCCTGCTGATGGAAAGTGGTGAATGAATTCCCTGTTTTGTTTGCTTGCACACAGGACTTTTCCTTTATTTATTAAACTGTTTTTATCAACCCATGAGTTTCCTCACTTTTACCCTTCTGATTCTCTCCCTGACCCTGCTCTGGGGTGTGTGAGTGAGCAGCTGTGTGGTGCTTGGTTGCTGACTGGGGTTAAACCACAACACAGGGATACTGAAGCACTGGATGGGTTGCCCAAGGACATTGTTGAATATCCATCCACAGAAATCTTTGAAAAAAACTACAGTCATAGCTGATCCCATCTTGAGGCAGCCAGTTGAACTCGATGAACACTTGAGGTCACCTCCAGCTTTATTTCTGTATGATACTCTGCTCCATAACCTACCATGAGCAATATCAGCAGAACAAGCCCCCTTGGCTTTGTTGAAGTGTGTCTGTTGCATCTGACAATGTGCTGTGGACAGTAGCATGAAAGCCACTGCAGCAGTGGCTGAGGTGACCCAGAAGCACCTCAAGCAGCAACACAAGAGTTAGAAGCCATGTCAGCCACGGTGAATTCCCTATAGTCGTGAATCTTCACCCTGACAAGAATGAGGCGCAAGCCACAGGGATGGACAAAATTATAGTTAAAGGAAAAATAATTATGTGAGACTCTTCCCCTTCCTCAGTATCAAAATGGGAAAATGGGTTGCCTGTAGCTTTTGTAAGAAAGCCACTGCCATTCTGTTAGCAAACTCATTCTGGGCTTTCTGCACAGCCAGAGTGCAAGACAGCCCTAGACTTTGGCTTTTTTCATCAGTTTCTTGCAGGCTTCATTCCAACACAGATTATAGAATTAAAGAGGAACAGCAGGGTGGGAGACATCCATCAGGACTGAAGAGCAGCGATGACATTTTTCAGAGGAAGCATGAGAAATGCTTCATAGGATGCCAGTAATGAGCAGGAAGCCTGTGCTATCCTGTAAGTGCTTCAAAATAGTGTCCAGAAAGTGGTTATTGCATAAATTCTCTATTACAATTAAATATAATCCTGATGATGGCAAGAGAGTCTTTAATTTTTGCAGCATTAAATAAAATGCAGATGACAGATGGTCATTGCCATGTTGAGAATATTTGGTCTTTATGAATTGAAACATTGTGCATAATTCCTACAGATTATGTATTTATATCCTGAACAGATAGATTTCCTTATCACCCTGATAGTCTGTCTCACCAAGGAGGTCACAATTTGAAAGAACCCCAGTATCATCACTAGGGGGGTTTGTAATTTCCATGCAAAGTATAATATAATAAAAAAGTCATAGTGGATTGTATTTCATACGGGTTGAAAAAGAGAAGAAAGGAAATATTGCCTGGTGCCCTTACTACTGCAAAAGAGAGACAGATAAGAAGAAATATTAGCAAATTTACATTGTCAAGACAAACACTTCAACAAACCTTATGATGCAGTGCCGAAGATTTATTTATTAAACCCAAAGATAGGGTTTATTCTATATGAATATGGCATCTAACGCCTAAATGTTAAACATACTCTGGTTTGAATACAGTATTTGATTTAGATTATGGCATGGAAATATAGATGGGAATTTTCTGTTTCTTATCGGAACCAGGATTTCTGACCTGTCTGATGACTGATCCCAAGATAAAGTACAGTATTGTCAGAGGAGGATTAGGGTTACATTTCATGAAAAACTGAAAAAAACAAACAAAAAAAAACCCTGAAAAACCTGAACAAACTTCTCAACACTAGCAGAATGCACCTTCAATGATCAAGACAGAAGAACAGCTCTGCCATGGAAGACTCATTAATCCCAATCAGCCACAGAATGTGGCTTCTTCTCTGACTCCTTGCTCTGATCTCTTTGCTATTTTTACCAGTAATTAAACTTATTAAAATGTATTTTTAATAAAATGGCAGAAAACAAACATCTTTCAGCATCCTTTGTTCAGTTTGTGAGGCCTGTATCCTTCCCACTGCCAAGGTCAGCAGCCTCATTAATTTTGCAGTGTCTGTAGTGAGTAAACCAAGTTCACAAAGCTCTCTGCTCTCTACAAATGCAGCTGGTTACAGTACCTCAACACCTTAAAAAAGAAGTTGATCAATGATTACTACTCCCACAGTGAGACAGCCATGAATTATTTTAAACAGACTAGAGAGTACTCAACCTAAACATTCATTTTGCTGCATTCCTTTGAAGCATCTAGAAGTTGTGTTGTGGAATAGAGTGGGTTTTTCTATTTTAGACTGAAAAAAAATAGCAAGAGGGGAAAAAAGAAAAACAAACAAGGAAGTATAATATTTCTCATAGACTAACTGCCTTAACTCCCCCGTTGGCCAAATAAGAAATAAAGCTGTGTATTTTTGGTTTTACAATGACAATATGTAATGATGCATAATACGTATGAACATGTGTATACACATTTGTGACTGTGATATTGGTATGTTCAGCTATATGAACCATGAATAGAGATACATAACCTTCATTAGAAATTATGTAAATCCAAATGAGTAAGCATAATCTGGTGTCAGTTGATGTTAAGAAAGTATAGAGCTGCAAGTAAAAAAAAAAAAATTAAAAGACAGAAGGAGACAGAAGTAAAAATCTGGCCTGATGGAGTAAAGTCTACTTTACATCTTAGCCACTTTTTCTGTCAATATTTTGTTCTTGTGATCCATATGGGTGCAAGTGATGTACATCTATGTATTCCTACTGAATTACTCCAGTTTTTTCAAATAGAGTTTCTGTCACCATATTCTGCTTTTTCAAAAGTTCAGTATTTATAACTATAAACATTCTAACCTTTCTCTCCCAAAAAAAAAAAGTGTCCACATTGGGTCAAATTTTTACTCCCCCTCAAATAATAAGCAAATTAAAGTCAGCTTTAATATCTTCTTTCTATGTCTTTCCCTTTTTCTCCTCCTTAGTTAAGTCTGCCTCAAAGCTTTCCATCTCTCTGGCTCGGGACTAAGCCTCTACTTCAATTCTACCATCAGGGGAGGCAATGCCTTTCTCTGCAGAAACTCTGCACTTGCCATTCTGCTGACTCAGCAGAGATTTCTGCAAGGCTAGGCTGTAAGTCCTAAAATTCAATATTATGCAAGAGAATATATTACTTCACAGCAACATTTTAATAAGAGTTTTAGAAGTAGGCTAATAAACCAAGGTTCTACTATAAAGAAGAAAGAGATGAGAGGACAAAACTGTAATATATAGAAGTTATCTTTAAATTTACTATTTAATCATATGTTCAGCCATTCATTAATCTGCTGCAATAATATATTGAACCTTTCCTGTTATTAATTCTTGTACTTTATTAACGGCAGTGGCTATTGGCTGTCATTATAGATGTGCATACAAATGACTGGAGAGGAAGACATTTTCTCTTTTTATCAGTTTGACTTCTTAAGGCTTGTAGAGCTCTCAATTTTCCAAAGACTGAGCTTTCAGCACTTCCAGCAGTAAGCATTCCTATCAGGAAAGGCTCAGAAAATGAGGGTCTGAGTTAACTTTTAATATCAGAGCAACTTCTGCAGGCAAAACAGGTTAGTTGAGGACACAAGAAAATTATTGTGTAAAACTCACAAAAAAAGGGCATGCAGGTGCTCCAGCTCAGACTGGTACATGCATTTTCTTCATAAAGAAGAGGAAAAGGAGTGATGTCCTAGAAGACAAGGAACAGCTGTACAGGAGACATCTGAGTGTGCTTCACTAGAAGGTAGCTATGTGCTCTCTGGTCATATCTATGTGTCAGTCAGGAAGAAATTTAGTATCTTGAAGATTTCAAGAGATCATTTGCTGAACTTCATATCATATAAATTTCAGTTCCATTTTCATTCCTTGAGAGAAAGTACACTTAGGTCCCTGAAACACAGGAATGGGAGTACAAATATCAGGAATGTTTTGTGAAAAGGACATCCATGCACATCATAGACAGAGCAAGAGCCGTTATCCTTAAGGTACCAGATTTACATGAGCTTCCACTATGACAAGTTTTGCTTCTTCCCATCCTCCAACCTCAGCATATTAGCTCACAGGATGCATGGCAGAGAATCCGGATAAAATCACATTGATTTGTTATGTATTAAGGTTTGCCAAACACTAACCCAAAAGCTTGGGATAGAATTAATTTCTTCTGCCAAAGCACTTAATCTAAACACCGCAACAGCTTAATGAAGAAAATGTTGATTTGAAGGTTGCCCAGAAAAATTATACACATAAATATTTATTCCATGAATCCAAGAGATAAAAACATGAGAAAGTTATTCCAATAAAAAACTTGCCAATTGTGCAACCATTTTTCTCCCCAATGTGGTGTCATGGAATCAGTAGAAAAAAATCCTCCCAGCCCAGCATGGAACATCAAGTAAGAAAATACAAAATCTTTCATTACAAAATTTCTCCTTCAGCATTTTGCTGAAATTATTAAGGGATTTCTGTGAACTGCAGTTGTTTTCTTTGGCATGCAAGCTGAATCTGGAGGTTTTATACTCCCTGATAGAAGTGGCTGTTGAAAACAGGGCAGAAATAATGAGGACTAAAGCACACGAGTTGTGGCAGGCCTTTTATTATTTCACTGAAAACTGAAAGGAGGAGGCAGGGAATATTTTATGAGTAATGTGTTTCTCACGTTTTGGAGCAACAGAAGTAATAGAAATATGGTGGGAAATACCATAAAAGATCACTTCAGAACTATGGAAGCCACATAGCACCCTATTTTGGGCCGCAAAAGAAAAAGATTAGCTGGAAAGGACAAAACTCTGCAAAATGGGCCAATGGCCCAGTGTTCAAGAGCACAAGCCAGAATATATGCTTTTTAGTACTGCCCAGCCGCTAATACCAGCAGGGCTGAGACATGCACACAGCTCCCACCAAGACAGCAGCAGACAACAGTCTGTGCACACAAGCAGAAGCTGGGAACCAAGTGCAGCCCTGCTTCTGCAGGGTATCTGTATGTGCCCAAATCACCAGGCTTAATATTCTTGCTTTATACTTTTACTGTGAGGGTGGTGAGGCTCTGGAACAGGTTGCCCAGAGATGCTGTGGACACCCCATCCCTGAAAGTGTTCAAGGCCAGGCTGGATGGGGCTTTGAGCAACCTGGTGTGGTGGGAGGTGTCCCTGACCATGGCAGGGGTGTTGGAACTTGATAATCTTTAAGGTCCCTTCCAACTCAAACCATTCTATGATTCTATGATTCCGTCTTTGCTGATCTGACTGTGCTCCTGCCTGTGTACTAACATCATCATACAGATGGCTACTTTACCTTCATCTCCTTTCCCATTCGACTCTACCTCCCATCATCATCTGCTCTGAATACTCCTAGGCTGGAAGTTAGTAGACTGTCTTGCAAAGAGGAACCATGGCTCAGAGATGTCTCAGAAGCACGTCTCAGCACCTGAGTACAATGCAAAGCCCAACACCTCTCTCAGCAACTACTTTTCAACAAGAGGGAGCCTCAACCCTTCAGGTATGTACCTCTTGAGAGGCCTTGAGGGTCTAGCTCCTTCCCCGGAGCAGCCACACGTGCATCCAGCACCCAGGCTCTCCACAAGAGCATGCTTTCTGCTGGTTTTGTGCTGGCCAGAGCTGCTTCCCCAACAGAGCTCCTCTCTCTACACCAACCACACTGGCAGCCAAGGCATCAAACACATGGGAGCCAGATGAAAGCTGGGATTGTACTTTTCCCATGCTGATGAGGGTCATGTTGGGTGCTCATTAAGGTGCATCATTAAGGGATGAGGACCTTTTCCACAGTGTACAGCAACATGTGTGGAATAATAAGTGTGGTGATGGTGTAGGGTTGTGATCCTCTATCTTTTGGACTCAAGTACTGCCCTGTAAGTTCTTCTGAGGAGTCAGCTGCCAAATTCATTCAATGTTGAACACTAGTAATCACTAGTGATCTTAGTGATTAGTGATCACTCGTGATCATTAGTAATAACATGATTATGAAATAATTTATAAATACCTGATGAAGAATTAAACTGTTATATTTAACTAATCTTTTTTTTTTTTTTTTTTTAAATATGCATCAATTCAAGAGCTAAACAAACATAAGAGATCCATTCTGGAACAAATTTTTCAGCTCCAGGTACTAAATTCACTTGTCCCTTTTCAAAAACAAGGATGCCAAAAAGTGGCTGCACTTCTATTAGCTATCTTTATTACACATAGGCATTTATGGTTCATGGATTATGGCACGAAGACCATGAGAGGCCTGCGAGGCCACACAAGATGGTCTACAGCTGGTGGTACGCAGCTCCATGGTGCATGATAAAGCACTTGGCGGTTTGTGAAAAATATACAGTAACTGAAGAGAAACGTTGAGGTTAGACATATCCATTGATTCAAATAGTCCAGAGATCATAGACTGATTCCTCTACCCAGGAACACTTAGAGGATCCTGCTGAGTTACCTTCCCTGCATCCATTTCAGCTCCCTGCCTGAAGATGGGACAGCTCAGGGACATGAAGCAGACAGGCAGAGAGCAGCAGAAGACAGCAATTCAGCTGCTTGGCTCTGTGAGCACTATCTCCATGGAGAGGAAACCAGTCACTACCTAAGATTAGATCCACCTCTGCTTAGTATTCCCTGCACACCCTTTGGTTGACTACACACACACAATGGCAAATCCCATACACCAAGTTCACTCGCCCCTTTTCAGAAAGAAGGGTGCCATGAATTGGGTGCACACACTGACAGTGATTGTAGAGAGCTGAGCTATCATCCAGAGACCACTGCCACGCACCAAGCCATGGCCAGAGGAGCTTGGTGGTGGTTTACACTTCCTGGGATGCTTCTCTTCCCAGGTTTGGGATGAGCACATATGGAAAGGTTAGAGATTCAGAGCAAAGCACCTGCAGGTCCTGGTACTCTGTAGGACAGTAATTTGGACATCTAGTAATTTCAGTCTTCGTTCTGTCCCCATGCTGGCTGGCACCAGAATCACTGGGAAACGCAGCACTGGCAGTCTCCATCAAGACTTAAGTACAAGAGTAGGAGATTGCTGCTGCTCCGTGAACTTTCCAGTGGTTAGCCAACCCAGGACAATGCAGTGCTGCTAACACGTAGTTAAGTCTGTACTCTTTCTTCCCACTCTCAAATGTCAGATTACCCCATAATTGCCATTTCTATGAAGTCTGTGACTTTAAGAGTTGCGTTCTATCCACTGTGTGCAGGAGACGTCAAACGATTTTCTTACCACTTTGACTAAACCACTACTGTCCTATTTCCCTTTTATTGATGGCAAAGAAAACTCATTTTTAGAGTAACAAGAGAACTATTTTCCTCCCATTTATTGTAGTATCAACCTGGAGAAACTATTGACATCAATAATGCTGAGCATCGTGAGAGGGGGGAAACCAGGCCTCAGTGGTTCACCGGGGATTTAAAGGGATCACTGGTTCAGAACAGGTATAATGCAATTTTCTGTGTCACCAACAATTGTACATTTCCACCAGCAAGGCAAGCTTCTCTTTCAAGAATGGTTTTCAAAATGTTTTTAAAAGGTCAGCATGCTCGATATTCAGTTATCTCCTGGTGAGGACTAGTTAACCGATACTCCAGATAAAGCAAATGAGATAGGAGGAATCCGTTTGCCTTCTCATGTCTGATGTTAAGAAAGACCATTTACTGAAAGCCCAGCTTGGGAGATGTAGAGCCATCTGTGGACCACTGAACACGTGATTCTGAAGTCTGATTATTTGTACAAAATCCTGCTGATGGATTTCATATGCTTAAGCAAAACCAGTTCATTGGAACGTTGTTTAAACTACTGTTCATACATAGAAGTACTCCATGAGAAAAAAGGGATTTTTCTGGTTCACAGAGTGCATTTGAACTCTGTCCTGAACTGCAGAGTCTACAATACATACTGCCCAGAAACACCAAGAAAAATCCAAAGGATTCCAGCATGAGTGACATGCTGAAATAAACCCAGACGTTCAAGAGCAGACTTCGGTTATATGTTTTGTGAGCTGTCACATAAATCATTCCAAACCTTTGGTCTTTAGTCCTACATTGTATTCCTTTCTTGTTTGGGTTTGAGGTCTTTGGTTTTTTTTCAAATTCCCCATAACAAAATCACAAAACCACATCTTCTTTCTTATCAAATCAAATAAATTCCTTGGCCTCCTGCTTCACGTCAGTCACCACTTCACTTAACTTCACTCGGCCAATTCTATCTCATGTAAGAAATCATGACTGCTAAAGATTTCTTTATTTATTGGAAATTATATAGTAATTATTCTATTATACAATATAATGGTCTATATTACATATGCTAAAATTATATTTTATATAGCATATGTAATATAGAACATTATAGTATAAGATAATACAATTGCATATAATTACATTTTATAATTTATGTACCACATAGACATACTGAATCATATAATTATATTTTTGCTAATCTCATTGCTTTTAAGCAATCTGTTCATAAGCTTATATCCATTTCAAAAAACATTTCCTGCCCACAAGCATTTGCCTTAAAAAATTTTAAAAATGAAAGAATTTCTAATCTATTGGCCATTTTCTGGCAAGGTACTTTAGCTATTTATTAGATACTATTCACATTAGAAGATCATTTCCACAACTCATAATATCACTCGGCTCCCCTACTAGCAAACGGGAATTCTTTTAAGAATACTGACCCTCTAGAGCAGGGTGCTGATACTAAAGCTTTCAGATGTATCACATCTCTACAGATAAGCAGGCCAAATATATCTATACCATAGGGAATATGCTCTGAATCTTCCCTGGAGTTTAATATGTAGTTTCTTGACATATCTTCTGGGGAATATTTTTAAGCTTGGTCGTAATCACAGAGCTGCAAAGTAAAGTGCAAGTCTGTAGCCCTCTCTAGTAAGCCAATTAGTAAGAGTCATTATGTAAAAGAGGCTATTCCAGCAGAATTTCTGTTTTATTTATGGTGCCACACTCTGCTCAAAGCAATCAGATCCCTTTGGTTATTTAACAACAGAATTTAGCTACACATGCACTGAATAAAAAATCAAAATGTTACAAAGACACCTTTTATCTTTCAGGACAGTATTTTTCCTGAAGTGTACAAAACCACTTGGAGAACTACATCATTACACCAAACCTATTTCAGTGGGTTTAGCTCTACAGAAACCACTGATCTAATTACACTTTTCTTCATGCTGTGGGGGTTTTCATTAGTCAATGTGCCAGGACAAAATGTATCTCCATCTATCCACCTATAAGCCTGCTTGATCCTGCCAAAAGGAGCATAAATATCCTATCACTTAAGGATGAGGACAAGTGGTAAGAGTAATACAAAGAAAAGCCTGCTCTAACAACAGAGGAGAATGGACCTAACACATTGTTTTCTTCTACAGCTTTGAGCAAAAGTCATGAAACTTTCAACTTCATAATACCCCCCTGAAAAGGGAACCTCCTTTTCTGAACATGAGGGTGTACATAGCTAAAAGTAGACACCTGCATGTGTATTTTAATTTCAAAACTGAATCCCAGTGCGCATACTTAGGTGTGAAGCTTTGAGACAAAGTACTCTCATCATTAACTTAACTTACACCACTGTGGCCACTGACAAAAGGAAGATTCAGCTTTAATTACTCTATTTTTGTAATGTGTTTTAAAATATTTTGAAGGCGGGATAATTCCCGCTCTTACTGTTAGGAAACATTCTGCGAAACTAAGAAAAGAAATTAAGATCCTGGCCAACAGTGAAGGGTTCACCCTACCTTTGTAAGGCAGCTGTGCTAAGAAAATAAACTACAGTGTGTTTTGTGGCAAAGAACAGACAGCAGAAAATGGCCAGATTTCCCATCCTCCCTGGTACAAGTTGCAGGAAGTCAGCTGTGAACATCTTAGCTCCTCCCCTAAAGGATGCTATTTTTCCTTGTCCTTGCTGCAAATGATCAAGGTACTTTCAGGAGTCTAAAATGTGAATGTTTTGTAACTTCCTGTCCTGGTTTCCAGCAGGGACGGGGTTGATTCTCCCCTGTCTCTATCCGGCACAGCTATTCCACTCCATGCGTGCCAGGCCCAGGGTCAGCCGGGAGCTAGCCGGGGAGGGGAGGGGCTACAGCCGGGAGTGGGCGTGGTGACGTCATGGCGTAGGCGTATATATGGGCGGGCGGCGCCAGGGTACGCTCAGCAGCGTCGGTGGCGGTCGGGGCGGCGCGGCCCGGCCAGTATTGTGCTCATGTTTATCTCCTCCATCTGTGTTGCTGTTTCCCTACAATACCTGTTGCTCTGCTAAACAGTTTTTATCTCAACCCACGAGTCTGCCTTTTCTTTCTCATCCTTCCCCCCCGCCCCCCAGCCGCTGGGGGGCGGAGCCAAGGGACTGCCACGTGGCGCTTTTGTTGCCGCCGAGGCTAAAGCGTGACACCTCCTCTTGCCCTTCCTTCCAAATGCTGCCTGGGATAGCACCAGCAAGTCAGACTGTACCTTACACACTGCCTGCTTTTGGTCGTGGTAAAGCCAATTTAAAGACCAAGCCCCAGCTTGTCAATGAAGCACAAAATAAAAGGTTTGACTCTATTTGGGCAGGAGTTGCAGCTGCTGTGGGTTGGCCAAAAGGGCCAGTCTTTGGCCCTGGTACTATTTCTGTTTGGGTGTGAAGTCCAGAGTGTGACACCAGTGGAGACAGTCCTTGCCCACCACATACGCCTAGGGAAGGAGAGGCCAGAGATAGGTGTTCAGATCTGGCAGAAAGCTTCCCGTGGCAGGACTGTTCTCTTCTGGGAATTTGCATCTCCTTTCCTTATGTAAGTTGATCAAAGGAACCGTGATTCACTTAAGATTTGTTCCACTGTAAATAAAACCAAAACTTTAACCACAAAACACTTTACAAGTGCTACTTAGCAGCGTGTAAGCTGTATCTCCAGTCCCTTCTGGCTTTTTGCAACTAGTCCAAGACTCATTTATTACCATTCCATGTGTCTAACACTATCCTGCTGATCTATAGAAAAAAATACATAGTAAGCAACAACTGAGTATTATAAAGGGCTCCCACTTTTGCTGTTTAAAGCATTATCTGACTCGTATATCTTCACATTACCACAAGGTTTCTGGAAATTAAAGTGTTGGAACATGACTGGCACAGTACATAAGATTTTCTGGTAGGCTTACAAGGTGTCAAAGGATGAGCTCAAATTTGTGTAAGATGTAGGTCTACTGAGTGGAAAAATGGGGGTGTGGCTGTATAACTGTTGACAACTGGTGCAGGCATGCTCTCATTTCATGATTTCATGTACAAGCACCTTATGTACTGCTGTTTCACATAAGCAAACACTTCTCCTTTTTTATCTAGAGGGATAGTTATAAAGCTGAGTACCCAAACAAACAAGATACAAAGAAAACTTTCTGCACCTCAGCATTCCATAAATGCAACTGACTTGTAAGCAGATCTTGAATTTCAGTCTCAGAAGCCAAGGTGGGAAGCAGAAAACTGCCAGGGCAAGTGCCTTCAGCTCCCACTGCTGCCATCCCTGCACATCGGGCAGGAGCAGCAGGGCAGCACGTGTCAGATGTGCACAGCAGAGTTGCCCCAAGTCCTACAAAAACCCTGTGGCTGAACAGATAGACGATGTTCCAGTGAGGTACTCCTGATTGTGGAAGCAACTGTCAACCTGAAGATGATACTGTGATCAAAGGTAAAAGATTCATTGCAGTGCAATTTAAAATATTTGGAGAATAAGCTCAAAAGAATTACTGAGTAATCCAGTTTCCATCCTCGCTTTTCTTTAGATTGCATCATTTCTAATTAGAAATAAGCAACATCAGAATTAGCCAATATACTTATTTAAAAGGCACAATTAAGTAAAGCATTTAGAGTACCACCAAGAACACCAGGTACATATCACATTGCATTTTAAGCAAATACAGGATAAAGTTTTCAAAAGTGTGCAAGTTTGACAGACATATACAGGGGATCTTACAGGGCCAGTTAACAAATGCAACTGGAGTTCCTAAAATTATACATGGCAATTTCTGATCCCCCACAGGAATTTCACAGAACATCAAGTGACTTTGGTAAAGACCTCATTGTAACAAATCAAAAGAATATAGAGATTGGAATTTGGCACACTGGGGGACCCCTCCAACAGGCAATTTAACTCATTACTTCGTTGCAGAAAATTATAACCACAGTTGATGCAAAAGGAATGTTTTAAAAGAAAATCTTGAGTTATTTTACAGACAGATGGATTTACGAAGATGCAGGATGGTATACACATGAGGAATGGAAGACCTTCCTCCATTTTTAGTTACTAGGGGTTCCTATGACAGACAAACATTAAAATCAGGAAACTTCATAACCTCTACCTAAAAATCTGGAAGGTTTGTCTAAAAAAGTCTTAATCTTTCTGATGTTATTCTTTTATTAAATCTTAGAACTCTTGAGAAATTCCAGACAGCTGTATGTCAACAGGAGTCAGGTATGAAAAAGGATGATGAAGAAAGACAGTACATAGACTACTGCTTCAGGGTAACAGATAATTGGTATGGTGTTTCTTAATCAACACTTTAAAATATATAGTTGAAGCTTCTAAATTTGAACACTGCTAGAATTTGTTGATCCTCTTTTCCCATTCTGTCTAGTATATCATCATCTTAAGACCTGAAATGATTTTTTTAAATGTTACTAAAACAAACCTTATAAACAAATTTATTCTTGACAATGGTGATGACTACAGGCAATTTAAACAGTTACCTGTGGCAGTGGTTAATTAATTCACTCTGACAAGGGGAGGCAGGGGAAGATGTGTCTGAATCTCACCACATTACGTTAGGTTGCCATAGTATGTCTGCTCCCCAAAAGCCAAATCTGGGGGAGGGTTCTCATCCCACACATACCACTAGTCAAAACCTGCTTGATTGTGATCACTTCCAGACTCTGTCAATAACTAGTAATAAGGTGCTTGCATAATTCTCCTTCCCATGTTTATATAAAACATATTTCAGATGTATGTGATATACAGGCTGTACGCTGAGGTTTATACCACTCCTTAACAGTCTGCAAAGAACACTTAATTCTCAAAAGGTAAATGATCTGTTTATTGTCAAGTACCAAGCTACTCATTAGAAAGTGCCTTTAATGAATGTTTTGTTTACTGTCTGGCCAAGTGATAACTCTGTCTCATGTGCCCTGGGGACATCAGCATTCCTAAATCATTTTGAAATCCACAGCTCTTTGGAATACAGCTTAAAACTGTTGATTTGCTTATTAGAAGACAACCAGGCAAATACATTTGATTTTTAATGGAGTCCTCAGTGAAAAGGGCCAAAAAGAAAATGCGTCATCTCAAACAACATTCTGATCTAGTGATGCAATCATGAAGGCAGGTGTTTAAATGCCTGCGTCCCAGGTGGCAGAGCTGCATGACTGTCAGTTGGCCAACGGACTAGAGAACACCTTGAAGTTACCAAGCAAAGCATTAGTAGCTGGAAACACCGGGGGTTTTCTTCTGTGTAGTTGCCACAGATATACTGCTCGTCAAGTGCATTTTAGCAAGGTAATAGATTCATTTTGCTTTTACTGATGGTCTCCTCATTCTTCAAAGCAGTATCCAAGCAGCTGACAGGCCACACAAAGGTTGTATTCATAGAGAGGTGGTAACCCCAGACTGGGTGACTGGTTCATCTCTGCCGTGTGCTGGGTACCAGGACAAGCTTGGGGTACTCTGGACAATGCAGAGACTTTGGAGCTAACAAAAGAAACTGTTGGGAGGGAATGACCCTCTCCACAAGACCTTTGCTGACCACTGTGTCCTTCACATTGGCGAAAATTTTAGGAAAAAAACAATAGGTCTCCTTTAAATTTTAATAAGCATAAAATCTTGATTTAGCTGTTTATCCCCAGCTACTCAAAGTCATAAGAAGTATGAACAAGTGTTTGGGCGAGTAGCTTAAAATGATATTATTTTCAAAATAGTACTTTGTTTCTTGCTTTTTTTGCTATCTGAATTTTGAGACTTGGAACATATAGTCAAAAACTTTTCCCTGAAAGAGCTTTTTTTAATGTCATATAATCATGAGGATACAAGTTTAGAGTTGGTGCATTTAAGGATATGTCATTAAAATAGATGTAGTGCAGAGGTTTGTTTTGTTTTGTTTTGAAAGCTTTTTGCAGATTCTGAGTGATAAATGCTGTCGCTGTTCCCAGTGCTATCCCTGAAAGAATGCCTACCTAAAGTTAGTGTTGTTCAATGGTGCCATCAAACATTGTGAGAATCCTGTGGACTCCTAATCATTCCTTTTGATGGGAGAGCTTATGTACAGTTTAAAGACAGGGCATACTAAATGCACCTATGTCTCTACCTCCAAATTGCCATTTTGCTTTCTGTAATATGTAATAGAATAGACATTCTCCCTGTATTCTCTCACATAGTTTTTATTTTCTGTTCTTTCTTGTCACTTCCCTTAATTGAAATTAAAGAAGCTATAGCCTGCAAGAGCATGATTTGTTCCTTATGCATGAAAACATAATACCCTTCTACGTTATCTCAGTGGGGTGCACTGTGACTGCAATGCACCAAAACCTCTCTGAAATTAAAAGCAAATAAACAAACTGGGTTTGTGTTAAACAAAACAATGGAAAATTCCTATTAATATAAGAGAGTGAGCTTGCAGAAAAGATACGTTCCCTCCTCTTTGCCAAACTCCACACTTTCTTTTCTGCTCAGCAAGTAAAGTAGCACTGTGCTGCATTTTTCTGATCAGTGACCATGTTATCATAATGATGCTTTCTTTCTTACCATCATAAAATGCTATAAACAAGTAACTTAGAAAATTGGTAATATTACAGCTGCTGCTTGCAGTTGCCCTCACATCAGGATGTATCACTATTAGCCACATAACTCAGCCTCAATGTTACAGTGGAAATAGCACTAGCCTGAAATTATTAGAAAAGTTTTCAGGGTAAAAGGGACGTTTTCATCTCCCATAGATGAAATCAGTGTGGTCACTGACCGTGACCAGTAAAATAACCATTTCAACTTCAGCTGTAAGCCTTTGCTAACAGTAACAGGCAAGTCTCTTCTATTTGCCTTTAAAGTGCCGGCACAGACATCATAGTCATAAATCAGGACCGTTTTGTACAAATACAGAACAAAAATGATGATCCTTGCCTCTGAATTCCTTGTTCTAAGTATAGGTATCACTTAGTGATGACAAATGTCAGGTTGGTTTCCTATGTGTTTTGTGTTACTCCCTCTAAAATACCTAAGCATGTACCAGTGACAGCAAATCACACCTGTCTGCAACAGGAAGTATCTAAGGTAGGAAATTAAACACCTCCAGACTTTCTCTGAATCCCTACCAGCCCACCTGTGATTATTTCTGCAAGCTGAAAAAGAATTAAGACAAAATCTACCACTTCCATTTTGTTATACCAGGAAAAATACCCCAATATATACTTAGATTACCTGAGGAGTCCAGAACTTCCATGCCATTCCTTTAGGGGCTTGCACATTAGGCAAACCCCCTGATTATTTTTTTTTATTTTTTTTTTAACAATAAAAGTGCATTACCTGCAGTGATCTTTATGGAAGTTCTCTACCTTTACAAAATGGTGCAATGGCTTGAAAAAGTTCTCAGAAGGCTCACATTTGGAACATATTTTGCAGAGTAGGCCACATGAAATCCTGTTGCATTTCCGAAGGAATGGCAACAGTAATGGCACAGGTAAGAGAATTCAGCATGAGGGCAGAAATATTTCATGCAACTGCCCACATCAGCATCTACAACATTCTGCTCACCCAGTGCCTCAGAAAGCTTTATTGTACATGGACACATAAAGGGAAGGTTTCTTATCTCTGTACTTTGCAACTAGCTTTCTTTCCCAAAGTCTCCTGCCTTAGTAAGTCTACACCCTCACAAAACTGAGGTGAAAATAGAAATAAGGTTCAGGAATGCTTGCTGAAATGCCAGGAGTTAATCTGTGCTCACAGTATTTCCCACGCACGGCGATAGCTCCCATCCTCCCCCTGACACCTGGCTGTGGCTATGGCTAATCCGCCAGCTGCAGTAGAACTTGCAAAAAGGAATGCAGGACACAACACTCCTGAGGTGCCAAAACAACAAAAATGCAGTCCATAAACACTTTCATTTTTGTGTAAGTTCCTTATCAATTTGAATACTCATAAATACAGTGTGGGAGGCACTTTGTCTCCAGGTAAGGACTGCAGAGAGAAAGTCCCAAAAGCTGAGCACCAGGGAAATGATAACCAAGTCCTTCTGCAAATCTTACTGTGACTGCATGAATTTCTTTTAGCAGCTACATCACCTCTGGGTGTTGTTTTAATGCAGCGCTTGTCTTACCAGAATAATTTCCATTTCTACATACAGAGAAGTCAATTTTAATTAATCCCAGACATAATGATAAACCTGCTCAAACTGAAGTCACTCCCCAGGTTTGTCAGTCCACTTCCCTGAAGAGTGAGCAAACTCTCTGGTGAGAGGCAGAAGCCTGCTGTATATTGGCAAAGTGCACCAAATATCGCACTACAATAATTAAACAGGTTTAATGAACCCGGTATTCTAATTTGACCTAAAGTACAGTGCCAGTTTCTGTTGCAAAGTAGGTAAGAGCTTATGTTAGATACTTGAATTAGCAGGCCTGAAACAAAAGAAAACATCTGTGCTAGTAAACAAAATGAGTCTGGAGACAAAACCATACAGCAAGCCCCAAACACACACGGGGAACTTCTCTTCAAGTCCAAAACAGGGTCTTAGCTGCTGGGATGGCCCGTGATGCCCCCTGAAGCACACCCAACTGATGTTTGGGAAAGTGCTAAATGACATATGCCAAGCCCCCACCAGCAGCACACTGACAGCTAAAGAGCATGTGTCACCATGGGACTCTTCCTGTCCTTGTATAATTTGCTAACATAGGTGTAGTTTATGTATCTAACTTTGGGAAGCAGTATTTTCAGCTGAATCCATCTGTTGCTAGTGTTTCTGTGGAGCCACAGGATACATTTGGTGCTTTGCTGTTTTAAGGTGTTTTATGCTGAGAAGCATGTGTCCAAGACCGTTCTATGGCCATTGCCACTTCCAGTCTACGCCTGCATTACCAAATTCTCCTACCCTGCAAAAAGCAACATCCTCATGTGAATTTCTCATTCGGAATGACCTGTGCTAACTCAAAAATTGTGCCCAGGTATTGCCACAGGCAGCTTGGTCTGGGTCAAATCTCGCCAAAAAACGTTCTAAGAATTTAACAATAGAGAAGATTTGGTTCCCATACCCAGGTATATACTCCGGTGTGGCTTAATTTATGAACATGAATGTAGCCAGGGAGGTTGCTTTTATCCGTAAATACATGCCAGTACAGGCAGCCAAACACTATACAAGGCAGGCTTTCCTTCAGTGATCTTGGTTCTTATGTTCAATTAATACAAAACAACTCCATTCAGGAATTAATTATTTTTAACAAAGGCAGAGAACATGACCTTTTTCTACACATGGAACTTTCTCTGTCCAGGACTTTGTATTAGCAATAGCAAAATGCCATAATGTGTCTTTTTTAAAGCTAAATATTTGTCTGGACATTGAAAAAATGGACAGTGTACACGACATCTGTCACAATAAAATATTTGAATGCACTAACACATAAAAAGAACATCTTAAGATTTGGAGGCTGCAAATCAAAGCCTAACAAAATCTGTGGGAAGATTGCTACATACTTCAGCAAAAGTAGGTGCTAGTTCACAGTTCCAGCAATGTTAAGTTTCCAGTAACTCTGTTAGCTAAGTGGGAATTCCTCCAGATTTCCAGAAGTGTGTCTGAGAGCCAAATTAAGTCCAAAGTATTTTTAAAACTATTTTATAATCATGCCAAAATAACTGGCATGGAAAGAATCAAGATAGAGGAATTTCCTACCATGGTTATTGACATTTTTAAAAAATATTATATACTCTGAGTATTACAGCAATAGAAATTTCTTCTGGTTTTGTCTTGAGTTTCTTGATAATTTTAATGCTAAAAATACAGAGCCTTTTATATGCACCATATCATCTGAGTCAATAGGAAGCAGTAAAGATATAAATTACAGATTCTGATCGGTATATTAAGGAATTTTCTGTAATAAACATTGTGGCCTGAGAAAGGGTCCTGAAAGAGTAATTGGATCATCTGACCCAGAAGAGTAAACAGGTGAGAATTTGCAAAATTAAGAGACAAAATTGTACTGGATAATTGCAGCACTGTAAAGGTCACTCCTATAATCTACCATAAACTAGATTATAATATACTGCAAACTATTATCTCAAACACTGTGTGACCATTAAGGGGGTAGTAATCAGTAGTCCACTTTCAAAATAAGAGGATGGATTTCCTTTCCTGGCTCCAGCTTTGTTCAAGAGACGGAATATGCCTCTTAGATATCCAAAATCCATAAAGCTGAAGAATTTTATTGCAGGACAGAGCTATAATCCAAAGTGAATTCTACAAATTGGAGAAGTGATCTCAAAACGTAGGTATATAACTGCAGAACATTACTTTTCAGGAATAATAACCATTTGCAAAAATACAGGTATGGGTATAACTGAGTATGTACCCTTCCAAAAAAGGGCTTGGCAATGAAGCCAGTATTAAGATGAAAAATCAGAAGTGCCATGCCAGGGGAAGAAAGCCATAGTGGCATATATAAATAGAAATATGTCTCTAAAGACATAAGGAAGTAATATTTCTGTTCTGCTCTGCTGTGGTAAGACTTCAGTTGGACAACTATACCTAATTTGGGTGCCAGCATTATAGTCAAATCATAACAAAAGCACACAGGATAAAAGCTACCCACTACAGTTGCTCCACTGAGATGCCCTTTTTGAGTGTGACATTTAACTATTCTTATGACCTTAGTTTCTGAGATGCTTGCATGGAAGCTGAAGAGGGTGTGAAGAACACTCACTGTGCCAGTAACATCTTCTGGCTGCTGCTTTTTATTAGTGAGATAAATTGTACAAACACATAAACACTGTTCCCTGTCTTAAGTACTTCTCCAGACTTGAACTGAGTAGCCAATGTTCTGCCTTCAACAGGATACAGCTAGAGCTAAAAATGAAACCCCAAATCCTCCCCTTAAAAAAAGAGTGGAAAAATCAGTATTAACTAGGTTGCACGTTCTCCTCAGCTGAACTCACTGTTCACCTTAATTTCTTTTCATTAGTATTTATATTAAAAATAGCAATAAATAAAGAAATAATGCAGTTCCTTTGGTGTTTTTTTCCTGACATGAGACAGATTTATCATTCTGCTTGCCAAATGATCAGCTGTCTGATGCATTTTTCTTTGTTCGGGGCTCTGAAGCACACTTGATCCCCGGGGCAGTGATAAGAGACTCCACGTTCTTATTTTTTGTGGTGTAGGTCTCTGACAGCTTGCAGAGAGAGGCAGTTACAATGAGAAGCACGTGTCAGTGCACCGAGCATCTCTCCATTGTACTGACTTGAAGTCCCCCGTGCTGCAGTGTACTGGCTTGTAGAAAGGACAAAATACATCTCTGGGGCTTCAAACCATCAGTAATGTCATAAATTTCACTCAACAGCAGCCAAGTACTTCAGTAAAGGCCAACTTAAGTACTGAAAAGGAAGCACACGTTCACCGTGTGTTTGACAAGTAAATACAGAGAAGTGTTCAGTTCTCTTCAGGTGAAGAGGAAGATTATTTCCCCCAGCTGCTGTCTCTCTCTTGGGATTTTATAGATGCTTAGCATTTTCCAAGTTCTTGCCCAGTAATGGCTTGAAAACTGTAAATACAGTCCAACATCACGCATACATCTTCTCTGCTTTGCGGCTGAAAGCTGCCTACATTGGAGTCGGTGACCACTGTGATGGCAGACTGTAACAGAATGAAATGTGGTTTCATGTGTATTCAGTTTCCCTTCCTTTCTTCCTCGGTATTTAAATCAGCATACTAAAAGGACAGATTCTCACTGCACTGCACCACTTTTGTTAATACATTAGCACTTCTACAGTCACAATAGTAATTCTTTTCTCTCCAAACCTCTTCTACAGGTTAACCATCTCCAGCCTAACGTATCCAAAACAAAAACAAATTCTGCCCTAAAACTCCTCAATCTGCTCCTATATGCCTTTTCAGAAGGATGGGCTTGGCACTATGCCGAGCATAGAGGCTAAAGCTCCAGGATACTTTGGACCAAGTAGCTTTGCTCCTCACAAGATCCTGACATATCTGGCAGCACAATGACCTGAATGTTCCCACTGATATTGGCCAGACCCTCACTGCTGTTTTATGTAAACTGTTCTCACTGGAGTCAGAGGAAATTGTTACTAAACTGTCATCATTAAAATCACTAGCAAATTATAGGGCTTTTCACAGCAGATGATAATCCATTGATCTTGTAAGTACATGGAATAGCCATCATCTGCACATTCTACAGAATGATGAACGGCAAGGGCAGAGTTTCAAAGTAACAAGCAGAGAGGCTGGCTTATATACTCACTGGTTCTTAAAACAAAAAAGAAATGGCAGATCGATAGGTATGACGGCAAGTTGCAACCTCACTCACACACAAATTAGATCCCTTACCCCTGTTCAGTGCAATCCCCTGGCTCAGTCAAAGAGGGGAAATACTGAGATGCTTGGCATTCCCCTTGGCTTAACTGTGGTCATGCTCAGGTTTTCGCTGCACATATAAATAATTCAGTCACACACCGGACTCTTCGAGCAAAAGTACAGCCAGCAGGTCAAGGGAAGGGGTTATTCTCCTGCACTCAGCATTTCTGCAGCTGCATCTGGAATACAGTGGTTTCACTTGTGGCCCTCTGTGCAGCAGTGACAAGGGCAAATCAGAGCAAACCTAACAGCAGGTTACTGCAATGGTTAAAGATTTGGAGCACGTAATGCATAAAATGGTGCTGAAGGAAATGCATTCATTTAGCTGGGAGAAGAGAAGGCTGCAGGGAGGACATAGTAGCAGTCTTCCATTTCTGAAAGAGAGTTTATAGAGAAAATCACAGAATCACAGAACTTTCGTGGTTTGAAGGGACCTCTGAGATCATCAAGTCCAACCATACACACACCAAAAAAAAATCCAAAAAAACCCCACAAAACAAAACCCAAACCCACGAGCCCCACAAACCACCCAACCCAACAATCTCAGCCACCAGAGCATACCCTGAAGTGCCACATCTACACATTTCTTAAATACCTCCAGGGACCCACGAGCCCCACAAACCACCCAACCCAACAATCTCAGCCACCAGAGCATACCCTGAAGTGCCACATCTACACATTTCTTAAATACCTCCAGGGAACACCCTCAGCCAAACTAAACATGCCCAGTTTCCTCAGTCTCTTCTCATATGACTTGTTTACTAGACCCCTCACCGGCTTGGTGGCTCTCCTCTGGACATGTTCCAGCACTTCCATGTCCTTCTTGTAGTGAGGGGCCCAGAACCGAACACAGTACTCAGGGTGAGGTCTCATCAGTGCTGAGTACAGAGGCAGCATCACTTCCCTACTTCTGCTGGCCATGTTATTCCTGATACAGGCCAGGAAGGACCTAGACTCTTCTCAAAGTTGCAGAGAAAGGACAAGAAAGGATGCAAGCTGCAATAAGGGCAATTCCTATCACAGATGAGGAAAAAAATCCACAGGGAGGGTAACTGTGTAATCTCCATCCCTGGAGATACTCAGAACTCAGCTAAACACAGCCCCAAACACACCCCATCCACCTTCAAAGAAAGATCTGCTTTGAGCAGGAGTCTGAACTAGACAACCTTTGAATGTCCCTTTCAAACTGTGCTTTTCCATGAGTCTCACCTGGGGCTAGGACTGGAAGCCCAGACCGGAGCTGAAATGGAGCCTCAGGCAGTGGTGGGGGCAGAGGCTTCAGGTAGGGCTGGTCAGGGCTATTAAAGCCTATTAGTGCCCTCAGAGCCCTGACAAATCCATGCTTTAAAGGTACGTCTTGTTTAAAACTATGTGGCCCCAGCCTGTAATTAACAAATCATGTTACGAAAAAAAAAAAATGCTTGGTAACTCTGAAGACCATTTTCCACAATGCAGCACAAAATGAAACACATGTCTTAACAATGGAAAAAGAGCAAAAAAGTGTGATTCAATTAAACAAACTTTCTTGCTGTGTAGTGATAAATCAAGCCATTACATCTAATTTTCACAAGATTCCTAAATTCCTTAGTATCATGCCTTCTACTTTTATCATGGTATCTCACAGGTCAGACCTATTCACTATAATATTAGAAACTTATTGATATCTTGACCTTTTTTCTTCATTCCAGCATGTGCAGTGCGGACACACTTCAAGAGAAATTGAAACGGTATCTGGGCCAGATTTATTTCAGTGAAATACACTTAGGGTAAGTTTGACCAGCTCTCACAGATCTCTCAACTTATTTTAGAATAACTTTAACAATGTTAAATAAACCCCCCCCAAAGAATTGGAAATGCTCTATCAATTGCTATAATTAATACCAATAAATTAAGTACTGAGCACTGGTTGGAAATTTGACTCTTACTGTATCACCTATGCATGTCACAGGACATTTCAGATATGATGGCAGCACCATTCCCAGTGGCAGTAAGTTCCCTCTGCCCTCCATATTATATATAGATTTCATAATCATATACTATCTGAATCTGGTTTTCCAACATGTAAAGCGCCTTTACATCTTATTTATTTCCCTGAAACTTGTGCATGCCATGAACTTCCATGAAACAGTCTCAAACTCCTATCTTATGGATGGTTCCTAGATGTTATGAAATCAGTGGCAACGCCCTCCCAAGATACCCTGAAAAATAAAAATGTATTAGTTTGAGTCTATGCAGAACTCCTGCCATGAAAATAAAGCAATGCTTCCCACCATGAGATAAAGTTATCGCCAGTAAGAGTGAGCATATGGATAATGAGCTAAGAACTGCTTGCAATCTCTGCTGGCATTTTAGCAACAGCTTTTGTATCATTTGCTTTTAGCAAAGCTCACAAACTGAACCAAGTTTTAGCAAGCAGGAAAACTGGTTTGTGGATTCTAAGCTACTTAGAGCTCCACTACACTGATTACTGTTATCATCGTTGTTATTGTCCCATGGAGCTGTATGGCATGCGACCATTCCTCATGAAGGTAGGTGCACCTAATCCGATGAGCGGAGAAGTCTGTGTTCAAAGTGGACACCAGTGCCCGCCCCCCACCCCCCCAGGTTTCTTCAGGTACCAGAGGGGCAGACTGATTCTAGAGTCCCTGCATGTCACAATTGCACAAGACCAGCTGTCTAAAGTATCTTGCCTCTGTGCGAGACAGGAGTGTGTTGATAACAAGCCAGTGTGGCAGGGTTTCCAGCCATACTATGGATCTCACCAGCCAGCTGAAACCGCACCAGAAGCCCTCCCTCCACTGGGAACATTAGTGCTGCTGCTGCAGTTCCTTCTGTGCTTCCAATCCATAAACATGACATTCATTCACTGGAAGAAAGTTTGCAGCAGTGCAATTAAAAGTTAGCTTTTAATTGTTAAGTTTCTGTTCAGCTGAAATCAACATCTTTTGTACAAAACCATTTTTTGCTTATGCTTCCTTTGGGCCACTGTTTTCTTCTCAGTGCTGGCACGTTATCATTCTGTGGTACTGGTGTGCAGGAATCCTGATATCTACATTTATTTCCAAGAGCACTTGGAGTTTCCTAAGATCAGAATCCAAAGAAAATGGCCAGTACCCAATGAATGACTCACCACCAACTCTAACCTCCTTTCAACAAGTCCCTTTTCAAAGGGATACTTACCCTTCTCTGTCAGGACAGCTGCTTTTGCTGTACCCAGCCATTTTCCCCTGCAGTCAAAGGTTGAAATTATTCGTCAATTATTCGTCAACTTCCTTCCCAACCAAAGCAACATAGTTACCTCAATGCTCCTGTCACTCAGCCTTCTGAGTTTCTCTCCTGGTTTCTCGGCAATTACTCCATCAAGTTCAAGTTTTTGCCAGTAACATAAAAATCTGTGTTTATCCCTTAGAGAATTTTGTGCTCTTAGCATCAGGGACTGCCTGGAAAGCACAAGTGAAGTCTATAAAAATGAAGCAAATGCTTGTAGTTGCTACTAGTCTCATAGAATCACAGCAACCATGAGAGAACTTCAGTTCCTCTATTCCACCATCATATGCCACAGCAGGATCACCTATACCCGGGTTATTCCTAGTAGACATCCCTCTCATCTGTTTTGAAAGTTCTTCAAAGACAGAGGTGCCACGACCTTCCCCAGGCGGATTTTCATCCCTTTACTCTTCGTACTGTAAGAAAACTTACATGGTGTGTAACCTGAATTTTCTGATGTAATTTAAGCTCTTACATCTCATTGCATATATATATATATATCATAGACATGGAGAACAAATTATTTCCTTGATCTTTGATGAAGACCTTTACCTATTTGAAGTTTGACACCCCTTTCCCTGTCTTTTTCCCCTGATAATCCTCTCTTCTTTCATCTAAATAACCCTTGTTTGTTCAGACCTTCCCTGTAGGTCATGTCTTCCAGACCTCTGATTCTATTTTGCTGTTCTCCACCTGAATTTCTCCTTTTCTTCTTCCATAAACTGGAAGATTCTGCCTCTGCAGAAACCTCACTAATGCTGTGTGAAGACTAAGGATTACTTCACATCTTGCAAGCCGTATTCCTCTTCATCTGGGCATCTTCATCTAAATGAGGTATATTAAGTATGTAAGTATCAACTATGTGTGCAAGCAAGTAGCAGCATAACAACTTGCTTTGCTTCCGCTGGTTTTCTTTCATTAGCTCTTTCTCAGCCTCAGGTTTGCCTAGCATTCCATCATTTGAATTATGAAAGAAAAACAAAGTGAAGCCCTGGACAAATTCCAGTAAAGATGAGACAAATTGTAGCACTCAATATTAATGCAATTGTCAGAGGCTTTTCTAAAGCCAATACCGAGAAGACACAGAGAGGTCTGAGATACAAAGACACACCCATAGCTGGATTTTTTTTTGTTAAAAAAACATATGGAATCTGAATTTTAAGGGTGCCTGTTCTCTTCTGGCTGTGTGCGAACTCCATGAAGGCAGTTTTGCTGGGAAAGTACTAAATCATAGAATGCTTTGAGTTGGAAGGAACCTTCCAAGATTGCCTAGTTCTAAGCTCCCTGCCATGGGCAGGGACACCTCCCACTAGAGCAGGATACTCAAAGCCCCATCCAGCCTGGCCTTGAACACTTCCAGGGATGGGGCTTCCACAACTTCTCTGGGAAACCTGTTCCAGTGTCTCACCACCCTCATCATGAAAAATTTCTTTCATCTATTCCATCTAAATCCACCTTCTTTCAGTTTAAAACCACTACCTCTTGTCCTGTCACTACAGCCCCCTTTAAGTATCGAAAAGTATTGAGGTTCAATAAGGCTAAGTGCCGGGTCCTGCATTTTGGTCATAATCAACCCCAAGCAACACTACAGGCTCAGGGAAGAGTGGTCGGAAAGCTGCCCAGCAGATAAAGACCTGGGAGTATTGGTGGGCAGCCAGCTTAACATGAGTCAGCAGTGTGTCCAGGTGGCCAAGAAAACCAACAGCATCCTGGCCTGTGTCAGGAACAGCGTAGCCAGCAGAAATAGGGATGTGATGGTGCCTCTGTACTCAGCACTGGTGAGACCTCACCCTGAGTACTGTGTCCAGTTCTGGGCCCCTCACTGCAAGAAGGACATTGAAGTGCTGGAGCGTGTCCAGAGGAGAGCCACCGAGCTGGTGAGAGGTCTGGAGAACAAGTCGTATGAGGAGAGGCTGAAGGAATTGGACATGTTAGGTTTGGAGGGGGCTGAGGGGAGACCTCACTGCCCTCTACAGCTGCCTGAAAGGAGGTTGTAGAGAGGTGGGTTTTGGCCTCTTCTCCCAAGTGAATAATGACAGGACCAGAGGAAATGGTCTGAAGTTGCAACAGGGGAAGTTTAGATTAGATATTAGGAAGAATTACTTTACTGGAAGAGGGGTCAGGCACTGGAATGGCCTGCCCAAGGAGGTGGTTGAGTCACCATCCCTGGAGGTATTTAAGAAACATGTAGATGTGGCGCTTCAGGGCATGCTCTAGTGCCTGAGATTGTAGGGGGTTTTTTTGTGTGTTTGGTTGGACTCGGAGGTCCCTCCCAACCGTGAAGATTCTGTGATTCTGTGAAAGGCCACAACAAGGTCTCCCTGGAGACTCCTCTTCTCCAGGCTTAACAGTTCCAGCTCTCTCAGCCTGTTCTCACAGGAGAGGTGTTCCAGCCTTCTGACTATCTTTGTGGCCCTCCGCTGGACCCACTCCAACAGGTTCATGTCCTTCCTATGCTGAGGGCTCCAGAGCTGGATGCAGTACTCCGAGTGGGGTCTCAGGAGAGCAGAGCAGAGGGGGACAATCACCTCCCTCAATCTGCTGGCCACAATCACTACAGCTCCAACCAAAATTTAGTGGAATCCACACCTGGCTCAAGCCTTTTATTCCAGTTCATAAGAAAAGAAGTTACCTGAATACATCATTTCCATGTGACTAGAAAAATAAGCCCTTAGGATCTGGTAGACCAAAAGAAATATTGCTAATGGGACTAAACAACCAACAGTAATAACAGACGTTTTGGCAGCAGTTGACTACAATTTGCAAAATGAATGCTACAAGAAGACATGTCCTCTATTATTTTTGCCAACTTTTTAATTAAAAAGGTGAGTCATATTTCATGTAAATGCGCCTCCTATTTTTACTGACTCACTGGATTTAGTGAGCAGGAAAAGAAACACATTATTTGAAAACTTCATGGGCTTTCACACTCTGGTTTAGGCCCATAGGCTAGACCTGTTAAAGAAGACTAGAACCTAAACATTGGATAGCAGGTTCTAGACACAGGAACCCTCATTTTAGATGATTAGATGTTTAGAAAGGTCATTTAAAGTCAAATACAATGGCCTATAGCTCATCAGTAGGACTCCATCAGGATAGATCTTTATGAAAGTCTGTCTTTTTCTGGAGTTGGACACTTGATTGGGGGTCACAGGGATGTAATACTGGGGATTCACAGCTCAGTACTGTCTCCTAAGCTTTTTCAAATACTAAGCAGGAGTCACTCTTTCCTTTCAAAACATGGCCAAAGTAGGAAGGATCCAGAAAGAAGGAAACCTGAATCCAGTCCTTCCTGGTGGAGTGCTGCAGGAAGGATCCTGCACTGCCTTCCATTCCCTGTTGAAGTTGTACCATTATTCAGGAAAGAGAACACTGATGAAACCACAGAATAAAAACAAAACAAGACAGAAGGAACACAGCTCATGCATACTCATATACATGAGTAGGCAGAAGAGTAGGCAGGAAGATATAAAGTGCATACAATACATAATGTAATATTTCTAGCAAGGTATGCAGCCCAGTGATTAAAGTGCTTAGATCTAAACGTCTCCTTGAAGTGCAACTTCCAAGAGAGCAAGCAGAGTTCACCCAGTGGAGAACCAGCACTAGCAGGAAGGACTGAAAGCCAGGACTGACATTCCCTTATTCCAAGTTCCTTAAACACTGAATAGAGAACATGTCTGTGGCTAAAAAAGCCATTTCCAACTCTCGGGAGCAAGGTACACTCCACAGACAAGAATTTTAAAAATACATATTCTTAGTTAGTTTCACCCAGAAGCATTAATTTAATGCAGCTCAAGCCTACATTACTCAACACAAACCATCCCAAAAGTTAACTCAGGAGTCTTCCATGTCATAGTAACTCCTCATCAAAGGTGAAGGACGTGTGTTTCTGTATGCTGGAATCAACAGTGTTATCATGATGTATACAGCCACATGGTACCTTTCTACGCCTCTGTGGACCTTGAAGCTAACTGTCATCCCCAAATGTTACTCATTAAAACATTCAAATTAGCAAACCTAGAACAGAATTGGTGGAACTTTGATTTAGACTTAATGGCTGAGCATGGGGAAAGCCCTGTATTTCCTGCCATGAAGGAAAAAGGGCTTGCTGTTTTTCTTGCAGAGCACTGAGTGAAAAGTGGCTTCGAAAGAAACCACTGCATCCCTTCACAGACAGACGTATTCCACTGCTCAACTAACGTGGGTTTTTTTCCTGTTATATTGAAGTTTGGTGATCATTTGATGATATTGCATGTGTCTCTCACTGTGAAAATATTAGTATTGGATATACTCTTTTTCAGAATGATGAGAAGAAGTCTATTTCTCTTAAACTATTATACTAATAACTGGAATGCAAAATATATTCTGATATACATCTGTCTGCCCCCACATATTTTCGAGAAAAAACCTTACATCAGGTAAAAGTAACAGCATATCCATTACAATGTTATTTTCCATTTTATTTGTGATTTTCTGTTATAAAATGATCATATTTTTATAATTTTGTTTGAAAAATAAATTACAAGCCGATTTGCTATCACCAGAAATGTCAGTTACAACTTAAGTAACTGGCTAAAATCTGAAATCATGAGAGAAGAGTACTGGTTAGAAGAATAAAAATTGGTTACAGGAAAGAATACTTATTGTTAAGGAACTGGATTGATACTCAAGAATTAAGAATTTTGAACTTGTTTCTGTTACTATCTTGTTGTAGCTTTCAGCAAGTCACTTCATCTTTCCTAGTGACATTTCATGGGTGAAACGGGAATAATAGCATTTCCTTCCTTTCTAAGACTATTTATGAGGATACACATGTTGGTGAAGAAGGCCATTATGGTACTGAGTGATGTGGAAAAGATTTCAAGTAATTAAAAGAGAATTTGCATTTATTTTCTTCCTTTCAACTAATGTTCAATAGCTCAGTTATCAGCAACAGAGTATTTGTCAACAAGTGAGATAATGACCTAGCAACCAGAGACTTAGAGAAACAGTTTAAATTGCACATTCTGTCCCTGCATTTGCATACTCAGTACTTTACAGTAGCTCCACCAAGAAAAAGTGACTGATAGGAACAAAGAAAAAGGGGTTTTTTTAGTGAAGGTCTTTTCTGTTTCTGAGGAAAGCGTTACCTTTTCTGAACACTGTATTTGCAGGAAGCACAGACCTGACATGGAATTTATTTGCCTGAGTTAACAACCTGCAGGCAGTTAAGGTGTGTTTGGCTTCCTAGCGGGCTTGTGCTGCTGCATGTGAGTCCAGTGTAATCACGCTCTACTTGTCAGAGGTTTTAATTGAAGAAGTTGCAGGGCAGGAAGCACACATATAAAGCCACCAGCAAGAAGCTGAAAAAATGTAATTCCATGGCTAAGGGACACCCCTCAGCTGGAACTCAGTGACACCATTTGAAAAGACAAAGTACAGAAAAGTGAAGGTAAAGATGAAAGATGCTGTGAAAATGCCTTTATCTTTAGCTAGGTCTGAATTTCTCTGTAATGAATGCAGTTCTTAACCATCCCAGCATCCAAAAGATGCTGAAACTAATGATTCCCTTATTTCACAGCTTTCAGCAGACAGGATGCAATGCACTTGTATATATTGTAAGAACAAGCCTTCTATTCCAGAAATGCATTCTTCCCCTGCTCTCTGCCCTAACCTGACTGCCAGCATAAGATTACTTGGTTTTGTTGCTCTCTTTTTTTAACATCTGAAAAAAAGGTAGAAGGTATTGACCAGAACTTGGGTTTCACAGTGCCTGAAGTATTATATGTCCACATGTAGATGGGATCCTTCTCTTCCACTTCTGATTTCAGAAATTAAATGGGGGGTGTTTAATGGCTTAATGGGTAATAGTGAAAAGTTTGGTTGATATCCTGCTTCATAACTATATAAAATTTCAAGATAGTGTGAATTTACTTCTTATTTTCATCTACCACTGTCACATTAAGAAAACAAAACAAAACAGCAAAATATGGAAATTGTCACTACTAATACAGTCACTAATAAATACACTAATAATACATAATAATACTCTATGTTCAGGTATCTCCAAACTAGGTAAAAAAAATGCAAGTCTCAGCCCTGACATAGATATGCTAACAAAAGCAAAATTCTTCATTAATTTGTACTTTCATTTTAAAGTCAAGACAAAAACTCAGCATTTACACAAGGAAATGGAATCAAAACTATGACAGTAGACATTGTAAAATTTAAGACTGGTAATTAATATATTCCATAGTCGATGCTATTTCTGTTATCCTCTATTTTTCTACACTTTTCTCTAAAGTACAAGAATTTCACTGTGGCTTCTACAAATGAAAGTCACCAGAGACTGGGCTCCTGAACCATCTCTCAAGAAATTCTGCTTGTTTTTTTCTCTCCTCACCTTTATTTGTAATGGTAGGAAGTGTTTAGCAAATAGGTGGCTCTTGCAGTCTGCTCCAAAGGCAATCTCACCGTGGTTGTGTCTTATCTCTTTAGGCTTCCCTGTTTGAACCAAATAACAAGGAATTTTAGAAAAATATTCTGAAAATACTCTTCTACATGCTGGCCATTACAGTAAGAAATAGCTCAACACTGCAAACACTACTAGTAAAACAATATGTCCCCATGTTTCTGTGACATATCTGAGGCTGTGAGAGCAAGTAAGGGAGTAAAGTTTCTTTTAAGGAAGATTTAGGATTTTTCTTTAATGGAAGAGCTTGGGAGCACCAAGATGAAACCAGCATCACAGCAATCCTCTTTATCAGACTGTATGATAAAAATCCTGCAATAATCAAGCTGCTTTAGTGCTGGGACTCCCACAGAAAATAGTGCTAGCCAAAGCAAATGTTGCCTAGAGTAACAAGAAATACCAACATTTCTTGGATAACATTATTGAGCTTTCTTGTATGTCTGCTTTAGTACACTGTTTAATTACACACCACATACAGTTCTTCCCAAGCTGTGCTGAGGATCAAATCAAGGCAGCATTCTGAAGGAGGCTCTTATCTGTCACAGTCTGATTTCCTGAGGGAATAAGAAGGTCTCTAGTGAATGAGGCAGGGTACTTCTGCAACAAAAAAGCTGATCCCAGGCTTCAGGCAACTAAATCTTTTGCTCAACCTTTTTTGCTTCCAGCCTTCCAGCAATTGTTTTCCTTGTTTCTTCCACAGAGTTCCTGTGTGATGCCAGGCTCCCTCTTAGCTAAGTATTTTACAAATGATCACTATGTTCCTGTTTTCTGTCTTTCTTAAGAGCTGGAGGATTGACCAAAGTACTAAATGCCCCTTTGTCCCATTCCAAGCCAACCAGTTTGGAAGAACTGCCTCAAGTCATGAGAACCTTATACCTGAAAAAAAGGCTGTTTTATCTTGAGAACTGCTCTTTTACTTTATTCTTATGAAAAAAAAAAAAAAAAATTTGCTTTCACTGAAAGTTTACAAACAAAAATTCAAAAGAGCATCTGACACTTCTGCTATGACTGTATTATTAAATAAAATATTCAAGAGATGGTTGTCTAGCAGTGAGTAGCCAACCATCACAGTAAGGCTTGCAGGCATAACTGCTAAACTCTCTTACCAAAACAATGATCACAGCCTGACTGTCTCCCTGGCTTGTGCTGATCAAACCATGCCCAGGCAACAGCTGGGAGACTGCTGATTTGGGACAAAATTTTGCCAGGATCACAGAATCACAGAATGATATGGGGCCGGAAGGGAGCTCTGGAGATCATCAAGCCCAACCCCCTTGCCAGAGCAGGTCCACCTAGAGCAGGTTGCACAGGAACATTGTGTCCAAGCGGGCTTTGAATGTCTCCAGAGAGGGAGACTGCCACCTCTCTGGGATGCCTCTTCCAATGCTCTGCCACCCTCAAAGTGAAGAAGTTCCTCCTCACGTTCAGATGGAACTTCTTATGTACAAGTTTGTGCCCATTTCCTCTTGTCCTGTCACTGGGCACCACTGAAAAAATATTGGCCCCATCTGCCAGTCAAGTGCCCCGGCTGTATTTAGCCTCCTTGTGTAAACATAGTCTCCGAGTTTCATCTCTGATGGGTGTAAGTACCAACATTAGGAACAACTGAGAACAGCACCTGATCATGGAAGTACAATATATCTGAAATAACAGGCAGAGATGCAAGTACTGATCATTCTGCCCTGAATTACTTACCCTTTGGGGGGGCTTTTTTCAAGTGGCTGTTTCATATATTCTCTTAATGAAGTTGTCATATGAGTTTTATGACTTTAAATTGAAGCACTCTGGGATCAGGTCATTCATTATTTCTCTTTCATTCAGGTATAAAAAAAAATGAATATGAATTTGTGTAAGTAAAATAGTTCGAAGTCTGCCTTCCTATGACAGTATCATCTATAGTGCCATGGATGATTTACATTGATTCCACATTTATAGATAATCACCAGTAAAATTAGAAGGATTTATTCCATGAAATGACAGTAAAGCTATATTTGCATTAAGTACTTGATAAATCTCTTTCTGAAACATTTGGTGTTTAGACGCAGTAATAACAGGATAGCAGATTTTAACATTGTTTAAGCATTGTAGTTCTCCTGTTGCTGTTCTTAATACACAAACTGTACTAACCCACCATAATAAAAATACCACACACCTGAACAGCACTTCTCTCTGTGAAGGATGCCTAAACATTTTACTAACTATCCATCATTCTTCAGGTTTTCTGGAATTGCCTCTGGCATGTGATTAATGGTAATAGCTCAAGTCAGCCTGACTCAGGAAATAATTTCATACAGGCAGCAGTTCACATATCCAGGATAAAGTTATCAGAATTAGAGTCTAAGACTTGAACCAGTATTTCAGCACTTTCAAAAAAGGGCATGGATTATTTCACAAGTAAAATTATTTAGGACCGCACTTTTCATCAGCTCTTCAATGGCACAATAGCCTTCCTCACACTTTGAGGGTCTCGTTAATTGTTAATTCCTGGGCAGTGGAATTGGTGGGGTTGGACAGTGTCCACACCTAATACCTGCATCAATGGCTCCTGGAGCTATAGGGCTGCCTGATTCATCTGGATGACAGCAAGATCAGACTTACAAGATCAGACTTGCACAATCACCAACACTATCTGCAAGACTCTGCTTTCGTTGCAGTGTGCTGGATGGATGTAAGCAATTTGGTTGCTGGGGTTTGTTAATAACGCAGTCTGAAGTGACTTGTAGTAGCCACAAACCAAAGTTTCTAAAAAAGATAGCTAAGATTACTTTAGAGATTTTTTTTTTAATTAGAATTTAAAACTTCAAATGACAATTCCTAATGGGTATCACATGCTCAACACTTACATTCCCTTATGTTAACATGTTTACGGGCAGATTTTATAATGCATATGGGACCTGAGATTACTAAGGAAGCACATATGAAAGTTATTCCAGAGTAAAAGCAGCTTTAAAGCAGAATACCTGTGCTAGATTAAGCCATGTGATGATGGCCCACATCTTAACTTAACCAAGGACAATGAGTGAGATAATAGCTAAATGAAAAAGAAAATACGACATTACATATATGATAAATGTGAACAGTGATAGCTTCAAAGAGGATAATTATGCAGGTGGCTATAAATACAAATAATTGATTAAGGAAAAAGAGTATGACATATCTCTCCATTGTGAAAGTGCACCTGGGATATAGCATGTAATTTTAATGAAAAATTGAGACTACCTTTCTGATTTTTTCAAAATCGCACTTAACTCAAATTTATTTTCTGAGGACACCAAGGTAATGAGTTATGGTATATGCACACAAACAAGCTATGCATATTTTCCTCCTACAGGGGCACAGCTAAAGCATAGCTGTCCTATTTTGTCCCGGCTGCATGGACCTGTCCTCTCAACAACAAACCATCTGTTCTGAACCAGTTGAACCTGTGCATAGAAACAGCCCTTAGCTGAACACCAACAAAACCTCCACAACACAAATGTTCTTTATCTCCTATATCCTCAGTTTGGAATTTAACTTCCAGAATTGGTTCCTTGATGTAATGCAGTATATTTGGTTCCATCACGCATATAATTAGACAATTTGACATCAAGACAGCATCTTAATCTTCTTGTGGCTTAACATGCTTCAACATTTCAAGTACAAAATGTTTGGGTTTACTTCTATTTTACTTTCAGATCATCATGTTGTAAGTTTTAGTCAGATGTGTAAAAAAATACCTGTGATACTGCCAGAATATTTCCCTCATTTCACCCTAAATACTATAGTCTAAGTCCTTCAGTCCCAACAGGTAGCCTTGGGAAAGCAAATATATCCTGCAAGGTTAAGGAACTGGCATATTTTCTGCAAGTTGTAGAGCAACAATAAAATGCCTCATATTGCTAATGCAGTTAAAGGCTTCAAATAAGGCAGGTACATTAGTTAGTATACGCTAAAATACCACTGACTTCTGAGGGATTTGCATGTGCTTTATGTCATGCATGTTTTTTGTTGAATCATTGTCCTTTGAGATGTACTTAGCCTAAGAGTTAATGTACCACCTACACCAAAGAAGAGGGTAGCTCATGTAGACATGTATTCATCAGGTCTGCTCTCGTTCAACCTGAAAATCTCCTTCTGCACAGACACAGAAAAGTTTCTGGAATGTAGCTTTGCAGTGCCCAAGACAGTCCTCCTGCTATTCCCAGGCATCTCAGATTCTCTTCTTTCCCTGACTGAATGGGTCATTTGAGCTTTGCCTTAAGTCTCCTGTTCTTGCTCGCTGTGTAAGGAAAGGTGAGCGTGCAGAATCTGTCTTACATGCAGACACATTATCCACTAGAGAGAGACAATAAAATTGCTCATATCTGAAAAAGGACAGAAAAGAAACAGATTTGATTCAGAATCAAATGGATATGTCCTGAAATACAAAGGTTCGCGTTAAGATTTTTCTTCTCTCTGTGCACAGTTGCCACCAAGAAGCTTACAATATCTTGTAAATATCTCCCAAGGATGGAAAAGAAAGGTATTGTCAGGAAGCAGACATGACTGCAAAGTCATTTTTACAAGCTTTGGAAACTCTATTTTGAAAACCAGTAATAATGACAATAATAATAGGGGGTTTTAAGATAAAAGTAAATCAAAGGACAGTCCTGGGAAAGCAGGTGTTGACACACCACACTTGGCTGGATTCAGATTGCGAATGCTTTGAATATGAATAAATGCTTATAAGAGTTAAGAATGATTATTACTGCACATTCATAAAGAAGTCCCTTCCTCCTCAACAGTACTCATAGCATCTGCAGTGCTGAGACTCATAAAGCATTACTCTTGGCTTTCAGGATGATTCATAGGCTTATTTTAACAGAGAGAGGTATCTCACATAGCATTGGGAGTCAGCAGTTCCTCCCTTCTGATCTGGGCTCTGATACAAAATTTTCTTTATAGCCTTGAGCAGTTCATTTAATCTTTCTGCCTCATATTCCACATCTGTGAAATATGAAGTTACCGTATTCAGCTAACAGTAACGAAAGGTCATTGTTTCTCTCCTCAAAAAATATTTCCCTTAGGACATACCTCACCTCAGTCACATGAGAACTGAAATTTATCCTGTGGATTTTGAACCTTTGAGACTGGGTTAAAAGGTGGCCCATGCTTGATGCTACAGAATTTCTCTCCACAGAAATACCTACTGTCAAGCTCAGAACCTGCATCCCAGACACACACACTGTCTGACCACAGCACAGACCTGAATATAGATAACGTGGATGCTCAATGAGCTTCTGCTTGAAGGTGGAAGAAGAGTACGCTTAAAAGACAATATTGATGAGGCTCTTGCTGTTGGGAAGAGGGCCTTGGTGCCCAAATCTTCACTCCACTGAATGATTTTATTAAAAAAAAAAAAAAAAACAACAAAAAAAACCACAGGCCTCTGTCTCAGCCATAAGCACTGCTGTAGCTTTAGCCCTGCAGAAAACTCTGCAGCACGCTAATTCAGTCCATGTCCACTATGTCTTACAGGAAACTCGTTCATAGCCCAAAATAATATTCTACAAAAGAAACAGCCTTTTTTTTCTTTCAAAATGGTAGCAATATTAAAATGATATATTTGTAAATAGTCTAGGAATCTTACTCCACATTTTCTTAAACCTTAAATACTCTATTCTTCTAGTCTTAAAGGTCCAAATTTCCCATTTACTGTAGAAATGGTATTATGGCATCACAGAACTAACGACTCATCAGTACTCATGGGATGTTGACAAATATGGGATTCTCTGTAAATGACACCATCGGGAACCTGGGAAGTTCAAAGGAGAGTGTAATGTGTCTGGCTGGGATGGAAATATTCAGCCTATAGATCACCAAAGTGGGGAAAATATATTCAGAAAAATTATCCTAAACAAATGAGCAACGAGGATTAGGGAAGTTTCCCTAAGCAGCTGGGAAGTTCTATACAGATATATCCATGCTAATGCCCCAACATGGTATCTTCAGTGCATCAGGAAAGGAAAGGAACTGTCAAAAATTCACATCCTTCTGTTCCTCTGCACTGGCTAATGACACTGACCAAACCAAAAGTTTTGTGAAAGAAGTTCAGCTGTGATCTCTCATCCCAAATTAATGCCACAACTTCATCCCTCTGTAGTCTTTCAGTCTTTTTTTTTTTAAATTATTATTAAATGAGTCATAGTTTCTATTATCCTCTGTGGCAGAGCCAGAAATGAAAATTTGAGTCATAAATTCTGTGTATTTCATCACAAAACAAAACCGTTCTCAAGCATACACTGGTTTGTTCTTTGCTGAAGAACAAAGGAGAAGAGCCGTTGACCTTCAGACCTTCTGTAATTATCCAGTCAGTAAAAAGCTACATTTAGCCTTTGTTCAGATTGATGAATCACTAATAAATACTCTTTCATAGGAGTACAGATTCTAACTCAGTAATTATAAGCTTTTCTATTAGATTTAGATCACTTTCTCCAGGTTCTGTATCTTGATAGCAGAAACATATGGTACTCTAAATATGGCGCAGGGTTGTTTTTCTAATTTCATGCAAAATCAATTCTAAAAAACAATCTCTGCAATTCTCCTTCATTCAGTTCCCTGAGTAATGCTTATTTTTACTGGTTGAGAAGTCACTATTTCTAATGTATACTGTTGCCATCTAGTGTCAAAAAAACAGCGGTGTATTTAAAGTTCTGTTTTCTATTTTTATGAGGTTAAGCACCTATTTGTATGTCTCCACCAATCTTAAATGTTTGATTCTCTTCTATATCCATTCTCTTCACTTTGTCGACCACCTGTGATAAAGGACATTCAGCTTCTACCATGCCTACTGCCCAGCTTCTCCAAGGTCAGCTAGGGGAAATCAGTGCTTTGGTTTCAACTCTGTTAGGCTACCAAATCATGGTACAGCAGTTGGGAACTACGGTGGGAACTGAAATTGTTCCCCAAAAGCTGGGAGGAATATGAAATGTCCTGCAGGAAAATGAAAGGTGATCACAGAGGGTCTGAATTTCACCCAATCAGACATAATTACAATTTACCTTTTAGGTTGCTTCTCCAGTAATCAGAAAGACACAGGCACCCTCAGGAAACAATTCATCTCATCCTGAGAAGTGTAAAACAGGTCAAATCACTGATGCGCCTTAAAATTGCCTTTCCCTCCTAATACTATATAGCAAGCATCAGGCAGCAGGCTTAGGTGGAGATATCTAAACTAGAGATGGCTAAAGGCAGATGAGATGAACCCTACTGTAACTCATTCTCATGAGGTCTAGAAAGAATTTACTAACTGTTCAAATTTGGATTTGAGCCTGTCATTTAAATAGCCCTGTTCAGAATATTCCTCATGAGTGGTAATGAGATTTTCAAGTCATGTGCTCACTGAGGGCATCTAATATCTTCTAAATCTTTTCTAGTCATTTCAAGAGAGGTCTACAGAACACTGGAGGAAGAAGGACAATTTGATTCCATAATTGATTAAAGTGAAGATACAGCAAAGCTGCCAAGACAATCCCTTCAAACCTGGAACCCCAAATTACAATACAACCCAGTAATTCATCAGAATGGCTGGCAAGTAACTGGAGACTAGGGATTCAGTTGTGGCATTTTCCTGTTACATTTACACAGACAGCAGAAAGGTTTAGTATTTGGGTTTTGGTTGTTTGGGGGGGTTGGGGGGTTGGGCTTTTTTTGAGGGTTTTTTTAAGCCAATATTTTTTATATAATTGAATCTACATTAAAAGAGATGTTTTGTCTCATCCTAGTATACTGGAGTCTTGCCACTGATTTCAGTGAGAGCACGACCGCATTCCCAGTGTTACTGCTGCCTAGTCTACCAAGTAGCTCAAAAAGGACATGAAAGAGCATATGAGGTGAAAGCTTCAGGCAAAACAGAGAGTGTCTTGGAAAGAGTAAGATTCAAGAAATGTGCAGCATTTTCCTCTCTTTTTTGTCAAGCGTTCCTGTCTGGCTAATAAATGTACGCTCCCAGGTCTCATAATTCCTGTGACTCTCCCCATGTGTTTAAGTTTCTGTTAACACAGTTAGCTCTGCTTCTATATGGCACAGCAGTGGCACTTAGCCGCTGGGATTACTCTAAGCATTGGCTGAGAAGGTAAATGAAAAGGCATGCTTTCTGCTGAAGCAATTTGTCAGTGAAGTACTGCAAGCCATATGTTTCTTTATCTTCTTCCAAATATTTGTGCTGATGTTGCTAGAAAGCTATTTCATCCAAGGAAAAGCAGATGCATGATAGATTGTGCTGTGATATATTACTGGAAGTACATAGCACTTGCCTAATGCATTTTCATCCTCTGAACTCAGTGCTTTACAGCCACTGAACTGCTGCTGCCACTAGAATTCATCAGACTATTCCTCCCACCATCAGGACTGCCAGCTTGTGGGGCCCATCACATTCTTGCAGCATTGGAAGCTGTGAAGATGTTTCACTAACATCTATCCCTTGATGGACTTTATGCTCAAAGCATGTATGTAAAACATAAAATTGAGGAAAAAAAATAAATCAGATCAATAGCTTGCACTGTTTAAATCAAACAGATGCTTCAAGTAAGGGTAAATAACTTCAAATTGGTTTTAATTCAGGAACTCTTCTGATATGAAAATAAAATAAATTCTCCAGACTGGCACAGACATATTTGAAAAATCCAGTCTTTAAGTCTATAATTAACTTGCTAGCTCTCCTTCTACCACAGAGGTATATCAGCTAGGATACAATAAATGGTGTTGATAAGTATGTGCTGGCCTTAGGTAAGGAGGATAAAAACCACAGCAAGCACTCTGCTACCTGTCGCATTCCTCCCTCTTCACCCACAGGAAGGTTCTGCCAGCTTCTGGATTTGTGTTATGAGAAAACATGCAAGCGGTTTGACTCCCTTGGCACTGAAGAAGGCTGCTAGACCCGAACATTGTAGGTACCAGGCTTTGAAACAGGTCCTGGGAAAATCAGGACACATTGCTAGCCGCGTTGACTGATCAGTTAGAGCATAATGATGGGTGAAAACTGCCTTCAGCATCCTCAAGGGAATGGCGCTGGACTTAAGACAGCATTGTCAGTGTTGATTTACTTTCTGTGATCTCATGAAAAGTACTAAGAGCTGGATGTTCCGCTGCTGCAAGAGCCATGGAATGTGATTGAGGCTACATTGAGAAATAGATGGGAACATTTTAAAAGTATATAGCCTAAATCTCATACCCATATCCCCAAGCACTGGGCTCCACAGCCTGGGGATTCCACTGATTCTGGGTGCAGATATTTTGGCAAATAGCTTTTTCAGTGTGACAGAACCATAATGTTATGGAATAACATAGCCTGTATTCAAGAGATGATGCAGCTTCTACTTCTTACAAACGAACAGCATCTTGGGGCAGTCTTCACCCTGCCAAATTCTGACTGAAGTTAGTGAGCCCAGTTCATCTCACATATGTATTCACTGCAGCACCACTTTATTCCAGTTACTGTTGTGAGATAAACTCTTCCTGAAACAGGTAGTTTCCATAACAAGCATGGAAGTGACCACCAAAGGAATAAGCATCCAAAAGGGTAGCTATATTTAGATGAAACTTCATCTGTCACTATAGGAACTCAACCTAGACCAAACTTAATGGTTGAAAAACCACTTTTCCCCTGACCTTCTTACCTCTACTATGCCAAATACATTTTGTACAGATCCCAGCTCTGGACCTGAAAGATCTATTATCCAAGTTATAAACGACTTCTTCCCTCATATTTTTTATTTAATTAAATGAATAAAATATAACTGTGCTATAAAATAGAGGCACAAAAATAGTACATTGCACGCTTTTACAGTTTAAAACTGTCAGCAAATTTAATCAGGAAATGATCTCCTTAACATAAATGAATACAGGAAAGTGATTAACTGTTTCTAATTTAGCAACAACAAATTGTAATGTTTTTCAGACAGGTAAATCAGAACGATGTGCTAAGTCTGATGATCAATAGGTAACTGCTGCATCCCTCAAAAGCTGAAGAATTAATATAAGGGTTGAGGCTAACAGCAACAATTCATTATTAGTACAATCATAAATAAGTTCTTTTAATCATATTGATTTAAATGTGATGAAGATCCCATCAAACAGAAATCTACAGGGTGCAATCCTACTGCCATTATCTAGGAAAAACTCCTTTCAGTTTCAGTAGTTTTCACAACTGGTGGTATCACAGAACTGGACCTTCCAAGTAATCATAGAATATAAGGGGTCTGATTGGGCCATCTTTAAATAAACTGGCTACATCATTACTGTACTTTATAGAGTCTTTCAATTTCCAGTTCATCCCAAAGACCAACTGCTAATGACTAGGAGTGACTGGAAAGGGGAAATAGTTACCTATAGATCACTAAAGACAGCACATCTTTCTGATTTACATGCTGCCCTCCCACATTCTTATTTTTTCCTGTGAAGGATACTCAGTAGTTCTCCTTTGGGGTCTTTCTGCAAGATCAGTTGGAACATCCAGAGCCTGCAGAGTGCCAGATCCACACAGCAGGTGATGCGCCCCATAGGAGGTTTTAAGTACTGTACACACCCAAAGTTTCCTTTTGGGGGTACTGGTAACATACACCAGAGAGATCTGAGACACCTGTTAGACTATGTCAGATGTAAAAGAATGCCATTTTGATCTAAAATTCATTTTCCAGATGTTTTCTATGACAGTGTGAATGCAGTCATTTGCTACAATTTTGTTTTCTCAAAGGGTCCATCGAGGATCTAGATGCTAAACACTGTATCTTCAAAAGAGCAGAGAATGACCACAATCTGGGAAGACAGTGCTGGTCCAGGACAGCCTTTTGCTCAGGTCAGAAATGGGAAGAACAAAAACCTCCACAGAACCCAGAAACCAACTGAAAGGAGACAGGTCACCAGCCCACAGCTGTCTGCTGTATGCGTGCAAGTACTTTGGTTTCTTACTGAGGAGCAGCATGGGATGTACACTGCCTGAAACCTAGAAAGTCAAGGCAGGAAAAAAGAAAAGAAAGAAAAGAGAAAAAGAAGAAAAAAGAAAGAACCACAGAAATGTGGTTCTTGTTCCATTCTCAGAGTTTTAACGCCATTTACTTACCCTTTGGGTACAGATAGGCAATCATTGCTGCAGTAAATGTTCGTTTAACCAGGGTGTTTGCAAGAGAAAATATGTAATTCTTGCCTCTAGATGGTGGGATAACTGTACACCTAGCTAAACAGCATTCCCTATGCCATCGGCAAGACTATTCACATTTATTGGCATTTGCTAGCATAAATTTCAAACTTGAAAGGCACGTTGCTCACTTCCTGCTGTTTCTCCAGTCTAGTGTGGGTTTTAATGAGTCAGCTTTATCTTAATAGGTTTTTAAAATGATTTAATTCTTTGCATATTGCTTGTGTTCAAATAATGAATGAATGAAATCTACGTGTCTTCCAGCCCTATGTGCTTCTGAAAATGACTGTGGTTAGTTTAATTATAACCCCCCTTTTTGTACCAAAATGAACCAGGAAAAAGAATTTTACATCACATAAGGCCTTTAACTGTTTTTTAAAAATTCCTATCCATTTCCATAGATTTTACATTTAAGATACTGATAACAGCATAATCAAAGTTTCCAATAAACATGTGAAGAAATGTACACTTGGAATTAATAGTTCTAAACCTATTTGAGAACTGGGTAAACAGACTGCTAAGAAGTCCTGCTCTGTGTAGCAGAATAGTCCTGAGAGCTTTGCAGAAACCTATTTGTGACCAAAGAAAATGCTGCTTTTGCTTCTTCCTTCTTATGAGGCAAAAAAAAAGAAAAAAAACCCCAACAAATCACACCATACTACCAGGAAAGCACACCTGAAATTTGACTGATTTTAGTGCTAGACTGGCACTGAATTTAACTTTAAAGTTTAGAACCGTAGTTACATATATGCAGTTGTTTTTCTTCTGTATAAACAACCCCGATTCACTTCCTTTGAAGCAAAGGTCAAAATCCTCTTTGACTCCCTTGGGGCTTGGATGGCACTTAAGGAAGGCTGTCATACAAACTCAAGTTCATATTAACACAGCAAGAAAAGAACAAATAACCAAACACAGGAAGTTCGACCCGTAAAGCTTTACTGGACAAACTCATAATAACAATAAAAAGCCGGCATTTCAGATCCTCCAGTAGGAAATGTGAATTTAGGGATTGTAATTATACGGTGAGCAACACTGAATAAGGATCATAAAAGTATATTGTGCTCCTATTTCACAAAATATATAACTTTTTAAGACTTCCTCTGTTTAGTGCTTCCAAAGGGAAATCTTTACAACCTCAGATCACATAGGATTACTAATCATGAGGACTACTAAAGCTGGGGTATAGAATTACTGATCATGTACTAATCTCTGATAGACTTTTGAGTAGTTAAATTAGCTGTCAATATACAATATATAGAGAATATATTATAGAGCAACCTCTATAATAGTCAATATTCAGGTTTTTACTTCACTCATTAGAAACACCTATCTTCATATCTTTCCAAGAAAGGATGAAATTATTGTGAACCACATCACTCTGATACCTTCCCAACCAAAGGCTTTGTCAGCTTGCTTGCTGTTTCATCTCTGGGTCAGATTGTTAATCCATTGGTACCACTCTCCTTCAGTACCACTGTAAATTACTCTTTTTAAAACAAACAACATTGTGTTATTTAGAACCACAATTCATTTCTGAAAAAAAAACCAAACACCAAAGCAGGCTTACATGTGCACAAAGACTAGATAAAAGCACTGATTTCCAGCTGCTGTGAGGAGGCAGTACATTTTAAATATCACAGTGACTCCCTCTGGCCAAAGCCATGAACAGCCTGAGTTTAAGAATGAACAATGGCTTTGAAGAGAAAACCATCGTAACTCAGAACCTCCTGGGAAATAAGAAAGTGAAAATGCAATGTTTCAAAGTCATTACAGGACACCTGAAAGGGATGAAAGCATAAACGGTATCCATCAATCTACCTGTCACTATTAATGGCAGCCATAACGCATCTCAAAGAGAGTAGCCATTAAAACCCAATCTGATACACAAATGCCTACAATGACCCAATGCCCCAGAACTGCTAAAACATCACTTCTTGTCAAAAAATCACACAGTTTTGTTCTTGTTTTAAATCTTAGAATGAGGTAATAAATAAAATCCATGATACTAACTACATTTGCAATAAAAAAGGAACATTATGGCAAAGCCTGGATCCCACAGAAGCAGACACACTCACGACAGAATTTACAATGCTCCTGTGTTCTTCATGTGATTATTCCCAAAAAATAAGAAAGGTATAGGACCAAAGTAGTTGAAGTAAGAAAATGTTTTAGAAATTTCTCTGGAGTCTGTTATATCAATGGAAAGACACGCTGACTTTCAAGGTCTTCAGTCAGATTTTTTATTGTACAAGAGCTTTTCTCTTTCCTTACTATGCATCTGCGGTTCACTTCAGAAAATAAATCTGAAACAGGACATTTAGGAAGCCAGAATCACATTTCTTTGACAGCAGCGTGGCGGTGTGCTCTCACTGTTTTTCCCCCTCCTTCTCACCCAGCTCCTGCTCAGGCCTTGGCCATTACAACCTCCGCCTGCAACAAGCACTGGGCTAAAGTGCAGGAACTGAGTGTATGTGTAAAACAAGAACACATTGAATTACCTTAAGTTAGGATTCTGCACCTCATGCAGATGAAACATTTAGATTAAAACGTATTTGTTGTGTTGGCTTCCATTTTTGATAAATAAGAGAGCCCGTTTCTGCTCTCACACCACCATAAGCAAGACAACATAAGCTGACTAACACAGCTATTATTTCAGGGTGCTATACCTCTGTAAAAGCAAAAGGGAAGTCAAGTTCAATTTATTTTTTTTCCTTCAAAATGCTTTCTTTTTTATTTCCTGAATGATTTGGATTACCCAAATAACGTTACTGTTATATCAAATACAGCTTCTGCTGTTGAGATAAGGGCAGTTACCGATAGCACCAGTAATTTAGTTTGGTTTTATGCAATTCCATTAAACAGCCATTTTATCACAGGCATAGCTAGATGGGACACAGCACCCTATGGACAGATGTTTTAATTAGGAGCAGATACACTAAAGAAGGTTTGTAGGGAATTTCATTCTGTTTTTCAGACAACTACTCCAAGGTCATTTTTAATTCTTAGCAGAACTTTTTGCATTCTTAGAGATCCTGCCAGTTTCCTACCGTCTACCACGCATACACTCTATACCATATTCCAGTTCACTGAAGAGATCTTGTTATTTCCAGATTTTTCCACCAGAAGTTAAATTTATGAATTATAACTTCTTGCTTCCTTTTGTTTGTTTTTAAATAGACACTGTATTTGCCCTTTTGCAGTTCTGCCCTACTTTTCCAATTCTCCATACGTTTTCTACATGGTTGCTGGTATCTTTACAATTGCTTGCTAAGTAACTCAATTTACCAGGTCCAGCCAAATGGATGTATAACTAAATTCTCTAAATACACTCTAGCTATCTTTCTCTTTCTCTTAACACCCCTATTTTTGTCTATGTCTGTCTTCCTCCGGAAACCTACCCTTTGCAGCCGGCAGTTCTGTTAGCCATCTCCTTCAGCTGAGCATTTTAGTAAACATCAATGCAGATCACTTTGTAGAACAGTAAACTAATAGTTGAATACTTTTCTTAGCCTTCCTGGTACCTCTAGTAGTTTTCATCCAGTTCCTTGCAATCAGATTAAACCACATCATACAGCCCCCTTCATATACTGATTAAGCATCTCTTTAAAATTAATTAGATTGTTCCAATTCTTCCTATGGGAAAAGCCGAGGGAAAGAAGAGCGGGAAAGGAGAGAGAATCTCTCTCCTATAGCAGTTAGGTATCTCCTCATTTATAGATTAATTTTGTATCTATTTTAATTACTACAACATTGCCTTCATTTTCAATCCATTTTGTCCTTGGGCTGTATTTGCCTACTTTTTGCTGCAGCAATCACTTTCTCTTAGGAGCATATCTGAAACTACTGAGCCAAGAACAATTTTTTGGTTGCATGGATGACTACAACCATGGTGAAAACAGCTGGGAACTTACAAATACGGGAAGTACACTTCTAAGAATTGGGTTTTTTCTGATTAAAGGTTCCAAGTAGAGGGTTAGAAAATCTCTTGCCATCCCTTGTTAGCATAAAAGCAATGAACCTCACTGTCTAAGTAATTTCTTAACAATTTCTAAAGCTTGAACTGCCATGAAATTCCACCCCATACAGCAAATCCTTTCTTAGCTGTCTCTCTCTCTTATATAGTCAAAGCTCATCATTTTTGAAAAATTTAGATTTCTTTGCCAAAACACGGTTTTGACCTCACACTTCCCTCCCTGTGAAGGAGTTAGTTGCAGTATCCAACCTGTCATTGATCAAAGACTGCAATTTCTATCGGTGTCCCAGCGCTTTCAATTAAAGATTTGTCTCAATATATGGTACATGCTGTTTTTCAGATTGTTTCTCTGGAGTTTAACTAAAATCATGTTTTTCACTGCAACACTGAAACTTCTTTTATTTCTCCCTTAATGTTATTTCCCAGCAAACTGTTACTATTTATTTTCTCTAGAATAATTATTAGTTTTCAACAGTCTTTGCCCTACGCTGCATAGTTGTTATTCTAACCAAGATAAATCTGGGTTTACGTTCAACAGCAAATTATTCTAAAATAAAGCATCTTTGGTATTAAAATGCTACATCCAACACTGATTTGTGACGCTTTGCTGAAAACAATTACATTTTTCAATGTAACCATTAATAACCTTCTATATATCTGTGAATTCATTTTTTCACAAAGCTCATATAAGATATTTCTTTCCATAAAGGCTTTCCACTCCCAATGGCCTTTGGAGAGCAATTTCCTGACTTTTCTCAGTGGTGCCCGGTGACAGGACAAGGGGCAACGGGCTTAAGCTGGAACAAAGCAAATTCCATCTCAACACGAGGAAAAATTTCTTTACTTTGAGGGTGCCAAAGCACTGGAACTGGCTGCCCAGAGAGGTTGTGGAGTCTCCTTCTCTGGAGAAACTCAAAACCCACCTGGATGCCTTCCTGTCTGGCCTGCTCTACGTGAACCTGCTTTGGCAGGGGGTTGGACTAGATCATCTTCGAAGTTCCCTTCAAAGCTCTACAGTTCTAGGAATCCGTGATTACATTACAACCCTGTGAGGTGGGGGGCTGAGCGGGACCCTGGGGCTGGCAAGGCAGGGGCTTCGACAGCCAGGACCTGTCTGCATGAGGAAGCAGATGAGGGCAGGGTCACAGATGGTGGCCAGGTTCAACCAAGAGGCAGATCATTACACAAGTGGTGAGGCAGGTCCAAGGTCAAGCTGAGAAGTCATCCTGCAGGTCCAGGCTGGGGCACAGCTCAGCAGGTTGCATGGCTAAGCTGGTTCCCCACAGCGCTGCCGGGACCTCTCTCCACTGTTCCAGAGGGAAGGGTTCTGCCCTGGCTGCATCACCTCTGAGCTGGTCCTGAGCCCCAGCAGCCAAGCCTCCAGCAAGGAGGGTAATCTCTTATCCATCCTAACACCATTAAAACTTTACCTTCTCAGAATTTGGCAACAGTAATAAATGTTATGAAGGGAGAGCAGCATTACCTCTCGTTTTGGCAGTAGTGATGATAACGTTTTAGAAAACAATGATGTGAACCACAAAAGGAGCTGCTTCTGGAGAACTGCGTAACGTGCCTGAAGTCACACATTAAATAATATTTAGGAAAATGACACTTTGGTCCAAGCTTTCTGCTTTTTTATAGGCTGGAAGCTTTCCTGAAAAATGAAACTATAAGCAACTGACTCCTTGGAAAAATGACAACTGCTTGGGTTATGTGTTCTTTTCCAGTTCTGTTTTACCTATAAAATAATATGACTTCTGTCTTCATTATTGTTATGAACTCCCTTCTGCTGTCTAATGATTTTATTGCTGCTGCAACACTTCCCTGTTTCTTTTTGTTAGCATTAAATGTTGCTAAGTAACCGAATCAGGCTGTGGTATTATTTGGCATAACTATTTTATTCTTTGAAATACACATAGAGATTGCTCAGCAAAATAAAACCGTCTCTCCCAAGGGAAAGGCGGCCATCTGCACCTACTACAACCCTCATTTGCAGAAGGTTTCTAAGAAAAACTGAAAGAGAATCCTAAATTGTGACACATATTTCCAAACCAGGTAGTTCAGGAAATACAAATATTGATGAAAAGTTGCTTCACCTTCTCCATGAGGTTATCCTAAGCGACCCTAAACATCACTATTTATTTTGTTTCTAAGTATGCCTCAGGTTTTACAAGCAAAATAACTTAAAAGCAACATAGTTTGGCTTTCCATCAGCACAAGCTCATACAGAGAATTCATCTTTGCTGTGGCTTACTAAATAGAAATAATAATTTAAGCAGCTTTACAGGAAAGAAATTTGAAAGTTCAAATTTGTCCTTTCATTTATCTCTCCTAATTTCCTGTTAAAGCAGAGTGTCTCATCCGTACTACTCACACGGACCTACTATCAACAAGAAGGGTAACCATCCCATTTGCAAACAGGAGGTGAGCTGGGTTTAACGCAACTTTCACTGTACATCTCTCTGAAATAATCAAAACCAGTAACAGTCACACTGCAGACCAGTTTGCTCAGTTTCCACTGTGAAGGTTTAAACTGTTTCAGTATTAAATAAAACATAAGAGAGAAGGTCTAGATGAAGATTGTGACAACGGAATAGAAAAATTCACATAGAACTTTGTGAAGAACATCTGACACAGAATAGGGCAAACTTTATTAAAATTCTCAATTGTGAGTTGCTCATTGTTGACTAGAATTGCCTGAAAAGTTTCCATGTTCCATTATGCTATTTTAATGCTTCAAATCCCCCTCAAATTAACATATTTTCTTTTGTACTGTTTTAACAGACATGTAATACAAATAAAAAATATTTTAAAATAAATTTCTCAGCCTTAGAGCCTGAATCCCCCAGATGATTAAATATTTCATAAGTAGGAACTTGGGACTCTCAAGTTAACAACTACTGCTTCCATGGGAAATCTCTCTAAATTTGCTGGTTTGAAAGAATTACTCATATAACTTTTTCAAGCCCAAAGGCTTCCCCCAAATTCTTCCTTTACCAAAATAAGCCTAGTGTAGCTCCAACCCTTATGAAACACATTTAAGTCAGCAAAAGAAAACGTGCCTCACCTAGGGACAATGTACGTGGACTGCAGGCAGACAAGGTATTGACTGACCCATGCTCCTCAGCCATTCCCAAGCACCTGAATCCCTCCTCTCCCTAAATCCTGCAGCCCCGAATCCTTAGCACCATAGAATAGCTTTGTTTGGGAGGGACCTTTAAAGCTCATCCAGTCCAACCCCTGCAATGAGCAGGAACATCTTCAATCAGATCAAGTAGGTCGAAGCCCCATCCAACCTGACCTTGAAGGTTTCCAGGGATGAGGCATCTACCAGCTCTCAGGGCAACCTGTGCCAAGCGTTTCACCACCCTCATCGTATTATTTAGTCTTAATATTCCTGTATTTAGTCTTAATATTCCTTCTTTTAGTTCAAAACCGTTACTGCTTGTCCTGTCACAACAGAGAAACCAGTTTGTCCCCATCTCTCCTGTAGGTCCCCTTCAGGTATCGAATGGCCACAAGGTCTCCCTGGAGCCTTCTCCCCTCCAGGCTGAACAACCCCAACTCTCCCAGCCTGTCCTCGCCAGAGCGGTGTTGGCGTCTTCCTTCAGCCACCTGTTCTCGTACAACTCAAGGGTACCTGGTCATCTCCAAGAGGGTCGCTCCCGCTTGGAACGCAGCTGGAACCAGCCGATGGGCTTAAGCACCGAAGTACAGGACAAGCAGCACGAACCGCTCTTCTCTGGGGGCCTTACCGTGGCTTAAAACACGACCATACTTAGACTCGCACACACCCTCCCGCCCTTACGTTAAGGAATCCCTGCCAACACCCCACAGCGCGGAAAGGCACATCGCCACACGGCCAAAGCACCGCGGAGGAACCCGCCGCCGCCACCGCCTCCCAAACCCTCCTCCGCCCCGCCCCGCGCCGACCAAAACATTGACACGTGCGCCTCGTTCTCCCCTCACGTGACTCGCCCCGGCCCGCGCCTGCCGCTGACGCCCCAGCCCCCCTC
>VXBW01004599.1:266009-337354 GCA_013400375.1 Thinocorus orbignyianus
TGTTGAGAACGGGCAGGCGTGGTTTGAGGGGTTTGGGGCTCTCTTAGGGGTGTGCGGAGCTGGAGTAGTTTGGGGTGAGGAGTTAGGGTGGGGATGGGCAGAGGCAGATGGGTCTGGGGCTAGGAATGAGGGGTAGTATGGATGGGGCTTGGGGAGAGGGGTCTAGAGTTTGCTTAGAGGTGTGGGGTGTTGGGGTATCGTAAGCTGCATGAGGTTGGAAGAATTGGGAGAAGCAAGGGCTGGGATGACAGCGGTCTGGAGTGAAGAAACCTAGAGTAGGCAGCTCAGTTGGAGAGGAAGAGCATCTATGCCTCCTGAGAACAGTGAACTGTGTGGCCTGGATACATAAAAATGGTTGTATGGGGATATAATAGAGAATAGAGGTGGACTAGAGAAAAGCTGAAGAGCTGGTGAATTGTGGTTTTGTAGAGGTTTGAGACCTGATTTGAGACAGTCAGTTGATATGAAAAAGCGTGGGACTACGTGAGGTCTGTAAGCGAACTCTGATCTCTTAGTCACAGAGGTTGACTGGGCTAACTTCCTAGAAGAAGTCAGTCTAGAAGTCATCTGCCAGTAGTGAGAGTGTAAAGTAACAGTTTTGATTGAAAGTTGAGCTCCTGAAGAGATTTTGGTAGTCTTCTAAAGGAGGTGAGTGTGCTGTTAGATTATTAGGAAACAGGAGAACCTTGGCTGTTCTTATGTTGGCAACAGTCTTGCTGCTGAATAACAAGAATGGTTAGGGTCACAGTGATGTGTTCTTTAGTATATGACCATGTATACAGAAGACATCTCTAGTACCATGGCAGAGTGATAAGATAACTTGCTGCAATTCTGAATGGTTTTGCAGTGTTTTTTGCTGATGTGGTGGGTTATCTGTCTCATGGAAAGCCCAGCTCCCTTAAAGGGCAAGGATGGCTGGAGCTGTTACTGTCATCTCAAGCTATACTAAGCCAACGTACACAGGCCATATCTTCTGTGCTTCTTTCTGGTGGTTCTTGTATGCTTAGTCCTTTTTTCCTGCTTACCTGCAGAAAAGGTGTATGATGCAAAGTGAAGAACTCTTGTTCTTAATCGTTTTCAGGGAAGAGTTACATGTAGTTGCTGTCTTGTCTTAAATACTTGTTAGCTAATGACCACATTCCTTTCCCAGCCCTTTTTTGCTTTAAAGAACCGTGTCCTGCTGCATTTTCCCCGAAGTCCAAGACTAGAAAATTCATCTTTTGATGTAGTGAAAGTTTTAACAAGTAAACAGCTGCTTGTTGTTACTGAAAGTATTCTACATAGAGTATGGTAGAACTCCTGAAAGCAAGTTCTGGTCTGAAAACCACCAGGAAGCTTTAGTGCAGTGCTGTACTGGGAAGCAAAGTTTGAATGGAGGCAGAGTGGAAGAATGAACTTTCTTACCTGTCCAGGTAGTCAGTCATACTTGATGACCACTTCTGGTGTGGGAGAGATGTTTATGATGTGCTGCAGCTTCTTAAAACTTGGTCGTTAACTTCTGAACAACAATCAAATCTGTGCTTGAATCCTACAGGAATTGAGAAGCAATAGGTTGGGTTTTTTTCTGGTTGCACATGTGCATTTACTAAAAAGAATACTTTTACACTGCTGATTCCATGAGTACAGCTTCTGAGCATGAGTACAGGTTATCTTGTGGAATTGCTACTGGTGGATGCACTCTTAGCTGGTGTAATAGTGAAACTATGCCTTGGACTAAGAATATCCGTTTCTTTGGAAAAAAAATTAGGTCAACATGTACCAACCTCACAGAAGTACCAACTTCTTGTAATCTTTCACAAATGTTTAAGTGATTTTAAAGAAGTAATCTGATTTTTCTAATGGCTTATTTTTTTCTCCTAGAAAGATAATGTGCTGAATGTATCATACAGAAATGATTCATGTCTCTGAGCTTTTTGTCTTAAGCAGAATTTTCCAGGGTTTCTGGAGCAGACATCAGTAGTCTTTGGGGTGTGTGTGTGCTTCCTGATACCATTGTTACTTTGAAAACAATGTAATTTTTTTGAGGAAGAGTGACAGAAAATTTATTCTATATTGAAGCCTTGCAAGGAAAGACCTTCACCTCTCAGGTTGTTGAGCTCTGGTTTAGAGCATGTAACTATTGAAGCACGTAACTTTAAATGCCAGTGCAGGTCCCTGGGAGGAGGTTATACACGGCACTTAATCTAGTAGCCTGATACCTTGAAACCACAGGGTTTTTTTTCCCTCCCAATGTTTAAGAATTTATAAAGCACACTGAGCATCCTGTTCTGTAAATCATGATTAGCCTTGGACTTCAGCTACTTTCATTCACTTCAACAAAATACTCTCGTGTTTTCCCATATTGTTTTCAGGAATTTTTTCATTTATTTATCCTCTTGGTTTTGTAACTTATCCTGTAGACTTCTAACGATATGAGATCCTGTTTTGCTGCAAGTGTGTGATCTTAGTATTTTCACTTCATTTTCCCAACAATTCTTTATCAATGTAAGTATTCTTGAAGTACTCAATCTTTTTTCAAGTTATCTTGTTCAGCCTATAATGATCTTTGTGGTTTTGAACTCACTCTAGATTTTAATTTTTGAGTAATGACGTGCACCTGCAACAGCGTTCTGTTTTTATATCAGAGGTGCTGATTTGTGAGCTCTTTATCTCTAGACACGGTTCAAAAACTTCTGTTTTATGTTTGTCCAAGATGATGTTTTTGGCTTGCTGTCTGCTGTTTTATGAGTCTCTTTCAGTGATTTTAAAAAATTTTCAGGTAAATTCTGCTTATCTTGGCGGAAGTAAAAACACTTTAACCTATGTTATTCTGAAAGGCACTCATGAGCACCAGCTACTTAAACAGTTGTATCATAAAGCCAAGAGGCCTTCATTTCAGCCCAAATAAGAGAAATTCTAAACAACTTGGGGGGTGAAGTATTTTATGGTTTGTGTTGCTCCTAGGGAGCACTAGAAAGACTGGAAAAGCAGGTAGGCATCAACAGAATTTGTGATGGCCAGGGGAAAGGATGTGGTAAATTTTGGAAATGATTTCTGTTAAATGCAGAGGAAGGTTGAATTATGAGTGGGAAGGGGACTTCAGTCAATGCTGAGGCTAGGCAATGCACTTAGTTTTGTGTGGTGTGTGGTTTTTTAATTAAAAAAAAAAAAAAGACAAAACTGGCTCACTTGTATTTCTTCAGGTTTTTCTGTGTCTTTGCCTTCTCCTGTTCTAACTAATATATTGGGCAGATGCTGGTCAAGAGTGTGGATGGATAAATACATTCATAGTGATGTTTGACTCGTGGCCTAATTTTTTTCAAGTTGAAAAAATATTAGAAAATGCATACTTGTTAGGAAAAAAGCTGTTGGTGTTATATATTAGCATGTGTTTCAAATGCAATAATGCTGTTTTCCCTGTACAGCTTGCATGTGAAATCTTGAGTTAAAATAAGGAGCAATACGTACGCGTGGTGAATTGGAAGAAGAGGGCAAAAGCTAGCAAAGTCAGAGTCTTCAAAGTGTAGAAAACCATTTTGTTTAAATTATTACTAAATGTGTCAGAAGTGAATCTCCGATTTGAAAAAGAGTAGCAGAACAGTGTTTGAATGAGATACCTGTGGTGACTTGCAACTGCTTGTAGGAATTTCAGGAGACATTTCACAATTGACTTTGTGTTGCGGTCCCCATTTGTCCTGATATCCAGCTAATAGCTTAACATGGGAGGTGACCCTCAACAACAACTGAAAAAATATTTGGGAAAATGGAAATTCTTTTACTGAAACTTCACTATACAATGTAGCACAAACTCGGTATGTATAAGCTTTAGGAAAAATAAAAGGAGCAACAGTGATTTTGTGACCTGTCACACTCTTTAATGATCATGTATTAGTCAGGTCTCTAAATCAGTAATCTGATTGTGGCAGAGCAGGTTACACAGGATATGGGTTTTTCTCCTTTTAGTATCATCCATTTACTGGGTGACCATGATTCTTTTCCTTGTGCCCTAAAGAAATGGGAAACCTACCTTGATCTAATAAATGCTAGAAGACCAGTGAGGTGATGGGATCAAAAACATACTTTAAAAAGCCATTGAATCTGTTTCTGAAAAGGATATTCTACAGAGAGCTTTCTTTCCTCTAGGGAGTCATTTGGGGTTTTTTAACATTAAAGAGAACTGAAATAATGACAAGAAGACTTGCAACTTTTCTTAACAATTAAACAATACAACTATCTTCTTGCTGCTTATAGAGAAACCATGCCATTCCTGGGCCAAGACTGGAGGTCCCCTGGATGGAGATGGGTTAAAACAGAAGATGGATGGAAGCGATGTGAACCCTTCAGTCCTGCACTTGAGGACAGGAATAATCAGCTGAATGATATCAGTCATGCTGTGTAAGTTTAAGAAAAAAAATAAAAATAAAATCATTGATTCTGCATGAGTTAATAGTAGGTGAGAAGCCAAAGATTGACTTAATTTCCATTCAGGCTGCAAATGTTTGTTGCAGATCATATCATCTGCATATGCTAGAAGTATAGAAATGCAGCCACGTGTTCTGTGTAGTGCAGTGGACAGGAGACCCCTCTGGAGACTGTCACTGCTTCACAAGTTGCTTATTTTAGGCAGGCAGATGCCATTGTATGTTGTATGTCTTTAAAAATAAAAACTAGAATTAAAACCAACAACAAGCAAACCCCCTGTTAAGTACTGTTTAAAGAGAGAAGTGATGTTTATAAACTGTGGTGCAAGAGGCACCTTGAAATGTTACCTGGAAGTGACTGAAGGCTTTTTGCCAGTTGGGTGTTGGATTAGGGCTGTTTATGGCAGTCATAAAATGCCGTTGCTCCAAATAAACAAGCAATGGTAGTTTCATAGTATTCCCTAACACAGTATGTGACTGTGTGTGCTTCTGTAGAACAAGTGAGAAAGGTACTAGTTAACTAGTTAAAGTATTACTTTATAATACTTGTGGCAGATGTCCACAGACTGGTGTGATATAAATAGCTTTGTCCAAATAAATTTCTACTTGCTTTCTCTAGGAAGAAGTAATTCTCAGGGATAGCATTCTTGGTCATAAATTCCAGTATAATGTGCTCATAATGAGAAAAGGGAGCATTCAGTGTTTTCCAGTAAATGATGCAGTAAGTGGTCTGATTGAGAGGGAGTTTACTGGTGAGCTAGCACATGCTGTATTCGTACACCTGTGTTTTCTGAATATGTGAAATAAGCCTCAAGAGAGTTGTCAAGCACTGAAGAATTATTATTAGGTTTGTCTTGACCTACTGTTTTCTTCATGCCTCTTTTCTTTGTGTGTTCATCTGTCACTGGTCAGACTGTGTGAAAAAAGAAGTCCAGATAATATTAGTGTGGATACAAAAGGCTGTGCTTGTCTGGAAGAGTGTTCAGTACACCTCCAACATAAGTTGTCTTAAATACCTTTGGTAAAGAAACACCAACTTTTCTTTCCTCTTCCATATATCTTTAATAGTATAGGTGGAAAATGAAAGGAAATCTAATTTATATAGCTATTTGCACAGTTCCTAAATATTTATATTTTGTAGCTTGCTACAATGAATATTGTTTGGCAAGTATGGCATAAATGATCATTGGTTTTGTGACTATCATTAAGACTTTTGTTCTTCTGACAGTAATTGTATGCTGAGATATAGTTATCTTTTCTTCAGAGAGCAAGGCAGTGTATTTTTATTGCTTCTTCTAGCAAAAATTCTAGTGGTTTTTTTTTTCCCCCTTAATCTTGAAAGAACTTAATACTGAACTCATGGATTTGTTTTGCTAGAGAGATTTAAATCAGCAGATTTTGGAAAAATGAGTATAAAAGTTCAGGACTAAAATAGGTACATTAATTTGAAGGGACTCACCATGAAATGCTTTGGGGGGGTTAGTTTTATTTAAATCTCAGGTGTTTCATGATTTGGATTTCTTATGCTAACTTGCCAGTCTGTTAGAATCTCAGACTTGGGGACTGACCTCGTCTGCAGCAGATGCCCTCATCTGTAGCCATTCCCCACTTCCTCATCTTCATCTTACACATCTCCTACTTAACAAAGCCAAACCACACCATATTCTGTAGCCCTATTTTTTATTTTTTATTTTATTCTACTCCTGTCTATTCTGTTAAAAATGTATGTTGTCCAAACTTAAACTACAGAATTCAAATTGGTACTTGGCAAAGCAGCACTATGTGAGAATAACTTCACAACTTGAACTTTGGATCTATGACCTAACCTTTGGTGTTAAACAGCAATTAAGGTCTGTTTGTGCAATATTATAGAATTTATTAGCGTGGAACTTACCTTTGTGGGTCATCTTGTCCATCTTGCATGCTCAAAGCAGGGCCAACTCCAGCTGGATTGCTCAGGGCCTTGCCCAGTTAAGCTTTGTGCATTTCCAAGAATGGAGATTCTTCTCTGTGCTCCTTTTCCATTACCCTTACTGTGATTCTTTGTGATTTTTTTTTTTGACTTCTTTTTTTTTATATGTGTGTCTCCCCCACTCCTCCCCTATCTAATACAAATTGTTCTTATCACAGGTTGTGTCCATTCCCACTTGACTGATGACTGCCCACCTCCCCTGACCTTACAGCCTAGCTCTGTCTTCTTCATACCCTTGTATTGGACATTGCCAGTAATCAGATTTCCCTCCTCCACCAGCTCTTAAATGAAGAAGCTCAGTTCTCTTACCCTCATGCATCATGTGCTCCAGTACCTGATCACCATACTGGACTTGTTCCAGTGTGCCAATGTTTTTATTGTTTTGGGGACCTCCAAACTAGACACAGTACCAGTACACCAGTTGCAGCTTCTCAAACAAATAAAGGGGAGTGATTACTTTTTTTAACTTGGGTCAGGGTGCAGTTGGCTTTCTACAACACAAGGGCACACTGTTAACCTGTGTTCAGCTTCTTATCCACAAGACCCAATCTGCTTTTCTGCCAAACTGCTTCCCATCCAGTCTGTACCCAGCATGTACCCAGGCATGGGGTTCTTCTATCCCGTGTGTGGTGTATCCTAGTGAAGTACAGCAGTGTATTGTGTCTTGACGGCTGGTTCATTGTACTGTCTTAGAAGGGCTGGAAGGGACCTTAAAGATCATCTAGTTCCAACCCATCTACCATGGGCAGGGACTCTTCCCGCTAGACCAGGTTGCTCAAAGCCTCATCCAGCCTGGCCTCAAACACTTCCCTGGATGGAACACCCACAACTTTGCCTGGCAACTTGTTCTAGTGTCTCACCACCCTCACAGTAAAGAATCTTAAGCTATATGGAAAGCAATTACCTGTGCATATTGAATAGCTCAGCTTGGGATATCTGTTAACATGATACAGCACTCAGTAAGGGTGAGGTTTCATAAAATGCTTCATTCATTGAGTATTGTCTTTCAGGGAGCAGTTATGGCGGTTTTTCTTTTTAAAAAAAAAAAGTTCAAGCTGTGTAGTTGTCTAAAACCCTGTTTACTGTTACTTGTATTATCTTCTGTGAGATAAAGTACAGAGAGAGTTACTTGCCAAACTTTCTTTTATTAATTATAAATACTTTCCCTTCAGAAATTACAAGGTCTAGTTCAGGTTCTGAAACAAACCTTCAAGACATGAAAATAACTTACCTAAATTGAAGAATGTTTTTGTTACAATAGAACGTTCTTTATGTTATTCAGTAGTCATCCAGTATCTTGGTGAATCCAGTTAATAAATTAGGCAAAAAATAGTGGTCCTGATGATAACCATCCTTGAGCAAAGAGTAACTTGTGCAGGAACAATTTAAATGATCTGGAACAATGTTTCAACAGTTGCGCTTTAAATTAGTTCCATTTGTGGAAACTGAGATGGAAATGAGACTCTCGGTTCTGTAGCTCTTCATTATTTGGATAGTTAATGTTATTTTATAAGGGGAAGATTGCCTTGTATTCCAGGAATACAGCAGCTGGAAATGTGGTTGTGGTAGTGCTCATTCAAGCTCTGTGGGCTGAATGTGGCTATGACTGTCTGCAATTTCTGCCTATAAATTCTAGCACAGATAGATATTTCTAGTGCCATCCTACTGTCCTTGAAGATGGGTGGGAGAGAGAGAACAACACCTTTCCATACAGAATTGTATGGAAATACCCCTCAATAGCCTGCAATTCAAGAGTAAAGCTGTCTTGGGCTTTCCTCTTGAAGCAAAAGGAAGAATAAGATGAATCTAGTGAGACTTTCATGGTGGGGATAGTCCCTTTTGTGTGTGTGTGTTAGGCTCATATGAGCTACTTGGGCTGGGAGGGTAATCATTTCAGTCTGTATTGTCTCTTGTCTAATTCTTTAAGTGAGATACGGTGTTTACAAAAGTGGTTTTCACACTGAATAGAAGTCGTGGGATTTGAATCTCATCTTAAATCATTTTGGCATCTGACAAATATATTGTAATGTTATTTGGTGCAGGCACTTCCCTCGGGATTTTCCATGCGTGGTCAAGCGGTAAATGGCTTTGAGAGTCTTTGAACAGCACTTATGCAGTTACCTACAGAGACAGGCTGTCTTGAGGGCATTCCTTCCTCTGTGAGAAAAGAAAGAAGGGGATTGAGGAAGAATAGTTGGAGTTCAGATATCCCTGTCAAGTTTTCCAGCATTTTAAGTGTCATATCTGAGAGGTTATGGAAGTACTTGGAAGTACTATGGAAGTACTTTTTTGAAAAAGCTTAAGTTCTTGCATGCTTTGTGTAGGGTAGGATAGTTCTAAGGGCACCAGGTACTTTCCATTCAGAAACTTTAGAATATGTTTTTTAAGAAGTGCATCATCAAGACAAGAAAGTAAGAATAGCTGTAAATTGGCAGTATTATGTGTGTATTTAAAGCTTTCCAGGTGCAGTATTATGGTAAAAGCATTAAATTAAAGCTTCTGTTATGCCATCTGGCACATCAAGCGCTTGATTTGGTTTCTTGCATTTTAGCTTGGTGTTTGGGGTGGGGGGGCAGGCAGGGGTTGCTTTAGGAAACGGTGGAGCAGCTCTGTTGCTTGTCAAGCAGCTTTCTCTGTTTCTGGAAGGCAGGGTAATAGTCACTGGGGAAGTGCCTGTATTTCTATCCCAAATCTGATGTCTGTGGGACCCTTGCTTTCATTCTCAGTAAGAGCCGAAGTATGAGGTGATGGTTACAGATAAGTAGGGAAAGGCTCTCTGCATGAAATGGGACAGAACATAAGAAAACAAATCAGAAAGTCAGATTCGTCTTTTCTCTAAAATGACATGAATTCCAGGAATGTCACAGGTGAATGTCAATGTTAAGCAAAGGTGTTTGAAATTCCCCTCTTCAACTTCACAATACCTTGCCTTAACTGACTTTCCTTAAGATATCTTGATTATTTATCTGATGCTTGAGGAAGTGTATATTGGGGAACGAGAGGGCTTTAAATCACTTCAGGTATGTTACTTGCCTAAATTGCTTTCTAGGGGCACTTCCTCTCCAGGAACAAAAGAAGGAATCCTGCCAGATTAACTTTCCTGTTCTAAAGCTGGCCTTCAGGAATGTCACCTCCCCTCCTCTCCCTGTTTCACTGGGTCAGTGGGAATGGGAGTGTTTCTGTTCTGCCTGAACTTTATGTTGTGGAGTGTCAGGCGACATCTCTGTAGTCTTGCCTCTGTTGATAGGATGATAAAGTCAGGTGTAGGACCTTTGAGCTCTGATTCTGATTTTGCAGCAACTTCACGTGAGTTGTGGTAATGCAGACACTATGCTAAAACTTAATTAAATTATTGATTTTAGTGAACTTAAAAAGATATTTCTTGGATTTTTCTTTGGGGGAAAAAAGCCTGATGGATGGGAAGTTACTTTGATTACGTGACATTCCAAGAGTTCCTGTTCTACTTTCATCAGTTCCTTTTCTCTGAACTTTTTGCTGTTTGACAAGATACCATGTCTGGCAATGTTGCATAGAGGATAAAGACTCAACATCTTTACTATTCTGCTTTAAAGATAATTAAGCAGGAACTCTCTCCTTTGACAGAGCTCTCTGTGAATGTGGAGGTATGTTAGCTTTTTTTCAGGATTTAAGCCTAGGATGAAAACAGCTTTCTATTTCTGAGTCTTCTCAACTTGTGTGTCTTTAAGCTGAGACAGCATTTACTGATTAGAGCAATTAAACCTGAAGATTTTCTACAGCGCTGTTTAGTCATCCTCCTGAACAGATGGTTCAAGCCTGAAAATATTAACTGTATAAACTGGTAGCAATAAACTAGTAAAACTTTATTTTTGCAACTTAGTGCCCAAGTGCAGGTTAGTTCTGAATAAACTGCTGTCCTTCAGTTTTATAATACTGGTGCAATTTAAAGTTCAAACTGACATTGAGAGACTAATCTGGCAAATTTGGATTAAAAAAGTAATAAAAACCAGGAATAATAATGGACAAATAAATAGTCCTACAGTTAAGCTTAACTACCACGTATGCTTAGTTATTCTGCTTAACTGTTTAAGACTGTGACCTTTATATGAAGTATCTTCATTTTCTGGTAGAAAAGTGGAACACCCATTCCAATCTCTCTTGCTGTTCCTTATAATCATCAGTAAAAATGGAAAGCAAAACAATGAAATTGTGTAGACTTCATGTAGCACAGGCAGTTTTTAAATGTATGTGAGTTTTAGAAAGGTTAGTGTTTTAATAGTTTCTTTATATGTACATTCACATACATACTCACAGTATCTTTGTACGCACTGTGTGTAACTATTCAGTGTAGTCCTCAGTGTTAGGTTACTTCGTTCACTGTCAGAAGTGAAGTAGGTATAGCTGATCCTCTGGGATAGAGGAGAGTAGACCACGTGGCTCTTGATGCCATACAAATCAATGGTAAAACATGATTGTGATACCTAAATGATGTTCAGTGTTGTGATTCAGGCATTTATTAAAAGAAAGCCTTTCTAAATGCAAAGAAACTCAACCCCATTGGGAAGAAAAGAGCAAGACAGTTTGTCTCAAGATACGTGTTGTTGAAGGCATTCAGGTAGAGGAACATCATTAAAAACTTGATTATTTTCTTCCAGCTCACAGGCTTTAATGCAGAGAGTTATAAGATATATTCATCTTAAATACTTAATCACTGCTGTTCTAATTAGATGTGTTTATTGCAGCATCTTAACTGGTGATGATGAAGATGAAGAAATATACAGTAATGAAGATTGTGAGTTTGCAGCCAAGAAAAGGAAAAAAGATCATTTCAGGAATAACACAAATCCACAATGTAAGGCTGGGTTGGGATGTTTTTTCATTTATTCTAGAAGACTTTTGTAGGTTCAGCAAAATCTTATAATAGCTATTCATTTATACTCAGCTATGGAGTCGCCTTCTGAGTTATGTTTACTTTTGTATTGGCAACAAATTCTGGTGTCAGAAGTGGTACATCTTAATTGAACTGTGGCACTGCTCATCTGTCCTTGTTTTGGTTTTTGTTGTGGGTTTTTTTCCCCGAAGGTCCAAGGGTAATTAATTTAAGAATAGTAATTCCTGAATAATAAATAATTTCTGATAATAACCAATGTTTTGTTGGCTAGTTTTGGATTCAGTTCTACTGGACGCTTAAGGAAGCTTCTGCTTACCACAGCAGCTGTTCTATTTTTTCTTAATTCAAATTCTGATTAGTGTTACAGTGCTAGCATAGGTTCACAAATAAATATAATACCTATAGCTCTTGCTAAGACTTTATCAGTATTGAATTTCTTTAAAAAAAAAAAAAGGCAACCTAAAACATCAAAGCCATTATTGTCAGTTCTCATTTTTAAAAGATCACCTGTACTTTAAACTGTGCATATGACAGCAAGTAAACTTACTGACTTAGAAAACTTGGTAAAGTAGGTAAAAAAAAAAAAAATTTAAGTTGATAAGCAACTTTTTGGTGTTTCTAATACTTTGATGTTGACACGATCTCCATTATTCGGGTATTCCCAAAACTGTAACAGAGGTAGTCTTGCAGAAAGCTCTGAGTTTCCTCAGGCTTGTCTGGATGTGAAGTATTTCAAAAAGATTCAAGGGACTGTATGTTAAAGCTTTTATTGACCAGGCTTCTGAAAGCTGAAGGCCTGCCTGTTTGCCTTCGTGTGTCTTGTATTGTTGATTCCCTGGAACATTCTGCAAAGAGTTGAACCAAGTAGATGGAGAGAAAGCACCCTAACAGAAGAAAATAAATTAGAGGGGTGGAGTGTTCAGAACAAAAATGTTGCTCACTTCTGTGCTTTCACGTGTTAAATGCTAAGGAGCCTGCTCAATTTAAAAAAAAAAAAAAAAAAAAAAAACCCACACCAAAAAACCACCCAGTGATTTGTTAGGAGAAATTGACTGTTGTTGCTATACATTTCATATAAGTCATGCTACATCTGCCAGTGTGTGCCAACTCTTGTGTTTGATTTGTAAAATAAATCAATATAAGTAAATATAAATGTATTTTCCTTGTTCTTTTGAAGAACACAACTTCTAAAAAATCGCAGTAATCCTTTTCAACCTTTATAAATCTCCTTCATTAGAACTGTTTTACCATCTCTGCTATCTTAAGAAGCATTTTGTCGAGGATGGCCTGTTTTGTTCCGTGTATTTCTGGAAGGCGTTACTTAGGGGAAGCCTAAAAATGCTCGTTTTGATTTTTTTTATTTTAGGTTTTTATCGTGAAAACTGGATTTACGTCCACAAAGAAAGCACCAGGGAAGTAAGTCCTGCATGCTGTTTAATTGACACATAGTATACTTAAAATAAAAAAAAGTGCATTTGTGTAGTGTTCAGTGCTCTCTTCATTGGCAACACAGTCCACCTGCACGTGGTGAGGCAAAGGCAGCTGGCAAAAGGTCTCTCATTTGGGTCATTATGGCAGAGAGGTGAGAAATTGCAAGGATAGCCACAACAGTTCTCCACTACTCCTCCAAACCCATCTGTCTCTTACCTGTATTGTGTGACATTGAAATAAAACTGAAAGTATTGCCAGTAGTGTCTCAAAAGAAGGTGTCTGTAGGCAGCCACCTGATATTTTGGAATCTTGCTGTGAATTTGAATACAAGTAAGTAAAACTTCAGTTTCAAACTTTAACAAAGGTGACCTTTGTATTCCACAAAGTTTTCCGCTTTGGGATACAAACTGTATCATGCAACTGTAAAGGGAACATGAAAGATCTTGGAATGACCTCTTGGAAAGCCAAGAGTTAAAATATGCCCATTGTATGTAGAGATAACCATAGAAATCAGCTCAAACTGTCTTGAAGTTTTAGTTTCATTCTTATCTGGGATGGGTGGAACTTAGGCACTGTCAGGATTTCTTTCATCAGCAGTAATGCCAGCCAGGAGAGAGGGGAGGAGGTGAGTGTGATGACCTCTACACACGCAGGCAAAAGTTGCCTCTGCGTTTTAGAGGTGAGAGACTACACAGTTCTGTTCTTGGGAAGAGCATAGTATTGTGGATAGAGCTTAGACAGAGGAGACACTGGAAGACCTCACCTTGCAGGCCAGTGGCCTGGAGGCTGCCCTTCTACATCTGAAGGCTATTATACAGCCTTTCACCAAATTCATAGCCTTCTTTCACAGATTTGTCTTCATTTGTGGTAGATGCAGTTATTTACATTGGTCTGCAAAAGTCCCAAGTGTGCTCTTTGTGCTGCCTCAAATTTAGGGTAAGAAGGAAGGGGATGAAGTCATTATGGTGTTTTGAATGATAGGGTTGTGGGACTGAGTTTTTCAAACTACTTTCAGGCCAAAGTACAAATTGCTTAAAATGACTCATTGATGTCTTTTGTAGCCTGTATTTTGGGATTATTCCCGCTGCTACATGTGCAGAAGTTGGTGTATTAATGGTGTATGATTATTTGCTTGGATTTCTTGTCTATTTAGAGACTGAACTAAATATTTTCATGCCTAAATTCACTTATTCTTGTCACTGCTGTTGTCTTCTAATAATTGACTTCTTTTACTTTTTGTGTTTTGCTTTTTTTTTTTTTAAAAAAAAAAGCAATCACAACAAAACAAGGAATTAATCACTGATCTTTTTCAAGTAATTCCTAGTATAAATTCAGGAGTTCAGAGTTAGAAGTTAAATAACATAATGAAAAAGTAGCAAGGAAAAAGCATACTTCACCTAAAATACTCAGAGTGACAGTTTAAGCTAATCTAAAACATAATTTACAGAGAGTCAGGTTTTACTTACAGATTATAAACTTAACTGATTTTGATATGGCTGCCTTGCAAGTAGGAAACTTATTTTCCAAGTTGGAAACTGAATTTCAGGGCAAAATGACAAGAGGAGGAAGGTCATGATAGGAAATATGTGAAACATGCTGTGGGAGAGCACTGAAAATAAGGAAAACCAAAACAAGTGCAGGGATGTAGCTGAAAGGAAGTGGGAGATGCTCTTCGAGTAATTAATTGTTATGATGATGGCATTGAGAAAGGTAGAGCTGAAGCTCCTTAGCGCTGTGCTTCCAGCTGTTCAGGGGAGCCCTCATGTTAATGTGTTAAGCATGGCCTTTTGGTAACTGTCTAGCCAGAGAACAGTCACAACTATTTAAGTCTCAACAGAAGTTTGGCTGTCTGCAACTGTTAATTCACTGCTAGCAGCCAACCAAGATGTGCATACTGTGAAGGGTGCAGCACTTGGATCTGGGGTATGTTAACTGGATGGGCGAGCAGCATGATCCTGAATTTGGTCATTAACTGGTAGGCAGTAACTGCCATCACTAGTTAACTGTCTGCATCTAGGGTTGAGTTGCAAAAAGGAATGTTAAGTTGTACTGCTGTCTTTTTGCTATCACATAATTCCCCAAGGAAGACTGTCCAGGAATGAATTTCAGATAATTACTTATCCCCCCTCCTTCCCTGGCCTGGTAAGCCATGCTAGCACACTGCCCTCTGCAAGTATCTCTTTCCACCAGTTGTAGGGTTTTTCTGGCCTTGCTAAATGTGCTCCAAGGCTCCTGGGTGGCTTTGTGGCTCTAAATTTACCCAGTTTGTGATCCTGTGTTGTTTCAGGCTGCCACTGTCACCTCAAGTAGTTCCACAACGACCTCAGAAACTTACATTTTTCAGTTTGAGACCTGTGCAGAAGGACCAAAAGCAAATACAACTTCTCTTGCTACTTAGGAAGAATTGTGCCTGAGCTTCTAGCACCCATAAAATAAATTCTAGATATCTAGACCATTTGTCCTTCCAATCCCAGGAGCAAGTGTCTGTGTTTGTGCTCCCAAATGTGAGCATAAACTCAGTCAGTTAATGCTTATGGTTGTAAGCCCAGGCTGCTGTGTGACAACGCTCTGCCCTGTGCTGAGGCAGACAGGGAGTGTGACAGCCATGAGGGCGTGCCAGCGCTGTGGCCATGCTACAGTGGAGTAGACTCCCAAGATACTCAGATACAGGTGATTACAGATTGTGTGATTAAAATGAATTTAAGGCCTTGCTGTCAAGTAATGCAGCCTACATACCTGTTAATTATGAATACCGCATCTGCTTTCACTTGTTCTTTGAGAAATCAAATAAATCTTTGGTCCAGATACAGTGTATTTCAAGGGAGTATGATGTGCATAAACATGTGTTGTGTGGCAGAGTGCTTTTTCTGAATGTGTTACTCAATGTTATGTTTGTTTCTTTCCACTTAAAGTGTGTTTATTCTTGTTCTCAGAGACACGGCTATTGCACTTTGGGAGAAGCTTTTAACCGCTTAGACTTTTCAAGTGCAATTCAGGACATCAGAAGGTTCAATTACGTGGTCAAAGTAAGCTCTTTTAATTTATATGCATATTTTAAAAATGTGTTTGCTGATACGCCTGTGTGCACTAAAGAAATAATTTTGCCCTGAACAACTGATGATTTGGGACTGTATAAATATCCTGTTCATATGTAGCTTATACCACATGAAGCAACTTTAAACTGTAATTTTTCTTTGAAAACTCATGTTGCTCTATGAAAAACTACAGCTTGAGGAGGATAGTTACAACCAGTGTGGCTGTGTGTTTCACTGTACACACACAGCCAGTCTCAGCTGTTGTTCGTCAGTCTGGGTAGTGAAGTCTCTTTGAAGGTAAAATAATTCAGATGCAACCAAAGCTAGCAAAGTGCAGTACATACTAAATATAATTTGTTTTGTCTTAAATATGCTTAACATTGTAATTTCCAAAAGAATATTTAATGTGTAAATACTCTGCAGTTTGTTTTTTCTGCAGCTTCTTAACAGTCCTGTGATTCATTTAATTTTTTTAAAAAAATTAGGATAAGATATATATGCACGTACCTTTCTTATCATCCCTTAAAACTCAAGACTCCAGCTTTTTCAGTCTTCCTTTCTTTTTGCTTTCCAGGAATGAGTTTTCTTACAAATAATGTAGTGACATGAAGTTACAGGAACATTTTTGTCATACTAATCTCATGATTCCATGGAAAATCCCTTTCTTACTGTTAGCTTCTCTGGGTCAGTCGAACCTTAAATCGAGAATAAGTGTACAGAAAGTGTAATTTCTGGACAACAGTTTATCTGCCTTTTTTCTGAAACTATGTACCTTGTATTTTAGAGAGTCACATAATGTCATGCCTTAATTTCCTCGATGCCTAACCAGCTGCCCATATGGAAATACCTGTTGTGGGAAATACTGATCTTTCTGTAGCCCTAAGGTTTCTTTGTCGTCTAACTTGAGGTAGTAAAGTACCTGTCCCAACCCCCAGAGAAGCTAAAAATGTGAGACTTATCAGGACTAGAGTTCATTTCAGTGTTGAGGCTGTTCACAAATAATGTAGTGATTGGAATGTATCCAGAGCTTGAAAAGACACAAATCAAAATTAAATAAACATACCAGGAGAACACCCTTGCCACTAGCCTGTGGAGTATTTGGAAAGAAAACACATTCTACCCATCCTTGTGAAGCTGAGACGGTGTGTTATACTGCCAGAAAAACAAGAGATGTGGGACCAGAGGAAACAAAGCAAAAAGGATTTACTGCTAGGCTAGGGGTTAGGGTACTTGCCTGTTTTATTCACCTTGTAGATTTTTTTTGGTGTATGTATGCATTGTGGTTTAGAACATTGCTTTTTAATGCTATTTTGGGAGCAGAAACAAGAACCTTAATTTTTCCCAAGACCTTTCAGCCTCAGACAGTGGTGGGGGGGGGGAGAGGAACCACCTTAGAAAAGATGAGTTGTTTTATAAATAGGGTCAGCCTTGAGCACCTCAGTAGAAAGATAAACAGGTAGAATAAATCAAGAACTAGAATTTCATGTGTTTTTTAGGTGCTGCAGTACCTGAATTGGGTTGCCCAAAACAATTGATCAGAACAAAGTGCCAAAGTCTAACAGAAGCACATTAATGAGTTTCCTTTCTGTTGGCCAAAAAACCATGAAACAGCTGGTTTAGTGATCTAGGCTTAAGATTGTTGAGAAAGGAGCAATACTTCAAAATTCAGAAACTTGGCTTTGTGATCCAAACTTACTAGAGTAGTGGCAGACCCTAAGAAATTAGAGTGGATTTAGAATAGCAGTCAGGCTTCTGAAATCCTTTTAGCATTTTAGAATTTATTTAAAATTTTTAAAATCTTAGAATTGTTTTACAGTTGCAAAAAATTAATTATACCTTTGCATCAGTTCCTTTGAGGTGATGGAGGCAAACTGATTTTTACCAACAAGTATAGAAACTACACCTAAGACCTTAGAAACTACTGAGCTGCTAATGAACATGATCAATATGAATCACAGCTGCTGATCATTCTGTAGCTGGGGAACTTGTGGACTTGAAATGCTTGTGGTGTTGTATGTAATAAATTAAAACATCTGGGTGGATGTCAGTAATGGGCATCATTGCAACAGATTTTTAAAAAGGGTGTTTAATCTGCTCTGTCAGACTCACCATTAGGTCTCCAGCAGAGAGAGAGCCTAAGAAGCAAGTCATCCTGTACCCGTCTGCTTTCTACAAGTTCTCATTTAAAGTAATGTTTCTAATGGTGGAAATGTTTTGTGTAGATCTTGCTCAATGCAGTCGAGCAGTTCCTATTTCTTCTCTAAGAATTATTCCTAGTTATGAATGAGCACACTGATGATTACTCTTATGTGTGGTGTTTTGCTTGTTGCATTTAGGGTAGCAAAATATTAAATCAAGAAGATTTTTTTTTTTTAAATACCAAGCCGTACTGGACAGCAATTCTTTGATCTCATACCACCAAGATGATCTGTTTTGATTCTCCAACTAACTAAAAACCTCCCAGTTGTTATTAAAAGTGAATATAGGTGTCTGCCCACGACCCATCTACAGTGGGTAGAGGGAGGAGGGGGGGGGGGTAGGATCAGCTGTTTTCCTGCACTTGTTTGTGCTGTAGTATAATGAACATTTCTTGGCTGTTCAATGTCTGATACATTGTGCTTGATATGAATGGTCCTTTTTTCAAAATATTTCCATTTGAATAAACAGTTGATCCAAAGTTATCTCTAGTAGACAACATAAGCCGTGGCATTGCGTGAATCGGTGAGACTGAGCTCGTGTGGGACCCTTGCACTTATGCTTGTGCAAAAACTTAATCCTTGTGCATTCACCTTCACTGAATTGGGATCATCGTTAAAATCAGTCAGGTGGAATTTTTGTCTCTGATTTGATATTTACTCTGAGTGACATAACAGATTTATTTTTTTCAAATTAATCAAGAGAAATATACATAATTGCTTGAACTGGCAAAGTACCAATTGGCAAACTTGGCAAAATTGTAAAGTTGGCGAACTACCTCTAGGTGTGATCTAAATTATTAATGAAACTAAAACACTTTGAAAATGCCAAGAAAGAGGTCGTGATATCTAGTCTCAAAAACTGTATAAATAGATTGCTTATATTTAAATTCATTAAGGAGATTTATTTCCTCCTTTCACAGCACATAATGTTTTGTCAGGGACCATGCAGGGCTGCCAGAAGGAACATCATTAAATCAGGGAGAGAACAGGTGCATTCTCCCTTCATCCAAGGGAAAATTAATGCTGAGTGTAGTGTCAAATCAGTGTTTTGGAAATGAAGATACAAAATAATTTCTGGCAGACTTAGTCTTTGCTCACCCCGTGTGCTGATAGTCTGTGCTGTCCTACAAAGCACGGCCCTGCAGGTCAGTGTTTTGAGTGCTCTGTAGGGGATGCTGCTTTCTGTTCCCTGCTTTCCCTTTCCGATGGGAACAGAACACTTGTTCTGAACTCGGCATTGTCAGCTGCAATTGTAAAGGCCAGTGCCACACTTCTAAACATTGCAATACTGTCATACCACTAGAGTCTCTCGTATTTCCTACAGACTACTTTTTGTTGGAGGGGCAATAGCCCTTGTCAGCTACAAAACCAAATGTGGAATGTAAAATTGTCAGAAGGGAGCAAGGGCTGCCTCTAGTAGCTGAAGTTTGGCATTCGTGTGCAGTGAGAGCTCAGACTGTTCTAGTCACTTCCCCCTAGACCATTCCCACTGTGTTTGCCACTCTTCTGTTTTCAGTGGTTCCAGAGAAAAGCTTGTGGACAGCTAGGAGATCCTTACTGTGTAGTTAAGGGAAAGTTACTGATAAAGTATGTATACATGTATGCTGCACATTATTAGATTACTGTGGTTCCTTCTGCCAGGGATCTGAATTGGGAAGTAATTGTCCAGTTTTGATAAAATATAGCGTTTCCTCTCCATGAGCAGGAAGCACGAAGTCCATCACGCCTTAATTTAACCAGTATGATACTTCCATGCAGAAACTGGAAATCTGGTACTTGGTACCAGTTCACTGTGAAGTCCCTGGCCACCAAATCTGTCTGGGGGTTCAAGACCCAGCCACATCAAAGACCACATTTCTGTTTGTGAGCCCCCAAAACAGACTTGCTCCATTGTTTCATTACAGCTTATAAAGGCCATGTGTCATGGGGTCTATCACAGAGAGAAACTCTAGTGTTTGTGGAGTATTTTGAAAATGTACATCTCTTCACAAGTTGTTAATGGGATGCTAGTGGGAATGCCCAAAGCTTTCTGCTTTGGTCTTGCTTCGTTTTCTGAACTCTGTAGTTATGTTTTCACAAAATACGACTACAGTGCTCTAGGCTGTTGAAGGTAAATGTGTGTGCTGAAAGTGTGTATTTGAAACCATCCTTTACTTCTGTCGTTTTTATGAAGTTTAATTCTTTGTCCTAGCTTTTGCAGTTAATTGCCAAATCCCAGCTAACCTCCCTGAGTGGCGCAGCACAGAAGAACTACTTTAACATCTTGGATAAAATTGTACGGAAGGGTAAGACCTAAGGTTTCATAATCTGCTTGTTCAAATCTAATCCCTGTGACAAAGCATCAGTTCATTTTTTAAATTTTTTTTTATTAGCTTTATTACTGCTTTTACATTGTAAGACAACACAGTAGCATATTTAATTAGTGACAGGTTTCATACTCCCCATCCCACAGTTGCAATAAGTTGTTTTCTCTTGATTGTGGGATAATGTCTGATGAAACAGACTGGTGAAGTTATATGGCAATTAGATTCTATTCAGAATTGCTGTTAAATTATACTCTTTCTGAAATGTGAAAGCTTTTGGATTAGTACCATGTTTGGTTATCAGTTTGTGTGCTGTACTGAGACTTAAAGTACATAATGTTTATTCTTTTTTGTTTATTTTTAAAAAAAGCTGTTACATAATATTGAAAACATCTTTTCTGATAACCACACTAAATGGGTGTGTAATATCATCTACTTTGAATGGAAGAAGTTGGTTTTATAACTAATCTTCAGCATTGAGTTCATTAAATGCATAGCATGAAATGTTACTTCAAACTTGCTTGTGAAACTGTTAATTATTGATCGTGCACTTACAAAACAGCATTAATGAATGTCATGGTGGGAATAATCAGGGCAACTATTTGTGTACAATCAGTAGAGTTGTAATTAGTTCATTAAAAAAAAAAGGTGTTGATTAACTTGAGCTAACTGTATTAACTTGGTTAACTCAGTTAACCAAAAGTGTATTTGCTTTCTTTTGTTTTTCAGTCATGGAAGACCAATATAATCCACGATTAATCAAAGATCTTCTGCAGGATCTGAGTTCTACTCTCTGTATACTGATCAGGGGAGTAGGAAAATCTGTGCTGGTAGGCAACATCGATATTTGGATTTGCCGATTGGAAACTATCCTTCTGTGGCAACAACAACTGAAAAACCTTCAGATGAACAAGGTATATTATTAAATCATGCTAAAAAATAATTGGGGGGGGCAAATTGTGTTGAATGTGGGTTTATGACTTGTAAATGAACAAAGTTTCAAGTACACTTTAAGCAGTTTTACTTGTTGTCTGTCTTTTTAGAGAAGTCATAGGAAATTATGAAATGGAATCAACTTAAATTACTTTTATAGGTGTTTCCTGAGGGCTGCTACAGTGCGTGTGCAGCTGGTTTGTGGTATAGGTGTATAGATGGAATTGCATTTGGATGAGAAAAGCATTTCAAAATGTTTCTCTAGAATGTCAGATCAAAAATACTGATTTTTAATTCTAAAGTAGATGTTCTGCTACTGAAGAAATAAAAATCTAAAAAGAATTTTGGTTAGAGGTGGATTAAGAAAACAGAAATAAAAAAGTAGCAATTTTACAGCTTCACTCATTAACAGTTGCTTTTTGTAAAGAAAAAAAAAAACTACTTCAGCATCTGGATTTTGATTATGTGACTTTTTTTCAAAGTAGGTGATATGCAGTGCTCCAGGTTTTTGTAGTGGAAACTTCTGATAAGCAGTCAATTTTTTTTATTATTTTTTTTTTTATCTGTCTCCTGGATTATTCCAGGAGAAAGAAATGTTATAAGATCCTGTTCACATCGGAGTCATACAACTACTTCATTTGCTTATTTTGAGCTATGAAATCTTAAAATTGTCCTTGCTGTGTGTGCTGGGTATCTGAGTAAACCAGCTAACTTGGGAATAGGAAGGAGAAATGCAGAAACCCCATCTCAGCAGTTTTTGCTTGCTGAGCAGCCGCAGCACAGACAGTTGTGAGACGCTGCAGCTGCTGTTAGTTTCTTCCCAGCGTGCCGCTGCCATCTGAGCTGGGTTACGTTGGTTGAAGTAACTGATGAGAAATCTTGCATCTGTGGTGCTCGTGTGTTCCTGAACAGAACAATGGTCCCAGGGATGTTTATAACAGATGACACTATGGAAAGTCTAGTCTATAAGTGAGATGGATGGTTGTGAAATAAACTGATGCGAGAGCCTGCTGGAGTACATCTGCCTTGTGGCTGGGCAGCTCTGCGAGGTGGGGCTGTCCCTCACCACCTGAACCAGCTTCAGGCTTTGTGCCACCTGGCAGCATGGGCTCCAGATTGGGTCGTGTATGAGCTGTACTGTAGGTTACCCTGTTAAAGAGAAAGTTCAGCAGAGGTGTACAATCTTAATGAAAACTTTCTCGGTGCTCTGGTCCATCACTCCCTGCGGAGTTCCTTATTTCCACATCAGCGGAACTGTCTCTGGGCTTCAGAAAAAAACCTACTCTCTCCTGTCTCTGACTTTCATAATGCTTTCATTCTGCATTTCTGCTCTTCAGTCCTAGGCTCTGTACTCTAGTTGTCTTAAAGCAAATTGACATGTGCTCTGTTTCTTAATAAAAATTGAGAAACTGTAGTTATCAACCATTTATATATAATTTTTAAGATACCTTATTATAGTTAGGGTTTCACCATGCTTCTGTCAGCAGTGGAGTTGAACATGTACGTTTCAGGACAGTATACTCATGAATTGTTTTCTGAGAACAGAAGTGTTTTAAAATTTCTTGAAACTTTAAGAAGGAATTTAAGGTGTGTTTATTTTAAGAGTATGAAAGCTATCAGTCATAAAGCTACAGTCTGTAGCTCCTTCTGTACCTGTAGTGATTTAAGTTTTCAACAACAGCAGTTAGATAACAGGAGCCAAGTGATCAAAGTATCACACAATTAACCAAAGATACTCAGAGGCTTTGTACGAACTAAACTGAGACCTGAGCTACCTCTAGAGTAAAAATCTTATTTGTACCTTTATAGTGCCAAGTTTTTGTAGTTAAGTCTTCAATTCTTATTTCCAGCAAGTCAACAATGGTCTCACACTGAGTGATCTCCCTGTGCACATGCTGAATAACATCTTGTACAGATTCTCTGACGGCTGGGACATCATTACTCTGGGTCAAGTGACCCCAACTTTGTACATGCTCAGTGAAGACAGGCAGTTGTGGAAAAAACTCTGCCAGTATCATTTTGCAGAAAAACAGGTAATAAATTCTTATCAGTTGCATAAAGGTGCTCCTTATCTTTGCAATGTGGTATACTAGTAATGAAGTATGAACTCACCTTTCTTGAGATTAACAGTGAAAATGTTCTCTTTTTTGGGGCTTGGTTCATACTAAAATTTTTATTAGCATATCTATGAGCTTAGGGTAACTATCAGGCTGTGTCCTTACATTACTTTAAAAAATTTCTACCATAGGAATTTTTTTAAACTACACAATCCCAAACATGTGTGGTAGAGGATACCTCTAAGGTGCTTCTGATTTTACTACCCGAAGTAGAACTTGTTTTTACTAACCAAGGTAGGGAAACAGCTTGCTCAAACTTTAAGGCTATGTGAACAATTTGATGAAGCCAAAATTGGATTTTTTTGGGGAGAAAGACTAGAACAAATGCTTGATATTTTGAAATTAAGAACAAAAAGAGAAATGGTACTTTTCTGTCACCTCCTCATTAAAAAAACTTTAAAGTGTTCTGGGAATGCCTTGAGAACTGTCCTTGTTTTCTGACAGTAATATATGATGGGACAAAATCAGACTAGGAGAATATAAAGCTATGAAAATAGAAGTTAGCTCATCAGAGCTGAAGGAAGAATTTTAAAAACCTAGTACATTCCAGACTGGAGGAAGTGATTCTTAAACCTGACAAGTTGAAGTGTTACCATTTGGTTGATGATTACCAGGTTAAGTATTGCTATAACCAGAAAGGTAAAAGTGAAGATCAATTAACTTGTGTGCAGTTGACCCAAATGAGAATTCTGGTGAGATGAAAGGCTTTAGAATGAATTTCATGGAGAGCACAGACAAAGGCAAATGCAAAAATCCTTCTTCAGAAGCAGCTCAGAAGAAGGCAAGGTGCAGTTTGGAGGATAAGAAGTTAAGCTTAACGTAGCAGTTGGATGGGTTTTGAAGCTGAATGAGGTAAACTCTATTGAACAGTCATAAAACTGGAGCAGAAGCTGTTATACCAAGATAATGCTGGGGAAAAAGGTCACTTAAACATTTCAGTAGAACTAACTAGCCCTGAGCCTTATAAAGGACCCTTGTACACAGTTTGTACATTTTGGAATGCATTGTTTGCAATGCATTCCAAAATGTTCAAATTACATTTCTTAATAGGCTATTAATGATGGAAATCTGATGATTTTATTTATTTTCCAATATTGAATTCTGTTTTTTTTTCTGTTTAAAAGTGTACTGCATTAATAAGCTACAGAATCACACTGGCTTGTTTTTCCTGTTCTCTGCAGTGTATTTGTTGAACCATTGAAACAACCACAAAAACATATTCAGTATCTGAAGAGTGTTTTTGGTAAAAATGAGAACTTTACACAGGGAAGGTATTATGAAAGGAAGTGTAGCTGAAATCACAAAGGCAGTGCGATTCTCTCCATCTAGGGATCATCTTCTGAGTGAAGAAAGCCCTTAATACATTAGCATTAATCCACACTGAGTGGAACAGAAAGCTTTTATAAATACATACTTAATAAACCTTGACTGTGTGTTAAGTTGGGGAGAAATAGCCACTGTGCATCAGCCAGTAGTTCCCTGTGGATTACGTCCTCAGTCGCTGATTATTGCTATTCTTTTAGAAAGATCATAAGTAAATGTGAAAAATAATCATGTATATACTCTTAAAATGAAAGAAAAAGGATTATTTAAATCCACAGCCACTGTCTTAACAGAAAACCACTATTGCACTTTTTTTTTTTTAAAAAAAAAGTATTCCTGAGTGGTGGGGTTTTTTAAAGTATAAAATTAATTATTTACCAGGTCTAAATATTACGTCTGTTATATGGGTCTTGACTGTAATTAGAATATTTTCAAGACAGAGTTGTGTATGGCCTACTTTTTCTTGGCAAATAGGCACCCTCCTATTTTCAGTGTTTTGCCTTTTTTTCTTTTTGTGGCTAGATTTTTCTCACTGCTCTGCAGAGATGGATGATGTCAGATTATTGACTTCAAAGAATTCCAGTTACAAAACCTTAGTTTAACTACTTTCCCCCCACAGTCCTTTGCGTGGTTTGACGAGTTCTTTAACAATTTTAAAGGAAGATATTAATTTTATGTTCAGTTTTGTAGCCATTTGATTCCATCAGAGAAAGGTCACATTGACTGGAAGCTGATGTACTTCGCACTTCAGAAATATTACCCCATAAAGGAACAGTATGGAGACACCTTGCATTTCTGTCGACACTGTAGTATTCTGTTTTGGAAGGTAAGAGCTTTGAAATAGATAATCAGAAATAAGTTCAAACATCTACTGATGAGCATCTGAAAGGAAAAATATTGAAGTCATCTTTGTCAGTTTTCTCATGTGAAACGCGATTGGGCAATTAACATCTAACTTTTAAATAATATATTAAACTTCCATATAAAATCACTGTTAAATTCCAAAACTGTCTTTCATCTAGCATTCTTGTCTGTTGATACCTGATAACATCACTAGAATTGCTGTGTGGAAGGAGTTGTGCTGTGTCGTCTTGTATCTATTTAATCTTATGCAAATTTGTTAGAACTTATATGAAGATAACCCTTTTATGACATCCCTTTCCTAATGACAGCAATCAGTGAGTCTTTAGTGAGAACTTAGTACTATAGTATTTTACACCAATGTGGTAGGAACAGTTTTATAGTCTCGCTTCTGTCCTGTGTGAAGCTTGGAGGAACATTTGAAAATTTGTTCAAAATGCATTTTATATTGATCTTGTTGTTTACCATGAAGTATGTTCTGCCTTACAGGATGATTTTAATTTCCGTAGGGTGCTTTCATGTTTGACTGGTGTGAACTTGCTTTTGCTTTGTGTTGCACCATAATCTAGTCTTTTAGTTAGACTTCTTTACTTTTGCAGCACAAAGACAAGGGTAGAATATCCTGGAAAATACTCATATTATAATACACAGAAATGAGTTGCTCTTGTGTTGTCTTTGTGTGGATTGGTTTTGTTTTATACTTTTTTAAGGAGTTATGTGTCAGTGCGAGGGTTTTTTTTATTTTTCATAGGAAAAAAAAACACCCTAGGCTGTTTAACAGAATAAGCCAGCTTTCAGAGAAGTGGCATGTTATTGAATAATGTTATCTTGAAGTTGAGTATACTTGATATCACAGGAGCCCCTCTGGGTACTAAGAAGTTTTGCTAAACTAACAGCAGGAAAGTGGGTAGTCAGAACTGGCTTATGCTGTGAAAAGCCTGGGTGTTTGCTAAAGAACCTCAAGCATGGCCAAGAACTGCTCATTACAGTGCAGTAAGTCTTCATCATGTTGCCCAGTAGGTAGGGTACAGTTTCCTCGTTGGTAAGCAGGCAGCATGCATGCAGGTGGGCATTTTTGGTATCAGATTTGTTTGGATTGTTTGGCTTTGCCTTGTAAAGGGTTAATGCTCTGTACATTAAAAATCTCTCCTCATGATCTCCATATACTTGAAAGTACAGCACTTTAATATTGAGAATGACTACAGAGTGTTTGCAACTAAATGTTTAACTCTGGAGATTGTGTGACAGTGAGAGGCAGTTGAATGTGTGCAGGTGGATGTCTCTTTACCTTGACTGCTGCAATAACAGCACTCAAGCTGTGTTTTTTAGTTAAACACAACCCAGTGAGTTGCAAAGGTGCTTTGTTTGGATTGATGAGCAGTACCTACTAGATCAGCATTCCAGGCCTGACTGCCCAAATCCTGGAGATTTGGGCTGGTCTTAAAGTGAGGGTGTGGTTACAGATGAATGGCATGCTTCTGCTAAAATTCCATAGCAGGTGTTTGGGATTGGCTGTTTTAACAAGAGCAGTCAGCAGGTTCAGAACAGCAATGATCCCTTTTCACTTGGAACTCATCTGGGATACTGCATCCAGCTGGGATCTCCAGTACAGATGGATGGATGTTTAGGTGAGGGCCAAATCATCAGTGAGGCTTGAGGACTTGACCTGTGAGGAGAGGCTGGAGAAGATCACTTCAGGGGAACCCAAGAGCCTGCCATGAGACAGCCAAGCAAGGCAGCAGTTTGACCATAGAGTTTGGGCAGTTTCCATCCTTAGAAGTTTTCGAAACCTGACTGGATGAAGCTTGGAGCAACCTGGTTTGATGTCCTAGCTTATCCTGTTTTCAGCAGAAGGCTGGATTAGAGAAGTCCTGAGATGCCTCCCAAACTGATTATTCCATGAGCCTGTATTGCAGTTTTCCTTTTCTACCTTTTGGAATCTGGGGCTTGTCCCTGTCTTAAAATAAATGTTTCATCAGGCTGGAATAGATTGTTAAATGAATTTATTTCTGCCCAACTGGCACCCTTATTGGCAGGGGCACTGAGAGAGATTAATCACTGGTCTGGGCAGCAGTCCTGTGAGCAGTGTGAGTACAGCAGTGCTCGTCACTCCAAATTATGTGGTGGGGAAAAGTAGTTCTGCTTTATCATGCCCTTGTATCTGTATCTTTTCCTAAGCTTCTTAAAGATGAGAAGCGAAGCAGGGAGCTTTCAGTTCTAGAAAAATTGTGTGGTGGGTGAAAATATTTCTTAATAAGAAATAACTCTTATCAGGCTTTGACAATTCATTTCAGCTTCAGTATCATACTTGATTAGACAGATTATTAAATTAAATGTATGAGTGGTTGGCTTATGGTTGTGTCTGTAATGTACAGTCTTTGTTCTCAACTGAGTCTTTTACTCTTTATAACTCCATTGTATGTGTAGGGGGGAAGACCCCCAACAAGCCACTAAAACCAAACTTTAAAAGAGAAATCACAGTTACTTTAGAGAGGAAAAGTAGCAAGTGCTTGAATCTTGAAAGAAATGGAAGCACTGGATTCTTAAGGCTAATACATAATTTAGTTTCTTCTTTTAATGGTATACTTAAAAAAAAAAAATCAGGCAGCTTTTGCTTTCAGGGGCATTCAGAAGAATTTCAGGCAATACAATGAACACTGCTTGGTATTGCATTTGGGGCTTTTCTTGTTGTTTTTTTTCTTTCTCCTCATTCAAGAGCAAAGCAAATCATCGGATTAGTTGCAGATGAAAAAGTACTGAAGTGATCAGGGCATGAAGAAGACCAGGAGACATTTCTTTCTTTTAACTTGGCTGTTAGAGCTAATAAGCTTTAATAAAGCCAATAAAGCCTTCTCAGAGACAGAGAAGGGATGAATAACTGTGAGACTACTTAGGGAAATGATTATTTAAGCTGAAGGACAGGCTTGATGCAAGGAAGTTGTGGACACTAGTTGTGGGTAAACTTACGCTGAGAGTTGAGTGTTTTTTAGGAACCCAAGCAGCCAGGTTCTGAAGTAGCCACAAAGTACAGGCCTGGCGAGTGATGAGAAGAACTTTCATCAGTTTATGAAACTGATAATACAATGTAATTGCTGGCAATGTGAGAGGCCACACTTGATGACCCAGGAAATTCTTTCAGTCTTGTGTTTTGTGTCCTTTTAAAGGCGGCCTTGCAAAAGAAAGGACTGATGGCTACTGAATTGAATTAGCAAAGAGTTCACGTAGGGTAATAACTTCTCACTTTTCAGTATGCTAAAATAATCTTTAAACAAGCCTTTAAGAGCTTTTCAGGAAGCAGTGTTTGTATCCCTGTATTTGTTTAAAACCTGGGGCCATAGTAATGTTAAATATAATAAGAAAGAATCAATCACAGAATCATTTAGCTTGGAAAAGATCTTAAAAATTGAATCTGGCCAGCTCTTAAATCTGTTGTAGGAAGTGCAGTGATAAAAGAAAACATCTTGTACTCTTTTGTGTTAAGGGAGGGAATGATTTTAAGAGACTCTTCATATTGAATGACTGTCTCTCAAAAGTGATTTGTTATAAAGGATTTGCTTATGATGACAGTGAGGAAAGCAGTGTAATTCAGTAGTGTGAGAGTAATGGCAAACTAATTATTGACTGATGCCCCTGTGAACACTTAGTGTACCACTTCTGCTCTTCCACTGAGGCCACGCTGCAGCTGTGGGCAGATCTTTTGTTTTCTTGGCTCACTCAGTGGCACACCTTGGTTATCCCAGAGATTGCTGTGGAAGTTGAAATGCTTTTTCTTCTTCTTTCAATATCCAGAGGTTTATGTGAACCAGTGTAACTGGTTTGTGCCATGCTTCACGTGTGGGTTTAGTTGTCTTGGGCTTGTGCTGGTTTTGGTTCTCAAGCTGCTTGATTTTTGCCTAGAATAAGGGAGTGTTTTTCTAAATGGCACACGAACCTTAGCTTCAATAAACCTTAACTCTGCTTCTTTCACTTTACGGCTCTCCTTCCTGCTTCCTTCTTCACGATCTCAAAGGACTACCACCTTGCTTTGTTACTCAAGGTATTTCCTGTTTGTCTCCTCTGTTGTCATTGCTGACAGTTCTGTGATGTCGAAGTGAATAACATGTTCATTTCTAATTGATACCTTTTATTTTGATTTTCCTTCCCCACATTAGTTTAGCAGCAGGAATGCTTTTGATTCTTGTTTCCCTATTAAATAAGATACCCATGATTTTCCATGTCAGTTTTTCATCAGTTTTGTCTTTTATTATTGCCATATTCTCTGTTAATGCCATTTTAACTTTAGGGACCAAAATTCAACTTCTGATGAACGTAGGTGCATGGTGTCAGTGACATCAGCCAGATTTTGCTAAAAAATAGGTTTTTCTGCGCTCTTTTTTTTTTTTTTTAGAAACTGATTATGTGCCATAATGTCTTTAATTCAGTACTTAAATCTGAAAAGAGTAAAATGAAATTCAGATCATTTTCTTTAATACAAAGGTATTAAAATTGACTTTACTCCACTTGAAATGCTTTAGTGATACAGGTTTTTATGAAAGAATCTCTCTGAAAAGAAATTCCTAAAACAGGCCACATACGACTTCAGAGAGCCCGGGGAGCAGACAATGATAGCAATGTTGCTTTCTGAATGAAGAAATGGTGGAAATAATTATACAGAAAAGGGCTGCTCCAAAACTGTTATGGAAGCTTCTTAAAGTCTAGCTATGATAACATTTGAGAAGGAAAGCTACTGAATTTGCTATAAAACAGTTCTCCTGGTCAATTGTCTTGTTAATTAAAAAAAATTTCTGTTTTAGCTTTAAGTAGATATGTTGAAAATCAGTGTGATTTGAACACTATTTATTAAATGTCATTTCAAGGGGAGTACATTTTTCTTAGGCAGAATACTCATCATTACAGAAGAGTTATGGTTCTTCTTTTCAGGACTCATCATTCTTTTTACTGTAGATTGCCGTTTCTCTTGTTTTTAATAACTAAAAAAAAAACCCCAAGAACTGATCTCACTGAGATCTGGACCTGTAATTCCTGACTGAACAGTTTTCAAAAGCGTCTTTATGATGTTGCAGAGCAAAGCACGCAGCATGTTACAAATCCTGCCTAAAATATTTAGGAGTATGAATAAGCACTAAAAAGGGGTAAACTCTAGCTTCTTTCCCCAGAGTCCTAATTCTGATGATGGTTTTTTCCTGGAAACTGAAAAAGGAATGAGGTGACACTGACAGGGCAGTGGGTAGGGAAGATGATGGTCCATTAGCAACTGCCTTTGAGAGTGGTTTCTGCCGTGCTGGATCTCTTCCTTGCAGATGTTACTTCAAGTTGACGGTGTTAGGTTTAATACTTCTGGTCTTGCTCTTCTGTTCCTTCTTACCTGCCACTTCCCCAGACAGGCAGTTCCACCTGGGGTCTAATCGGTTTGTCTGTTCCCTTTTCTATTTGTGTTTTTTTGTCATGAGTGTGACAACTGGGTCTCAGGTGACGTTAAAGCAATTATTAAGCAAAGAGGGAGAAGGAGGAGGTGACAGCACGTATTATGTCCATGCAGTCATCTAGAGACTTAATCAAAAAATACAGATAATACATCTATTGAGTAACAATTTCATTATTTAAGCTGAATAATATTTGGGATGTATTTCACCTAGTACATTGGGTGTTGCAAAGACTTTGTGAAGGAATGTGGCATCTTTGACAACATTTTCCTTTTGTAAGTTCCAAATGGGGAAAAAAAAAATTGACTTACAGGTTCTTTCCTTCTATTACCCTGCGTGTAATTTCATTTCCTGTGGAAACCAAAGAAATTAAGACTGCAGTGGTCTGGGATCTACTTACTGTGTATTTACCCTGGTTTTCTTGTCCCACTTGAATTCATCAACTTGAGTAGAAAAGGGACAGAACCCCATTAAAACCTGGGAAGGACAGTTTCTGAGCCTACAACATTATTGATCAAGGTGTTAAACCTCTCCCTTGAACTGTCTGGGGCAACCTTCTCGCTATACCTCCAGCATTCCCTTCCTTCAGAGGGTTCACTGAACATTTCACTTGAAAAGGAATTTGAATTGTAATCAGACAATCACGTTAAGCTCAAGTTTAAGGATGGAACTGCAGGTTTAGTCAATTTGTAATGACAAACCTTTCCATCCTGATCATCATCTGTATTCCCAGCTCACCTGGGTGCTGACTTCTGGTCTAAGGCAGTGCTTTCAGGTGGGAAAAATATAGGAGTGAAAGAGGAGAAAAAGATGTTGGGGGGGGAAAAGAGAAACAAGCAAAGTTGAAGAACTGTTGCTGAGGACTTCAAAAGTTCTGTTCAGGGGGTTTGATTTGGTTTGGTTTGGTTTTCTTTGGAAATATCTGCTGCTCTTCACTTTGAAAGCAAGGAGCTCATTTTTTCCCCCAGAGTAGTAGTTGGTATCAGACTTTGACTAAACAGGATAATTCATGTTCAACAAAGCAGGTGCTTGCTTTTTTTTAATTACTCTCATCAAACAGTAACAAAGTATATGAAAGTTTTTCAAGAGTTCTGACTCGGGTTCTGGTTTTGGTGGGAGGAGAAGGTGTGGGTGGGTTAGTTGTCTTTTTTCCTGAAATCTGAAGCTACCCCACACTATCACAGACAAACTGGAAAGGCCTATTTTCTGAAAAACTTAGTCTAAAACAGTAATAGAAATAAGGTTAATTTGTAAAAAGAGCGAGTTCCCATCAGTTTCACAGGGCAAATAGTTGCATGTGCCTTTATCTGAATTTTTGCCTTTTTTTTTTTTAAGTTGGAGTAGAGGGGTATTGCAGGTGTGGAAAGAGAAATGACTTTTCTTCCTCCTTGGTTTTCCAGGATACAGGACACCCCTGCACAGCCAGCGATCCAAACACCTGTCTCACGCCAGTATCTCCTCAGCATTTCATTGATCTCTTCAAATTTTGAGATGTTCTGTAGTTGTTCTGTGTTTTGTGGCCATTTTTGTGGAGAGTCAGGCAGGCTGCGTTATGCTTCTTGTGCAATATATTTAAGTGTAATGTTGTCTTGTAGATGGAACAAAAAGATCCGGGGGAGATTATCAGGCAGGTTTATTTGGTGTGCTGTGCTTGTGCAGAAAAGAAATGAGGAGGAGACACGCTCAGAAAAACTTCATTGTCAGGAAATCTTCAGTGGACTTCTTTTCTAGTCCAAGAAAGACCATTTTAATCTCAACTTTAAATCCAGTCTTTTGACGTCTTAATAGTTGATTAAAATTATGTGGGGGGATTTTGAAAATTTCATGGAAGAGTGAAGCTTCTCTCATAGGGACCAAAGGAGGGGTTTTCTGTTAATCCTTCCTTCAGTGAGCCACTGTTCTCAAAACACCTCCATATAATTTGCACTATTATAAAGAACAAGCCAATATTTTCTTGGGCTCTTAATACATCAGTTCTGAGGTGGCATTAATCAGTGAGCTAGTGAGTAGAACAGAACTGTGGCTGGATCTGTTGTTGAACCCATGAATGAAGGAAAAGGACCAATCTTTGTACATACATTATGCAAAAGTATTTATTTTTCTGAAGGACTTTATTAAACACGTAACCTATCTCAGCACACCCGGCTTAACTCAAGAGACAGACCTGGGGCTACTGGAAAGCAGTGGGTTTGGCGGGTTTTTGGTTTTTTTTCTTTTATGGTAGCTACAGCCTTCACTGATACTGTTTGGTGTGGCTCCAAATGCAACTGCATTAATTCATCTTCTAAGAAGAAGCCATTATTGAAATTTTAGTGAGAATGGAGTTGCTTGTTTCTAGACTGGCACAACGGCAGGACATCGTGCTGCCAATGGAGGTGCCAACCTGACAAGTCTCTACAAGCTGTGGGCAGGGCTGGAAGTCAGTCCCAGCTGAAGCGCCTGCTGCCAAGTTAATCAGGTGATAAATTCTCCAGGAAGCTACCTTCTGTCCTGTAGGGAAAAATAATTAATTGCTTGGCTTAGGCAGGTAAAGGAAAAATTAGGGAAGTTTCGGATTTGTCAATGAAACTTAACAATCTGTAATGTACAGAAAAAATAAATCATGTATTATATTCTGCACTGGCTTGTTCTGAATCTAGTTTTGTACAGTGTAATAAATCGTGGTTTTATCTATTATTCCTAGAAGCCTCTTGTGCATAGAGATGAATCCATTTGAATTTTATAAGATCTTTCTATTCTCTGCAGTAATTGGTACTGGAATGAGAAGCACATGAGCAGTGCCAGTGATGCTGTGTTGCAGTAATTGGTTGTACTACCACTTTTAATCGGGTAGCTGGGCTGTTAATGCAACCAGAGGAGAACAAGAGGTAGTTTTATTCACTTAAACTTTAGTGTTATGCCAAGGTTATCCATTGAAAAATCCACCTATCAGCAAGTTCAGTAGAGGGTTTTGTGGGGTTTTTCTTTCAGTTAAGGTATCTTAAGATGCTGCCTGCTTGCTTTGAAAGCTTTGAAAGAGAAGTTTTAAAATCAGCATTAGGTTTAATATGGTGCTGAGCTCTTCACCCGTCCTGCTCACTAAAGGCCTCTGATCAGGGACTGCAAGGAACCATCCCTGCTGCAGACAATGCAAGCCCTTAAAGGACACCCTGTCACCTGGGAAGCTGTCACTGCTGGAGATGTAAGTAACATGGGAATGGGGAAAGGCATTGGATTGCGGACGGGGACCTCCCCTAGACTCCGATTAGAGAAGGGAGAGAGGTGACTTTAAAAGGTTTGGAAAAATCAGTGTCTGTGATAACAAAAGCCAGGCTGAGGGACAGGGTCCGAGACACTTTCTGGTGCAGGCTGGGTAACAAGGCCCTCACTGCTCTGAGGAAGCATTACTTAAGGTGACAAGCTGCAGGACTCCAGCTTTTAGGGGGCTTCATGCTACAGTCACAGAAAGGTTGAGGGTGGAAGGGACCTCCCTGCCCAAGCAGGGCGAGCTAGAACTAGCTGTCCAGGACCATGTCCAAATAGCTTCTGAGTATCTCCAAGGAAGGAGGAGTCCACAAGTTCTCTGTGCAACTGGTGCCAGTGGTTGGTCATGCTCACAATAACAAGCATCTCCAGCGCTTCAGTTTGTGCCCACATCCTCTGCTTCTGTCACTGGGCACCACTGAGGAGAGTCTGGCTACGCCCTCCCTTCAGGCAGTCATAGACATGGATGAGCCTTCACCTCAGGTGGGGCCTCACCCGTAGAGGGGACTGATCCCCTCGCTCAACCTGTTGACAGCGCTCCTCCTGCTGCAGCCCAGGACACCAGTAACTGAGTCACAGAACTGTCAGAGTTGGAAGGGACCTCTAGAGATCATCTAGGCCAAGTCCCCTGCCCAAGCAGGACTGCCTGCAGCGCAGCACTCAGGCCTGCATCCAGGCGGGGCTTGAAGGCCTCCAGAGAAGGGGACCCCGCACCGTCCCTGGGCAGCCTGTTCCAGGCCTCTGTCACCCTCACCCAAAAGAAGTTTTTCCTCATATTTGAATGGAACTCCCTGTGTTCCAGCTTGTGCCCATTGCCCTTCATCCTGTCACTGGGAACCACAGAGTCTGGCTCCATCCTCCTTCAACCCACCCTTTAGATATCTGTAAGCATTAAGGTCTTCCCTCTGTCTTCCCTTCTCCAGGCTAAAGAGTCCCAGCTCTTTAAGCCTTTCCTCATGAGGGAGATGCTCCAATCCCTTCACCATCTTTGTCACCCTACTCCAGACACTCTCCAGCAGTTCCCTGTCTCTCTTGAACTGGGGAGGCCATAACTGGATGCAGTGTTGCGGCCTCACCAGAGCAGAGGAGGAGAATGACCTCCCTCCACCTCCTGGCCGCACTCTTCCCTCTGCAGCCCAGGATCCCATTGTCCCTCTTGGCCACAAGGGCACAGGGATAGTTCACTGTCTACCAGGATGCCCAGATCCTTCTCAGAAGTGCTTTCTAGCAGGTCCACCCCTCACCTATATCGTGTCTAGAATTCTTCCTCCTCCTGATCTGGGACAAGAGCACGTTGCTTAGCTCATGTTTAACTTGATGTCCACCAGGACTCCCACTTCCAAAAGGTGGCTTTTAAACCTTTCTTCCAGGTTTAAAAAGGAAAAGAGAGATGTGCACGTGTGCCCTGAGCAGCATTCCAGTGCAGGGCCATTAGAATATTTTTTTTTACAATCCTAAAAGCCCGTGAGTGCGGAATCACACCGTCACAAGCAGCGTTATCAGCTTTTAACACTCGGCAAAACCGAGCTTTGGGAGCAGTTCCAAGAGCTAGTTAAGTATTTAGTGAATGTCTGTCTCACAACAGGCAAGTGAGAGAGCCTGCGCCGAGGTGACCACACGGTGTGAAGCCACCAGTGTGTAAGGAGATGGATTTTAATTATGTCACCTGAGCAGGAAGCTCAGGCAGTGATTCTGAGCAGTGAGGGCGGTGCTGTGTGGTTTTAATTATTATTTTTTTTTTTTCATCTCTTCATGAGATGGAAAGGGGAGAGGATTTCACCTTCATGTTAATGATCTTGTCAGTAAATAGCTCACCTGCAATGAAGAACCTGTTTTGGCAACCTGAGCTGATCTCGCTGCGCCTCACACCAGCACTTACTCCTGTCACCTCAAGTGCCGTAACCTGCAAGAAGGGTCATGCCCCGAAGCAAACCTGCCCTCCTTGGCCTCCTGCCTCCCCTGTGTCAGGAAAGAAAGGGGAAAGCGTGCCTTGAAACGTGTACCCAAGCTCTGCAGGGTCCTTCTGCTCCACAGCTTTTGTCCAAGACCTGGATTTGTTTCTATACAGACTTTGCAGAGGCAATGACAGGGAACCGTACGTGATCACATTACAAGTCTCAGGTATCATGAGTAACTCTGGGGTTTTGCTGTGTTCTAGTCCTGATAATCCAATCCCAATTCAGAGGCAACCAAGACATTCTTCTCTGCCACAGTCCACAAGGAGCTTGAAATGACAATTTTGAAAAATAGCATCTTCTGTCCACTTCCCCCACCTCCAGTCACTGACTCCAAAACCTGTCTCCAGGTGACTCCAGACCTGTTGATTCCAGGCTTTCCCAACAGTTTTGTTCTCCTGTTTCTGGGAAAAGACACTGAAGGCAGCAGACATGGGCCTGCTCAGAGAGCACCAAGTGAGCCTTTGTGTTTGGACATCAGAGAGGCCTGAGGTTCCCATCTGGAAAAAGCAGAGGAGCAGAACCCTGCTTTTCCTTCCCCTGGCTCCCTCCCCCTGGGAAATGCACAAACTCACTTTTAAAGAATGAAAGACGCTGCAATACGAGAAAAAATTCCCAGCTCAAAGAGATATGCCACGGACTGGTGGCATTTTGGGGTGTAGAAGACAGAAGCGCTGCAAGCCAGCAGGGAGCATGAGGGGGGAGAAGGAGAGCACAAGGTTTTGGATTTGCCTGGTGTACAAATAGCACATTCACAGCTCCACCCTGGGCAAAGAAAGATTTGTTATCAGCTGAAGCCCTACCCATGAGCACATTTTTGAGCCAATAAGCATTAAAGTAATTCACACGCTTGTAGAGAGGGGAGACAATGAATAAGTGGGAAAATTTATTAATTTGGCATTTGTGCTACTGGTCTCAACTTCTAAGTCTTGGCATATGTAAGCACATACAGAAGAGCAAGACAGAGTGCACACGTCTTAAGCCTCATCGCTTGAAGTCAGACTATTGCACCAGAAGCTGATTTCATCAAAAACCTTCAAACTTCATCAAATCAGTCCCACATACTTTAGCATTTGGTACCTAGAAGTCCTGTAACCGGAATTTAGCCAACAAAGTACTTGGTAGCTTCTGCCGGAAGCCATGGGGAAAGCAGTCGCCCTGCAATGGCTGGAGAGAAGCAGGGCAGCGAAGGCAAGCAGCAAACTGAAGGTGCTTAGCTTTTGACCCGAGAGAGAGCGAGACTTACCTCCAGCAAGGTCAAACACAGGGATCTTCTGGGAGCTTGTCACCCAGACTCATACCTTGAAAAGCTGAGGAAAGCTCACCTCCTTCTAAGTCCAGGAGAGGTCCCATTTCACTCCCGATTGTCACAGTTAGAACATGAATTTTGGGGCCTCCCTGTGCTAAAAGCAACATTTGAGGCTGCGGTGTGTCCCGTGTCCCATTCGCCCTCCTCTTCCCTGAGCTGTGCCGGGCACTGACACAGCTGCAGAACCAGCCAGTCAGTTCAAGCTGCTGATCCAACCAAAATCAGAAATCAGCATTCCTAGGGATCATTTTCATGGCACCGTCCCTCTGCCATCTTTTCAGCGGAACCTACTCCACTCCCATGTAATAATAAATTTTCTCTAGCCCTCAGTGACTACTTAATCATGGGGCTAGAGGTTCAGGTACTCACCTAAGGAAAGGGAAGGCTGAGACCATCCCAGGCACACGCGGGCAGCAGCTGCCCCACTGCGCAGCATCCTGCAACCAAGCGTGTCCCCAGGAGCAGGCCCTGCAGATACCAACGTTAAATAAAGCACGACATCAAATCTTTGGGAATAGCTGCTGAATGAAGTATCAGCCAACTGAGCTATTCCTCCGTGCCCCTTCCACCTGCCAGGCCGAGGTCCAACCCCTTAAAAGACCCTGGGACGTGATTCCCAGCTCTTGCAAGGCTCAGAAGGATGAAGGCTCCTTTTCAAACATGTGATGTCTGCACCCGAGGAGGTGACAGGTAAGCAGGTTCGGGAGGTGGCAGAGGGGAGGGTGCTGCTGGAACCGGCTTTCGTGTCTTTCGACTGCCTTTGGGCTGCTCTCTGTGCGCGTGGCCCACTTCTCTCCGCTTTTCAGACGTGCTGGTAAGGCTCATTTCCCACAGATTTATGTGTACCACCTTCTGCAATTACGAATAAAACATGTTCAGCTTTATATTTGCTGCACTTTACGGGTAGTTAGTCACTGCGCCTTCAGCTGAAAGCCTTTCTAGCAATTTTCAAGGCACACACAAAGAGCTGCCACTTAATGCTAAATCTACTTATTTTTCATACGCTCCTTCCATCTGAAGGATGTTTTTCTGCAGTATTTGTAACGAAAGGATAATGGAAGAACGATTCCTTTGCTGAAGTCAGTTGTCATTCCCACACACCGCTCAGATCACAGGACGAAGCTCTGCCTGCCGGGAGCACCTCCCCCTCGTGTTTTGGGCCCCTCTATTCTCCCAACCACAGCAGTTAAGACTTCTTTCTGCTGAAGACTTTGAAGGCTGTAAACCTCCAGTCTCCTCCTTAACTCGATGGTATCCCTTTAAAACTTGGCTTATTTATGAAAACACTACCAAAACATTGCTTCTTAAGTCACTAAACCTAAACGTGGTCCTGCAGCAGGGTGTCCCAGCCAGTAACTCTGCTATTTTTCCATACTCAGCTGCGTGATGTACGGCCAGATCCTGCAGATCCTTCAGCTGCCAGCTCTTCCCCTCCTCTGGCACTGAAACAGGACCATGTTTGAACCATCATTGGGCAAGTCAGATCACCACTAACCAGGACAGTGTCGCTCCACTGCCCACTTACCACCTCACATCAAATGCCATGACTTCAAGGAGGGAGGTGGGGAGCCCCTCAAGCCAAGGCCCCAGCAGCTGGTGCTGTCCTCACAGGCCCATGGACCAGTCTCTGTCCCGATTCAGGCTGGGTGAGGCTTTCGACCCCTTGCAGGTACGGCCATCGCTGCCAGAGGAAGAGACACCAGGTCACCCACCTCATGCACTTCAGCCAAGGAGGCTCGCACGCACCTTTTGAGGATCTGGCCCCGCCAGTCAGTCTGCAACGAGCCTTTGTCGCCATGGGCAAGGTCTCACATCCTGGTTTGTATCAGAAACAGCGTGGCCCGCAGGACTAGGCAGTGATTGTCCCTCTGAACTCAGCACTGGTGAGGCCCCCACCTTGGGCACTGTGTCCAGTTCTGGGCCCCTCATGACAAAAACGGCATCAAGGTGCTGCAGTGTGCCCAGAGAAGGGCAGCAAAGCTGGCGAGGGGTCTGGAGAACAAGCCTAATGAGCGGCAGCTGAGGGAGCTGGGGTTGTTCATCCCAGAGAAAAGGGAGGCTGAGGGAAGACTTTATTTCTCTGTAGAACTACCTGAAAGGAGGTTGTAGAGAGGTGGGGGTCCGTCTCTTCTCCCAAGTAACAGGTGGTAAGAGGAAATGGCCTCAAGTTGCACCAGGGGTGGTTCACATTGGGTATCAGGAACAACTGCTTCACCCAGAGAGTTGTCAAGCACTGAAACAGGCTGCCCAGGGAAGTGGCAGATGTTCCACGGCTGAAGGTATTTAAAAGATGTGTAGATGCGGTGCTGAGGTGCATGGTTTAGTGGTAACTTGGCAGTGCTGGGTTAATGACTGGATGATCTTGAAAGTCTTTTCCAACTTAAACAATTCTATGATTCTATAAAATGAGCAAGCTCCAAATAATGTTTCATAAATTAATAGATTCACAGGCTTAAAGGCAATAAAACAAACAAACAAACAAAAAAAATCAACCACTAGCACGTAAGTCATCCACATAATCCTCCCTAAGGGGGAAAAGAAATCCTGATGCCAATGGAGAATCATCAAAATCATTTGAAACACCAAAAAGCAGAGTCAAAGATGAATGCAGAGAACAAGCCTCACCAATTGCGTAAAAGCCTGTGACAACAGCAGTTGAACTAAGGAGAAATGAATTGTCAGGCAAGTTCCCCTGGCCAATAATAAAAATGAAACCACATCAAATCAGAAAACAGCCCATACTGATGGTGAAAAGAAGTTTAAAGTAAGTTTAAGAGCTGAGAATCAAAACAAGAGAAGGCGCAGGCCAAATCTATCTCCTTTGGAGGATTAGAAAGCTCAGGAAAATGGGAACCAGGTAAGTAAATGGAAAGCCAGCTCACGTGATCAATATATGGGCATGAGGGAAATGTAAGGACAGAAAAAAAGTCTTCAGATGAAGAAAGCTGGCTGCACACAGCACCTGAAACCAGGGATCTCAGGAACCCTGAGAGGGAAGGATGGAAAAAGCTCTTAATCTTAAGAGATCCCAGAGAATTTGGTAAGAGAGCAGAGACGGAGAAGGAGGCTCAAAGTTCAGTATTTGAAGAAGCAGGACACTGGATGGAGCTGTTTAATTCAACTGAAACGTCAGCAGTTTCATCCCACCACCACTTGAGCTCCTGCTGCAAGCTGACCATATGCCTTCTTCTGAGCCTGCATTTAACACTCCTACTGCCTGCACTTACCTTCTACATTTTTTGATCGATGAAGTCTAATTTACAGGCAGAGCAGTATGGAATAGATCTACAGAAGTGCTTGCTGTGAGTTACACATCATCAGTCTTAAAGGCATCCAAAACCTACATTTGGTACCTGCACACAGGGTGTATTCTTTCCAATTTACTATCACAGCCAAAAATCCCATTCTTGAACGGGACAACTGAGAAAAGCACCAGGAAAAAGGATTAGTGTGTGTTAATTCCGATTCTCTAACACTAAAACTCTGGCCTAATAATAAATATCAATGTTCATCTCCCTAGGAATAGTCTCAGATGTTTGGGACTTCTCGTTACACTGTGCTTCACTCCTTGATGCTAGAACATATGCTCCTTCACGTGTCTTGGAAACCTTCCCCCTGTCCCCAGAGCAGCCAGTTCTCACCACACAGCTCAGGAGCTCAGCTCCTCCACCACAGCTGCAGCTGCCACCAGGCCACCCGCTCCGGGCACAAGGCCTGGCTCACCACAAACACACTCCCTCACAGGCAGCTGCGTGGCAGCCAGGCCATGCAGCCAGGTTAAGGCATGCCAGGAGACATGAAATTGTATAAAACAACAAAATAAAGCACAAGTATATGTTTCATTAAGTCTCTAATTTTCCAAACGACCTCATGTGCAGCATTGTTGTACCTGCAGTATGACTGCTGGGAATCTTGTGCTCCATCCTATCAAACAATAGTTTACTTCCTCATGGGAAATGATGTTTGACTTGTTTTCCTCTGTTTGTCCCGTCAAATGTTGGTCGCCAAGTTTCTGTCCAAATGTTCAAAAGATAAACTGTTTACAGGCATTAAACTGAAGGGCAAGTCTGCCTGAAAGAGGGTATCTGTCACGGGAGAACCAGCAAAGATCAGGCCTTTATGTACTCAGAGAGGTCTTTGCACGTGCGACCAGAAAACAAAACGCTAAGAGGGAACAAGCACAAAAATAAAACAATGCAAATAATAATTAATATTAATTATCTTGCAAATAAGAAAGCTTTAGCAGCAAAAAAGCAATAATATACTAAGTACAGTACTTGGACTCTGGATACAGGAGACTCCCTTCCCTTCTCCAGCACAAACGAGTGCACCACAGTGCCCTCTCCAGCACCAGCAGCACTCAGCGTTGTCACCTTGGGGGGATCGCAAGGCTGCTGAAAAAACAAGGTGCTCAAGACAAGAGCATTTGGGGATTTCAAGGAAAGAGGTACCAGATAGGAAAGGCCAGAAGATAGTGCTAACCTTAAAGGGATAGTTCTGTATCAAATCTGAGCTGTTTACCATGCAACCTCAAATAATTAAACTAGCCAAATCTCTGAAAAATTATTTAAACCGAACTGTTCCAGTATTCTCCTCAGCACGAGGGATTAGAGCAACTAGAAAGCAAAACATCACGATTATTTTCAGTAGCGGACAAACTAGTCTTACAAAATACAGCTGTGCATTTTTCTCTGAAGAAAGTCATGCTTTTTCCTTTCCAGCAGCAAACTCATAGTTCAAAACATGTTATTAAGCTTTCACTGATGTTATTTGAGTCTCAAGAGCACAGAAATTGAAGTGCCAGCCAAGCTTTTACCAGAATATTACAGACTTGAAAAGAATATGGTAGCTTTCTTGCATCTTTTTGTAAGTACTAGGCACAGAGTAGGAAAATTTTCTTCCCAAACAGAGCATGTGTTTCTTGATGCAGCACCAGAGATAAGACGGTAAATATCGTATGAAAACCCCCCTTCTCCTTATCCTTTAGTATTATATATTTCATATTTTATTCTATTATTTATATCCCTGTTTTCTGGTTGGTTTCATACTCTTTAGTACTTTGTAACTGCAGAAGAAGCATTTTTTTTTCTGCTATTACACTGGTTGCACTTAGAAATGCAACTCTTAATTTCTAAACCGGATTCTTTGCCTGTCTGTCGGGTTCTCGCTCTTGCATGGCACAGTGGTCTCACGCTGCAAGAAACCTTTGAGAGACGGGCAGACCTCTAACGATACACACCTCTGCAAACTACCTCCAGAGACTACACCTTTTAGGAAGTTATTTTTCTTCTTCACAGTGCTGGTTTCATTCATCTGCACAGCAGAAAACAAGTAGCAGGCGCTCCAGGGAAAGAAGACATCAGTAAGAACATTTAGATAAGCAAGAAACAGCTAAGGAACACACACATTCACGTTCTTTTCGGACTGTAAGTCTTTTCAGACAGGACATGCAGTTTTGTCAGCCAAGACGCTTGTCATTAACAAGCATTTTAAAAAGTTGTGGAAACTGAGCCAGATGCCAGGTGAAATTCAGCTGGGCAAGGTCCTTGTCTGCCCAGGCGCTGGGAATGCAGGTCCCTCCGCTCACTTTCACCTGCACAGATGTGCACCTGACCCTCTCTCCATACAGGGGTTTTTCCCTAGGAGTTGCCCAGGGAAGTTGGATGCCCCATCCCTGGAAGTGTTCAAGGCCAGGCTGGATGGGGCTTTGAGCAACCTGCTCTAGAGAGAGGTGTCCCTGCCCATGGCAGGGGGGTTGGAACTTGATGATCTTTAAGGTCCCTTCCAACTCTGGCCATTCTATGATTCTACGAGTACATCTTGCATGGATAAAATTTTGTTTCAGCTACTTCACATGCTTTGAGAAGAAGCACGTTGCCTCAATGTTCCCTGCTGAGTTTACTTAGACAACACTGAAGCCAGCAGACTGGAGCAGAAGAACAAGAAGCTGTCAAGTGGCTTCTTTCCACAGCCGACCCACCGGTAGCAGCGGCTGCACCTCACTTTGCTGCAGCCCAGGACGTGCAGGTCTCACCTCGTCACGGGGCCCGTGTATGCAGAAGCATTCCAGATCCTCCAGTTTACATGGAGCTGGTAAAATCTTCAGGGAAAGAATGCTGCCCTGCCCAAGCTTTCAAAACAGCCAATAATTTAAAAAAAAATAAAATTAAAATAAATGTTTAAACCAATAAATACCAGTAAAACAAAATATTTGCGGTTTGTCAAAACTAATGCATTCTTCCCACTGTGAAAGCAATGGGTGATGCTTTAAATCCAGGATGCTACAGCTTCTGAGACAGTGATTCACTGAGTTTGGACAAACAGCTATTATTCCCTTGGCCGTATTCTACAACGATGCAAGTAACCTCCACGCAGATGGAAACACATTCACACGACCAATAAAATGGGACCAAAACCAAAAATACCAAAGAATATCAAGGCATTTCAGTTCAAACTAAATCTTTATTCATATGGAAAATACTATTTTTCTTTTCAAATGATGCTAATAAATAAAAATACTCAGAAAGAACTTTACTTAGAGTTAAGTGACTAGTTACAGCCACATGAAGCTTTTAATTCCCGTTAAAACCACGCCAACGATCATGCAGATTGGCTACGAGAAAGCAATATAAACTATCTTTTATTTTGTGCAATCTTATCGTACAATCTCAATGCTACCTTCTTCTAAACCATCCCTCATAGACTGAAATGCGATTTCAAAACAAATATTTAGGGACAGATTCTACACTTATTCCACACATGGAGCTGTGTACAGCTTAAGCCCATAAATGTATAATGTGGTTAAGCAGCTAAAAAGGTAAAAGAAAAGCGGACCCCATTCTGAAAATTCAGACACATTTATAAACATAAAAGAAGAAAAGCTCACACCAGTGAGTTCTCAAAAGACAAATACATTATTAAAGCATAACAATAAATTATATTAAATTTAATAATGTTCCTCCTTAGAACGGTTATTTCTGAAGAAGTATCACCTCAGAAGCACACCAAAACTTCCATCACTAGGAGTTAAACCTTAAGGTTACGTATCTCGATTTCCCACTCGGATGCAATTTTGTTTTCTAACAGGCTTCAGCTTCATGAGCATATTCTTTATCATACCATTGAAAACAAATGGAAAAATGCTGCAGTTCAGCTGTGCACCAAACACATCATCAAGGTGAGAAACAGGCACTTGACAGTATAATGTGCAAGGCAAAATCTTTACTGGTCACAGTATAAATAGTTTCTTCGGGAGGGAAATTAAAAGTTCTCAGCCCCATCTTTGACAGCAAAATACCGAGGGCTGCTGGCAGATGATCTTCTGTTCTTTCAGCTGAGCACCAACAACCAATCTAAATACCAGCTCACGCCTCAGACGGTACTCCATCAACTATAAAATGCAGCATACTTTACCCAAGAACACGAATTCTTTCCTATAATTAACTTCAGCATACATATTTGCCAAAGGCAAATACAGAGTTTATTCACAGACTAAATGATGGGATATAAATGCTAATCCTTTCTCCTCTATTAGTATTTTTTTAAATATATAGTGCCAATTTTACAAATGTATTTGTCACTTACAAGATCCTGTTTTGTAGCACAAACCAATGATGTTTTTTTTATATAACATCTTTTAATATCCTATTAATAATGGGAGGGGGAGGAAAAAACCAAAACAACAACAACAAAACTGATTTTGCTACAGTTTGCCTCCAGGCACATCTCAACAGGATTCTCAAAAGGAAAAAAAAAAAAAAAAAAAAAAAAAAAAAAAAAAAAAGGAGAGAGAAGAAAAAAAGCAGCTATGCAGGAACTGTAAGCCAGAAAACTATAAATGAATTGGAAGAGAGAGCAGAAAGAGACAGCCAAGACAGGAGTCATGTGGCAGTAACAGAAACAAGGTACAAGCTTAGAAGAAACTTGCATGCATCCCTTTTCATCAGCACAAGCTTCTTGCAAAAATATGTTTACAGGATATCCATCATATAAAGGTATATGCTTTGCTGTAAAAATGCTGATTTTCTCTGAAACACTAACTTGATCTTCTGGCTGTACTGGCCATAGTGCCAGGCAGCCAACAACAAGTTTGCAGTTCTGTTACACCAGTTTCACAATCAGAAGAGAGAAAAGGCCTACTGTTCATTTTTTTTATGAAACTTTTGGTTTGATTTTTTTCCATGAATGTTAAAGAAGTATTTATATAGGTCATATAAACAAAATGGACACCAACTTTGGATCTGACATCAGCCACACTGCTATGAGAGACAATATGCTGGAAAGAGGCACTTTTAGTATTCTTATATACATTTCAAATCTCCAGTTTAACACTTCACCTTCTTTTACCAAAAACTAAAATATCAGTAGCTAGTAAGACTGAGCTTTATAACAAAAATGCTTCAGAAGTTGTGTGCATGCACATACTTGCAATGGCTCAGTTACTCAGTTATCCTGAAAATGCCAGAGTATAATTCAATCACTGCTTATGGAGCTGGGGGGCAGGGGAGGGAGGAGGAAAAACACAATACAAAGCAAAAAAGTTGTTTGTAGAACAAGGATCAGCTATTGAAAACGCAGAAACACATGCCCTTCCATAAGGAGCAACTTATCCCTAGATTCAGGACTAGGGATACTGAAAATCAAGATCTTCTTATACTCTACTCACCGCTGCTTTCCAAATTTTCAATCACTTTTATTTTTGGCATAATGAGCATCTTAAAAACTGAGAGGCTTCGCTTTGTCAAAGTTCAATATTTAAAAAAAAGAAAAAAAAAAACCAAACCAAAACAATAAACCTCTGGAAGACCCATTTGACCTGACTATTGGTGAAGATCCTGTGATGGAAGGAATTACACTAGAACAGTATTTTCCCATTTCACACACAGCAGAGCACATGGTGACAGTTGAGCATCTTGTGTGCACAGGCTGAAAGCGTACGCTGAGGCTGAAGATTTGGAAAACAGTCAACTAAGTATAAGCATTCTCCCTGCAGGCAACAGATCAGTACTCTCAGTTAAAAAGGGACAGCATCAAAACTAAAATTTTGAGTGGCCCTCAAATACTAGAATAAAAACAGGACCTCAAGCTAGTGGAAGTTCCTACATAAGGCAGTCAAATTTACAACCAGTGTATACATTCACTAATGAATTACTTTTTTTTTTTTGGTAAAACCAACAATCCAACATACTGCAGAGTCTGAATGTGAAATATAGGCACAAAATAGATTCTCTACATTTTTCAGTGTGGAAAACATAGCTATTTAACAATGTAATAAGAAAATTTGTATCAGGTGAGCAAAAATCTGTAACAATCTGAGTAAAACGAAGTACTGTATAAAGGTGCAATATTGAGCAGATTTGATTTTGGTTTTAAAACACGAGTAAATCATGGAACCTTTCTTGTCTTATCTATGAAGTATTTCACATTGCCAGCATCATTCTAGTTCTTCCCAGTTGTCAGTAAGGTTACCTTTGCTTTGACGTCTAATACTAACCAGCTTTCCAGCTGATTTGATACTCCACCTGGAACTGTTTCCTGAGCTGGCCAGGTTTGTGTATTTTGTGGAGCCTTTGGTTTCATCTTCCCAGCCTGACCAGGCAGTATAGTCACTTAAAGTTGCTGCTGCATCACCGGTAGAGTCAGCAGCAGTGATCTGCGGCGGTTCCCATCCCTCAATCTCATCTGGTTTCCTAGACTGGACATTCTGCTTTATCACCAAACTGTCCCAAAAACCTTGCTTCTTTTCAGTCTTCATCTCTTCCTTTAACTTTAAGTTTGTTCTGGAAAATAACAACGACAAGATGATTAACTTCTTCATTTAACAATGTATGTAATCATAAAAAATATTCAATTAATTTATTAGGTTTAATAGCAAGGAATGCTAATCAGTCATCAGCTTATGACAGCACATCCATTGCCATCAACTTCAGAAGAACACCCTCGTATACATGTAACCCTAGACAGAGTAGAACCTTGCAGGGGTACATCAGAACCTGGCAGGGGTACATCAGAAGAGGACTCAGTATGGCCATTTCCTATCAGAAAACAACTTGCACACCTCCCTCCAACCTTGTGAATTACATAGAACCGCCTCTGGAAAGGTATGAAAAATTGCAGCATGCATTAGAACAATTCAGGACTTTGACCAAAAAAAAATAAACAAAAACCAAACCCAGAGATAGGATAGAAGAAACATGAAAATGTTTTGTCTACCATCACTCACTATGTTCCTCCCTTTCATGCACCTGTTATCACAGAATCACAGAACTGTAGGCATTGGAAGAGACATTTGGAGATCATCTAGCCCAAACCCAATGCCAAAGCAGGTTTACCTAGAGCAGGCTAGACAGGAAGGCACCCAGGAGAGTTCTGAATATCTCCAGAGAAGGAGATTCCACAACCTCTCTGAGCAGCCTGCAGCTCTGGCACCCTCAAAGTAAAGAAGTTTTTCCACATGTTCAAATGGAACTTTCTCTGTTCCACCTTGTGTCTGCTGCCCCTGGTCCTGTTACTGGGCACCACTGAGAAGAGCCTGACCTCATCCTCTTGACACCTGCCCTTTAGGCATTCATAAGCATCTTCTCTTCTCCAGGCTAAAGAGACTCAGGTCTCTCAGCCTTTCCTCATGAGAGATGCTCCAGTCCCTTGATCATTTTTGTAGCCCTCAGCTGGACTCTCCCCAGTAGTTCCCTATCCTTCTCGAACTGTGAAACCCAGAACTAGACAGTACTCCAGATGTGGGCTCACCAGGGCAGAGTGGAGGAGGAGGATGACATCCCTCGATCTGCTGTCCACATTCTTTTTAATGAGTCCCAGGTGACCACTAGTCTTTACGGCCGTAAGGGCACACTACTGCCTCATGGTCAATTTGCTGTCCACCAGGACTCCAAGTTCTCTCTCTACAGAGCTGCTCCCCAGCAGGACAGCTCCTGTCCTGTACTGGTGCAGGGGGTTATTCCTCCCCAGGTGCAGGACCCTACATTTGCCCTTGCTGAACTTCATCAGGTTCCTCTCCACCCAACTTTCCAGCCTCTCCAGGTGTCACTGTACGGCAGCAGTCTACTGGTGTGTCCGCCACTCCTCCAGTTTTGTGTCACCAGCAAACGTGCTGATGGTACACTCTGTCCCCTCATCCAGGTCATTGATGAATATGTTGAACAAGACTGGACCCAGTACCGACCCCTGGGGAACACGGCTAGTTACCAGCCTCTAACTGGACTCTGCACCTTTGATCACAACCCTCCCAGCTTTGCCACTCAGCCAGTTCTCAACCCATCTCACTGTTCTCTCTCCAATGCACACTTCCTAAGCTTACCTATGTGGATGTTTTGGGAGACAGTGTCAAAAGCCTTGCTGAAGTGAAGGCTGACAACATTCACTGCCCTCCCCTCATCCACCCTGCCAGTCATTCTGTCATAGAAGGCTATCAGATTGGTCAAGCATGACTCCTCTTGCCATGAACACCTTGCCAGTTAAAACTTATACCCTAAAATAGTCGATGAACACAGCATTAGGACTCTAAAAGACAACAGCATTTTCTTTTTTCATAAAGATCTGCACAATGAAAACAGATGGTTTTATTTCTGGTAAGAACTCCCAAAATTCCCCTCCCAAAACCAAGAAAACACAACTTTTGTTTCATTTTCTCTCTCAAAGAGAGACTTGAAAGGCTGTGCATATTGTTACATTTCTTGACCCATTAAGAACTTTCAGTATGAATTATTTTGTATTTGCAGTGAAGAGTATTTGAAATACAAAATGGCAAATGTTTCTGCATAAATTTATATGCAGGGTTGTGTTTGTAATCAAATAATGGACAAGGAAAGACTGAATACCAGTGGTGAAACACACAACCTTAAAGGTTCTTTGAGCTAAACACGAATTTGAAAACATTATCTGCTTGGAGCATACAAATTCCTTAGCCAAAAATAGAACCATTTTTTTCAGTATTTCTATTAAAAGAACTTTTTTCCATTAATTAAAGCTTAACACTGTCATATTTAAATAGAAGCAACTGAACCAATACCTTTAAAATTACTTTTCTTTTACTGAATTTTGAATTTACCACCAGGTTTTTCAGAATTTTCATCTTGCTGAAGCCAGTCACAGACTCTGAACGCTTTTCTAATATTTCATGATCAGTGCCTTTCAAAAGTTGTATTTTTCTTTAAAAGTAAAGTAAAAATCTTGGCATACAATCATAGGAAAATACCCTGAAACTTAAAACATGGGCAGTTTGCATCATAATGCTAAAATGGCTTTCCACGTTTGTGGTAACTCCATTTTCAATCCTGCTCTCTTCACCAGGTTACCTGATCCTTATATTCAGCATCAATTGCAGAGAATCCTTGAAGCACGCAGCACCTTAATAACACCCATAAAATTATACAGTAGCTGGAAACTTTTAGGAACTTTTATTGAACAGGATCAAATGGAAATAGAAATGTATGTATTTATATTCTAAAACGTTAATACATGTACACACATACACTCACCCTTGCAAGCACATATATACTCTTGCGTATTGTAATATATATATTTCAAAGTAAACTGGAAACAAGACATACTCCAGCAAGTCTCCCCAAGCTAATCTTTGACTGGAAGAAGCTGTACTGGTAGGCGGCACATTTTGTCCTGCTTAAAACCAAGGTAAGTAGCACATGCCAGTAAAACCTACATGTACAGAGACCAGCCCTAACCGTATCAGCAGCAGAGCAGTTCCAAGCAAGCACCTCAGCTCTGATAATGAAGATTTGCAGATCCTGCTATAGCTACTCCACTTAACCTTTTTAGGTGTAGGCGAGACTTCAAAGGGGAGTCAAGCATGTAAAAAAAAAAAAGAATTTGTAAATTCAACCATAATTAATCCTTAAGAGGAAAGGGGTAGGGTGAGAATGACCTTTTACTCAAAAACCTTTACTCCTTTTCTACAGTAAAAAATTATTATGCAGCTAAATTTCCTTTTCTTCCTGACAGAACTAAAAATATCTGTCCTTTTCCTAACAGAGCATGCCTTATCCATTATAAGCTGAAGGCATGCATAATTCTGAAATGCACATAAACCTTTCTGCATGATGTCACTTCCAGGAGCTGAACACGACTGCTTCTCAGTGTCCACCTTCGCTACTTTGCACAGCTATTTTCTGTCCCAGTTAGTGTATTTTAACAGCAAATAGATCAACTGGTTTCACTCACCCTTTGGATTTGGGAGACTTGCATCCTGCTAGCAATTGCTGTTCATCATCTTTATTGAACATCGATGTCACTTCCTTCCAACCCCGGAAACTTGCACCTTGGACCTACAGAGAGAAGCAAACATCCTCATTAACAAGAATGAGGGACTCAGAAGCACAGGGTCCGGCTGGCAGCGCAGACTCTGGGTGGCAGAGGCAGGGCTGGTGCTGCCTCTGGTGTGCGGCGCAGCGACTGCTGCAGAGGATGGCCACTTTCCGAAAACAAGCAGGTTGGGCTCCTGCAGCAAGAGCTCCTTCCTGCTGAGTGAAGAGTACAAAACCTTGCCAGTTTGCAGAGCCATGAGTGAGTGCAGCGAGTACAGCCGGGCTACTGGGTGCTCTTCTGCAGGCAGGAGCTGCTGGCTCCATTTCAGCACATACCAGTGAGAAGGGAATCTGGGCAGCTCAGGAAACAGTGTAAGGGGCTTCAGTAGACAGAAATGGAACAGTCATTGCTAGAATCATAGGAAGGGCTTGGTTGGAAGGGATCTTAAAGATCATCTAGTTCCAACCCCCCTGCCACGGGCAGGGACATCTCCCACTAGACCAGCTTGCTCAAAGCCCCATCAAGCCTGGTCTTGAATACCTCCAGGGATGGGGCATCCACGGCTTCCCCAGACAACCTGTTCCAGTGCCTCACCATCCCCAGAGTGAAGAATTTCTTCCTAATATCTAACCTAAATCTACCCTCTTTCCACTTGTAACCATTTTGTCTCGTCCTATCACTACATTCCCTGATAAAGAGCCCTCTCATCTTTCCTGTAGGGCCCCTTTAGGTACTGGAAGAGGCCAGAATGTCTCCCCAGAGTCTTGTCTTCTCCAGGCTGAAGAACTCCAACTCTCTCAGCCTGTCTTTATAAGATAACTGTTTCAGTCCTCCAACCATCTTTGTGGCCCTCCTCTGAACCCATTCCAACAGGTCCATGGGCTGAGGACTCCAGAGCTGGACACAGTACTGCAGGTAGAGTCTCACAAGCGCAGAGTAGGGGGACAGAATCACCTGCATCGACCTGCTGGCCACACTTCTTTTGATGCAGAAAAGGGCCATGACAGACAAGACAACCATCTGAATTCCAAATCTCTTAAGATTTAACCTGCTTTGTATTCACTGCTCCTGTTTTTAACTCATTAAATCTACTTCTCGTGGCCCTGCAAGCAAAAAGGGTAAGGACACTGACTCGCCAGTGAAATGTAACACGTGGCACTGGTACCATCACAGTGTGTTACTGTTACCGTGACTATTAAACACGTAGGATAAATTATTTTTTTCAGCATTATTAAATGAGTCCCTCTCCCCCAAAGTGAAAAAAAATAGATGCTGGTTATTTTTTATTTTGATGGAAAGCTTAGGGACTCTAAAAGAAACGCACACGGAGCACAGCACACAGGAGCTGCTGCTCTTCCTCGCAGGGTCTAGCAAGAATGGCAGTGACAGTCCATCAGTGCTACTTCATTACAACCAAAAAATACAACAGTACATCACAAAGTATAATGAACAATCAAAATTGCAGTTGTCCATATGAGCAAAGGCGAATTCATCACCTATTATTATTTTCACAGAACTCATCAGTGCAAATCGGTATCAATTCGATGCGTAGGTTTTAATTGATTACAGTTTGTAATTGGTACACCCAGGCCTTAAAACACATGAAACATCACCTACATCTGTCCACTCAGCAGAAAGGAGCAAACAGCCCTCTCTTTTTGATAGTCTTCTCAGTGCTACCACACTTAAGAATATATAGTTTAGCAAAGGAGGAGGTCAAATACTTATTTCGCCCTTCCAGAAGCTTTTTTCAAACTACTGAACTGCGTAAGACAACAATCTCTCTTGTTCACTACAGCTGTCATGGAACTGTCATATACTAAAAAAACCACCCCTCAAACCAGCCTGCTGCATTTCTGTATTTCTTCTCACTGCTCTCTAAAGACTTTTAATCTATAGACAAGTACCACCACCAATGCAACAGTTACAGCTGTATCTGCTGGTAGGTACAGTTCAAGAAGATCTTGAAGACACCATTCTCCGAAACCATGAGTTTTGACACACAGCAGCTGCAAAGCCAAATAATGCTGGGAACCATCACAAAAAGGATTAGACAAATTTAAAGAGCAGATCCATAAATGGATACCCTCTAATATCTCAGAGCAATTGTTCTTGATGTTAGGGGAAGAGGCCCTAGAAACTGGCTAAGTTCTGCTCACCCTGTGGAACATCTCCCATCCCCACAGTCAATGACAGGCTGCCAGACTGGGCCAGCCTCCCAATCTGCTGGGCACTTCCTGCATTCTTACAGAGCATGTGGAGACAGACTCAGACCACAGAACAATTAACTTCCTTGCAATGCATGTCAAAGAAAGGTCAAGAAGTAAAGAAGAGATGACACTTTGGTAAACTGACTCCTCACCACACCAGAGACTTATTTTATGTAAAAAGATTTAAGTTATGCAAAGTATGAAAATGCACTGCTGACATGGTCTTAAAGCATCGAGCCAGTTGCAGAAGTTTTATATTTCATTTTTATGATGTATCTGTCTACACAAAAATACTTCTAAAATTTTCAAAAAAGTTTATATACATAACTGACTAGCTTGTATTCTCAAACTGTTAGAAGTATCTTTCCACGTGTCAGAGAAAAAAGAAACAATTCAACATCCAAAGTTCACAGGATCACACAGCCTTTACAGCTGGAAGGGACCTCTGGAGACCATCTAGTCCAACCACATCGCTCAAAGCAGGGTCAGCTTGAGCAGATTGCCAAGGATCCTGCACAGCTGGGTTTTAAATATCTCCACAGCTGAAGAATTGACAATTTCTGTGGGCAACCTGTTCCAGGGCTTGACTGCCCTCACAGTAAAAATACTTTTTCTGAAGTTTAAATGATATTTCTTTTATTTCAGTGTGTCTACTGCTTCTTGCTTATTCACAAAGCACCACCAAGAAGAGTCAGACTGCATCTTCTTTATACCCTCCCTGCTGCTGGTGTACGTGCAGAAACGTTTCTTGTTGCTCTTAATTTTCCTCACCACATTTAACTCCAGGTGGGCTTCACCTTTCCTAACCCCATCCCTGCAGGCTCAAAGAGTGTCTCTACATTCCCCCCAGGTCACTTGACCCTGCTTCCACCTCCTGTAAGCTTCCTTTTTATGTTTGAGGTTTTTCAGGAACATCTTGCTCATGCAAACAGGCCTCCTGCTACTTTTGCTTCTTTCTCTGCTTGATGGGATGGACTATTCTTGAGCTTGGAGGAGGTGATCTTTGAAAATCAAAGCTGATTGATACCACTAGAATAGAACCAGATGTACAGTCAAAATTCCAGGTTAAAAAAAATGAAATTAAATCAAGTGAAATGCACATAAGGGACTGCTAAGAAAAGACAGCACTGTTTAGAAGGACTAGAACTGTTAACATCAGATGTTAGAAAGTCGCAACCATTAGAGAACCAGGCTGGATACTGCAGTCTACGATTTCTTCAAAAATTCCAATGAGAAACAAAGCAGAAACTTCTCAAGACACCATTTCAATATTCTGTGAAGTAGGATTACAGACTGATCTCATACCCATTTGACTATGGGAAAATGGACTATGCTTATCAGAACAGCCATTATTAAAGTTTCTCCCATATCTTGTTTTAGATTACGCAAATCTGTGCAGCACAATGCCCTCTGCAATCACCTAAAAGGATCAGTAGAAGGGAAATTATGCATACATATTACTCCAACTGGCAGACTACTGAAAAACCATCATCATTGTCAGGCATCTAACGAGCTCAAGCCCAGAGTGCAGATTCATCCCCTTCAACAGAGGAAATTCCAATTTATGAAGTGCTCTTTCTCCACCATGAAAAGGATGGCATCTTCTGTAACTGTGAGTACAAGTAGTCACTTCTAGAACATCATGTAAAGGATGCAGTCTGTGCCCCTAGTCAGACTGTCTGCTGTTTCTTCCCCTTGCTCCCCTCCCCTCTGCCTTGCCAATGCTTCGTATCGGTGCCCATCTGTCAGAGAGACTCCCAGAAAGATATCTCACAGGGCAGCAGAACTAGTTTATCAGACACTGCTGCTGAGAAGGGTCAGCCTAGCCCATTGCCTGCTCACAATCAATACTGCCTTCTCTACACTGTGGCCCGGTACCTGTGTGATGCTGTGGAAAAAAAGTTCCAGACACTGAGCCAGCAGAAATCTAACTCATTCATTTTTCGTATTCTTTTGGGCTAGTGATAAATATCAGCTCATTGAGAGATGTCAGAATCAGTCAGTCACCAAAAAATGCGGAAGTTAAGGGCAACAGCACCATTTTGTAGCAGCAGCTGCTGTATCAGCTCGAGCACGCTCTGAAAGTTGTGGTCATCTATCTGTTTTCTTCCATACATACAGCTTCTACACACAGGTGGCTTCCCCAAACTCACCCTCTAAGCTCCATCCGGTAAATTCAACCCTTGTAATAAGCATTTTCTACTTTTTTACCTATTTTGTAAGTATGGAATCAACTGTATATAAATTGCATATGTTGACTACCATTTTTCTTTATTTAGATAAAACAGGAAGCAAATGTGTACTGACAGTGAACTTTATGAACTGGCCCAGAAAGGGACAGCTCCTCTTAAATTGGAAGTCTCCAAAAAAACTGAGAGGTATTACTACCAAAAATGACTTTAGGCTTACCTTCTTTCACCACATCAACAAATTCTCGTGATTTACATGACTCCCAGCTTCCCATACTAGGTAAACAGGTAACATACAGAAGAATAGGTAATGTCTAGGTAAAATAAGTAACGCATTGAAGAGTCTACTGGGAAACAGTAAAGCATCACCAAGAAGGCTTTTCAGTTAATTTTACTGTCAAAGATACATACTCATTAGACCTCTACTAGGGACAAGAAGCTTCATTAAAAATTAGGCTAAAAGGCAACAAACCAGAAATACTAACAGCTGGGTATAAACTAAAGAAGTAGATCAGTGCTAAAACCAAATTTAAAAAGTACGCTGCACAAAAAGCACAGTATGTATCTATAGATGAACATACATTAAAGAGGAAGACTGTGTAACTTTAACTAAAACCAGGTAAATCCATTAAAGATTTGGGACTCCATGTCAGAGGTACAAGACAAACAGTTTACATCTCAAAGCAAGAGACTGAAGCATGTTTGAGTATTACTCTGACTCTAAAATAGTGTGGGTATGCGTGGGTACCAGTACTTTCCATATATTCTGGTGAGACTTTTCTGCTTCCCAGCTGCCTGGCCAGCAGGGCTCTGGAATGCAGGAAGCACTCTCTGCTGGCTACAAGAAGCCACGTAACAAGGATCTTAGCAACCAAAAAGAGCAATTACAGCGAATTCTTGCAATATACCTGCAGTGAAAATCAACATGCTCAATGCCACTGTGTGGTGTAGTTATGCAGCTAATCCCTAAAAAGTCACTGCTCAGCACGTATGAAATGAGATTTCCAGAAATTTATATTTTGGCCAAGTTTTAGCAGAACTTCATAAGTATTTTCAGAAGTAGAAGCACTCCTCAAAACACTTGCAGAAATTCTTTATATATGGAAACAAAAAGAATGGATTTTCCTCTCAACCTTGACTGAGACAATTGTTTGTCCTACAGCTTCCCTTCCTCCTCCCCCTGAAAAAAAAAAAAAAATAAGAGCCTAAAATATAAAGCTAGAGATGGAATTTCCCATATAAGTGCCTTAGAGTTCAATGAAGTTCCAATTGTTTTATAATGAAAATAAATGTCATTCAGTTTTAATTAAAGGATTGTTGATCCCACACTATAGGAAATCTATACATAACATGCAAATAACTCAAAAAACTCAAATAACAGAAAGTGAAAAAACAACTCCCCTTCAAATTTATCTCCCAGATAGCAAAGCATTTGAGAGGGGAAATTTCTCAACCACCTACTGGTGTGCAGACCAACACTTGTTTTGTGGCACACATGAGCTCCAGAATATGATCCTACCAGAATCACAGAGCAGTCTGGGTTGGAAGGGACCTTTAAAGGTCATTTTAGTCCAGCCCTCCTGAAGTAACAGGGAACATCTTCAACTAGAACAGGTTGATGAGAGCCTCGTCTGACCTGACCTGGAGTGTTTCCAGGGATGGCACATCTACCACCTCTCTGGGCAACCCGTGCCAGTGTTTCACCACCCTCAGTGTAAAATGTTTCTTCCTTGTACCTGGTCTGATTCTCCCCCCTTTTTGTTTAAAGCCATTACCCCACGTCCTATCACAACAGGCCCTGCTAAATGTCCCGACATCTCCAATTTCATTATAAAATGATTTGTTTCTCAGAACTCTGTCTCTTTTAAAAAGATGGCCCAGTAACAGCTGCAGATGAAGTCTTTGCTGTATTTTAACTCAGAAGCTCAGCACACAGGTGATATCCCCGAGATCAGCTTTGCAGAGGCCAACGGGCCAGGCAGAGCGGGAACAGATCCCAGACTTCTGCATTTCACAGAGCACCACTAGAGGGTTCACAGTTCCTCACTCTGAGATGTCATGAGGTGTTTTAGCCAGCTGTACCTGCCTTCCAGGAGAGCTGTTAACAGGGAACTAGAAAAATTCAGCACTGCTGTTAGCCTGTCCTTACTGCTGTGTGGGCAGCTCCCTGTACAAGAAGAAATTAAGGCCATTTCCCAACCTCCACCTCCAGCCATCAGGGCCGAGCTCCCACTGCTGCACCTCCAAACCTGGGCCAAAGGCTTTCCCCTGCAAATGGGCACCAGGTCTCTCTTAAAACTCAGGCTCTCAGAGACCAAGGCGGCTGAGTCCCTAAAGGGTAGACACACCCTTCATCCACTGTACTTTTCTTCAAGTGCTTTGTTCTTCATCACGTTGCTTCAGCATGGAGGCTGTTTCATTCCCAACACGCACACCGAAAAGGCCACACATACGATTCATCAGCTTTTTATTATATTAAAGATTTTGGAACTTTTGGAATATCACTGTACTGACGGCTTTGAACACAACAGAACAAGCAAATAAAATACACAAGTGCTTTCAGAAACAACAAGAAAGATAAGAAGATAAGGTGCTTTTTTTGGTGAATACATTTTTAAGACAAGAGGGGTTTACTTTAAAACACAAAAATACTGCAGCTCAGTTGTTTGCCTGATGACTTTTTTTTTTTTTTTAAAAAAAAAATGGTCAAAACACAGACTTAGAAAGCCTTCCTGAATGACTAAGGGGCTCAAAAAGCTTCACTATATAAAAAACCAAATTAATAAAAAATGGGTTTTAATATTCTTTTCCTAAACGTTCATCACCTGGCATAAAATTAACAGTAGTTTATCTTTTCATAAGAAGGAATACATTTCTTCTAAAAAGCAGAAAAAGGTATAGTATTATCTCACTTTTCAGTGAAAATCATGCTGCATCTCAAGTAGAGCAAAAAGAAGAGGCAGATGTTCAGTTTATACATACATATTAATGTAAAGTATTCCATTACACTCATGAAACTATTTTCAAATGCTTTTCTCTATACCTATGGAATTTCAAAACAAGCTCTAGCATATCATAACAACTTCCAGCTCTTTCATCTTCTACTAATGTATTTTAAGAACATTTTAAAAAAATCTTGGGACACATATCAAGGTAAAAAAAAATTGACTTGTATGCCTACTTTTCTTTCTGAAAGAGATACGAGATAAACTCTTGTGGTCAGAAAGGCAGCTGAGCTACCTATAATGAAATAAATAACAAAAATCCTGTCTACTTTTCATGGGTTTGTTGCCTGTTAGAGCTAATAGTTAGTGCTTCCTCAGAATTCACTTCAGTTATGCCTATGGCTACTCATTTTCATTTTGTGTTTTAATATCCATCATGTAGAAGGAAAAAAATTAAGATACTTCTTTCCTCCAGTAAAGAAAGTAAGGCACCTTTCTAATTAACTTATACTGCACTGCTAATATTACTTCAATGACAACCCTATAACCAAGGATCGTAAGTAAATAGAAAATCATCAAGAAAGTACATAACTATCCTCCTTCATCAGGCTGTGCATGAAAACCAGGCAACTTCCTAATATACACTAGCTGAAATATATATTATCTAAACCACGTTACACTACCAAAGAACAGGTATTTACCTTTATTGCCAGTTGTGACACTGAAGATGAAACTTCATCAGGAAGAAACTGGTCTTTATTCTCAAAAAAAGAAAAAAAAAAGGTAAAGATAAAAGAAGGCCCATAGTAATCTTTTGTTTGATAATCAGCAGTGACACATTTTAGAGTATTCATAAATGCTTTTATTCTATTCAGTACATCACAAAAGAATATTGACAAAATAAAATCACAAAGCAAAACTAAGGAAATCATAGAATCATAGAATGGTTAGAGTTGGAAGGGACCTTAGAGATCATCAAGTTCCAAGCCCCCTGCAATGGGCAGGGACACCTCTCCCTAGAGCAGGTTGCTCAAAATGCCACTCCTAAAGTAAGAAATGTGAACACAATCGCATTTAGAGGGATGAAAAATGCTGCACCAGTAGTAAAAAGCAAAACCAAACCTCTACAAAACCAAAATCCCCACATCCCAAAGAGACATCAAAAATACTGTTGCATCATAACAACTGTTGTACAATTAAAATTAAAAATTTAATTTGCATATTAATAATCATGCCCGTATTTTTTGGATCCATACTGATTTTCTGAATACTATACTAGATGATGGTATATGCAGTGTCCGTAGGCTGGGCAGAGGAATGTTCCAAGATTACTTCCTCCTTCATGTTAAAAAGCATTACATTTCCTTAACTCAAGAACAGCCAGACTTTTGTCCAAATTTCTTTGCTCTCCATTTATAACTGTAGATTTCTGAAGAAAACCAGAGGACTGAAGATGCCAGCAAAGGTAATTCACTAGTTCAACACTTCTGTCCATCTCTCAATTAAGCTGGTGTCAGTACGCTCAGGCCATCCTCTCACTATCAACGTTCTCTTCAGGACAGGAAAAATAAGAGTGTCAGGAGTACTTTAGAGGCCAAAGATACAGAAGGCCGGGCATAGCATACAGGAATTATGGAATTTTACCCTTCTGCAGCCTATGCTTTAATGAGAAAAGTGTGACTTTTTTTTTTACATACATGTAACCCCAAATACAAACAGTCCCCAAGAATAAAACAAGAACCTTGAACTGAAATTATTTAACTCCAAGACAAAACAAAATGACAACAGGATGGTTTATGGAAAGCTTCTAAGATGCGGCAATTTCAGAGAATCTCCTGTATTCACTTTGGTCCATCTTTTGCTTATTTCAACCACCTCCTGTTTCAAAAACAAATTTAACAACTCCTTCCTTTTCAACTGAGTTAAATGCTAAGGGGTTGATACTTTCTTCACACTGTAAGCTTAATTTTTGTTTTAGGGTAACTCCACATACACATAACCCAAGACACCCCAAAAAACACAGTATCCTAGCTCCTATGCAGTACCAAATGCACAGGAGCTAGGACTTCCTTCACTTTGCTAACAGCATCAGAAAGAGGTGAGAAAGGCACCATGAGAAGCATTAGATATTTCTAGTTGTGTGGGGGCCTGGATGTATCAGCTTCCTCTAGAGAGACCAGCTTCAAATCCCACGCATCCTTTTTTGTTACATTTATTTTTCATAAAAATCTATTTTCATACTTATTTATTTGCATACTAACATTTCCATTTACTTTACAGGCAACACTTTATATTATACAAGAGACAGGGATGGAGTCAGGAGCATTTCTAGAACCAGTATAAAACCATTACACTACAATTGGATAATAACTGCATGCTAAAATGTCCTGTACCGGTAAGACAAGGGGGAATGGTTTGAGACTAAGAGGGCAGATTCGGATTAGATATAAGGAAGAACTTTTTTCACCATGAGGGTGGTGAAACACTGGCACAGGTTGCCCAGAGAGGCTGTAGATCCCCATCCCTGGAAACATTCCAGGTCAGGTTGGATGGGGCTCTGAGCAGCCTGATCAAGTTGAAAATGTCTTTGCTCATTGCAAGGGGCTTGGACTAGATGACCTCTTAAGGTCCCTTCCCTTTCAATCCAAACTATTCTACAATAATAGATAAATAAAGTGATTTGTAGGCAGATAGTTTTATTTGTTGGGGCAAAATACAAAGTCAGGAACTCCTATTATCCAAAATGAGAATATTATTTCCTGTGGAATTTAAGTTATTTAAATTCTGGATTTCAGTTAACAGGAGGGTATTACTGCAGATTGGATACCAAAAATGACAAAGCAAAGATTTATGTAGCACTCTAAAATGAAATTCAATTACTTTTTCCTCTTTTTTTTTTCTTTTTTACTCTTTTTAAGAGAATCATTGGCAATATTTTAAATGGAAACACCACACATACCATTGCAGAAGTTTCCTTGTTTCTCCTCAACACTCTCAGCTCTCATATGTTTGGATGAGGTTCCAAAGCCTTATACTTAACATGATGGCTTCTCTGCTTGGACAGAGGGTAAGAGCAAAAGAATCTGTCCATATTTTTCCCAAGAAGAAAAAAAAATAACAAGAACTAGAAAAGCCTCAAGGGAAATACGGGAAGAGGAGAAATTATCTCAGACATCCAGAGCCAGCAGAGCAACCAGTTTCAACAACTAACAATACTGTCTCCAGAACAAATAAGACACTGTTAGTACCTTCCAAAGAAATAACACCTCTCACTTTAATTCTTCCAGCTCTCCAAATATCTTAAGAAGGATTATAAAAATATGAAAGTGCATGAAGAGAATTAATGCTCTACTACAGAGAAGAGAGAAGACGAAACTGTGAAGGCGTACAGCCTCTAGCAAGCCAGAGGACAGGGCAGCAAGAGTGCAAAGTAACTTGCACAGTGAAAGCTTTTATGAGAAAACAGAGATTCAAGGAGCATCTCATGTGCCTAAGGAGTCAGCGTAAGAAAATGCGAACACCCTGTTGATAAGAAGATGCCATTCACAATAAACAGTAGACAAAAAGGGGTATTTATTTGCTTCTTTAGAAGTGTGGCAACTAGGGTTGTGTTTCTGTGTCAATACAGTGCTACTACACACAGACACGCAAGGTGTTACCTCAGGAGGAATTAGACAGTAATTGCAGGAATTATGCTCACTGATGGTAAGGAAATAACACAGATTTTAAAGATATGAAATACAAAGATATGAAACCTTCAAGAAAGCAACCAATGATAATCCAATACCAAGAATACATTTTTGGGGGTGGAAGACCTAGCAATTACCCACAGCATCCTTTTTAAGATACACTGCTTAAGGAAAGGAGACTTGGCCAACTGTGGTGTGCTGGCAATGCCCATCCACACATCTCGTGTGCTCACAGGAACTCTTGATGGAAACTGGCTATAGGCTTGAATTCAGCAGTCTCAAAGAGACTAGATTTTGAAATATTTTATGGAAAATCCATTGCTGGGAAAGTATGAAGCAGACTAATGCCCCCTGGCAGGATGAAAGTGCAGGAGGAGCATGTGTAGGGGTTCAGAGCCAGACATGGCTCACACCACAGGGAGGGACCTATGCAGTGTGGTAGGGATGGGCTGTATATTAAAATAAGGACAACAGAGGGAAAGAGGAGAAGGAGGGAGGAGACCAGTGCCATCACAAGGAAGAGCTGAGGAAAAACAACAAGAAGTCATATACAACCCATCTTTAATATTGCATTTTTTAGTGATACACATGAATACACCCTCTTCTGAGACGTATTCTCTACTTCTGTTACTGTTCAGAGATCAGGCAGCCTACAATTTGTTTTTTCAAATTTTTTCAGGGGACGATCCACTTCACAGCTACATGTAAAGAGTGAAGATGAGCCTTCTTCATTATGCTGTGTAACACATGCTGACACCAAACACTTACAATTTCAGTGTGTTTTAATCTAAGCAGTTTAGAGTTCCAACAAATCTTTTCTTTTTAATTCAATTTAAAAGAAATATGCAGACAACATTATAACAATTTAGTAACTAACAGGTGACTAAATGCTAACACTAGTGGGAAATGCTGATCAGCGACTTGAATAGCCTTCCAGTTGTGGCAAGGGAAGGCTGGTATGTGCAGAGTGTTTTCATAAGGAAACAAGTGCCCTTTTGTTGGACATACTGCAAACCATAAGGTACTCAAGGGATTAATTCAACTAGCACACAAACCTTTTTGTACAGAGATCAAAACTGTAATCTACTTCCCTCAGCTTCCTTTGTGGTAAAGTAATTAATTAGTCTCTTTAGATCATTCCTTTTCACCATTCAGGCCAAGATGAGAAATGCTGGACATCAGAGAGTTAAGGCAAATAACAGCATCATCTCACCCTGCATGCCCTTCTCTTGCTCTAGTACATGAAATGCTGTATTATTGATTTTCTGTACCCAGTTGTGGAACCTTCCTATCGCACACACACCAGCTGTCAAAGCTGAGCACGGGTGAGGGTACAGAAGCCAGAATTAACAGAGCAAGTCCTTTTGGTGCAAATTCTCGCCCTTCTACTGACCTGTAACATCCCTTCTGCCCAGCATCACATCTCATCAAGAACTGAGCATAGTTTGAAGTCCAGGTTATCATGCCTGTAAGTGCAAATTAGATCTATGATTCACAAATGTGTAATTTAAGTGGAAAAAAAGCCCAAAACAAACATCGCCTCAGGAGATACACTCCAGGGTGGAATTTAAGACAATTCCCAGTATTCCACAAACCCCACTAAATAATTTAGTGACAGGAGAGGGGAAGGTAAAAAAAAAATAAATTCAAAAAATCATTCAGGAAATCACAAACCCGAAAGTTAACTTCTGAAGTTGGAAAGATTCCCAAAACTGATTACAAACCAAACAGTTGAACAACTCTACATACACAGCCTGACCAGAAACAGCCAACACGGATTCGGAAAAGGAGATCACACTGACAGATCACCATCTTAAAATACAGCTAAAAAAAGAAACTACTTCCTTGGGTTTGAGCAGGATCTTGCCACAACATCAAATGAAACAAACAAGACTAAAGCAGATTTTTACTGCAAAAGTCACTCATCGGATTTTAGAACTGAATCAAAAACAATGCAAAATGCACTCAAACACTGGTAAGAAGGCAGACAGCAGCAGATCGGTGGCACTGGGCCTCATTTTCTTTGCTGCACTTATAATACACACAGAAAAATTCAACGTGTGGCTATGTGCTGTCTGAGTCATGAAATTGAGGCAACTGTGATCAAATGTGAACAGGCCCTGAAACAACAGCTATTTTCAACATATTCTTTTAACACAGCTGAAAAATAAAGCTGAACTGTACCTAAACAATCACATAAACCATGCCCTTAAAGAAAAACAAGGTTTGCAATTTTAGCAGATGAAGGATGCATCACTCAGTCATACAAAACCTTCTTCTGGGACACAAAGCCACGCGTTCAGCAAATGGGACTCACATGCAAAACGGTGAATTGCCTCTGCTCCTTTCTGGCAGAAGCAGCCTAGGTTGAGACCAAGATCATTTAATTCATCTTGTCCACATTTCACCTGCTGCTAAATCTCAATCTTCCATTTGTATGTCCCTAAAGCAAGTCAGTGAACCAAACTAGCCATCTGGGCAGGTAGTGTAAATTAAAAGTTTCCTATTAATATCACCAATGAAAAATATTAACATAGACATTTCTAAACTTTTTTCATGCTCAAGAGTAACTTGGTATTCTAAACTCATTTTCCTGTTCTATAAAAATAGTTTTCCGCTCCAGATTGCTCACTACACTTAGAAAAACATCTACATTATGACAATAAACCATTTTAAATGCCACTGAGACTAAACAGTGACGGTGACTCCTACTACGCAAGTTTCCTCTGCCAGTCTTTGGCAAAACTGAAAATACTTTGTCCATGAAGATAAGGAAAATGTAAAAACCTAATACAATAAAGAAAAATGCTTTCATCTTGGGATATATTTAGTAGACAACAGTGATCCAGTAATCTTGGAACATGCTTCTAAAATATAATTCCCCAGATCATTTCCAGAAGAACTTACTTCACTCACCTGGACTTTTTAAAGTCAGCAGACTATTTCAGATACAGCAGACAACCCATCCAATGCATTTTAAAATAATCCCATCCTCTAGGCTTCAGCCTTTCATAGCTACCTACCAGACTGACTGGAAAACAAAAAACACTTTTCCTCTTTTCACCTTTCAAATTATTATTAACGCTGAACACATTTAAATTAAGATGGTGTTCTTTCCTTCAGTATCCACAGCTGTCACCAACTTGTTTAGAATTTTCACAAACTCTGCTTCATTCAACAGCTTTAGTTATTGTTTCACATTCCGTTACATTTTAAAATAGAATATCAAAATTATTTCCATACTTGCATTGTCCATTGATATAAATGGCCAAATGTAGAGGAGAGTAATAATTTCAGAATGTACGTATTTACATAAGAATACTTTTGTAGCTCTGCATTTTCTTGGCGTTACAAAGAGAAACATCAGAACACCAGATTCCTCCGTTCTCTGTTTTTACATCAATACGTGAGGTTACTCTATTAATTGTTCACATTATTGTGGATCTCTGTAGTAAGTGGTTATAACACATCTCACTCAGACCTTGCTCCCCTGGAATATTTTTGGAAAAATGTTATTAAAGATTAAATACCTTAAAGATATTTTAAAAAGCTCAGTTCATTAAGAATTTAGTTTTGCCTATTTCAAATATGCTTCAAGAAATGGAAACAGCTGTATTAAGATCAAAATGCTATCACTGTGAAAGCTGAAACAAAGAATGTCAAATAATCAATTTGACATCAGTTGCTGAGACAATTCAAAGTTCTCAATTTTTATTAAATTTCTGACAGAGAATTTTTCAATTATTTTTAACAACATATCCATACTAGAAGTTCACATCTGCTTTTTTTCTGATCCAGAAAACAAACCAGCAGATGCTAATTCAAAAGCCATCACACAATTTTTATTCAATCACGGTGTTTGCAATTAAATTATCTATCTTTAAAAAAAGCTCTTGCACGAGTAACGGCAATATTTTCATAGTATAGTTCCTGCAAAGCAGGTTGAACTCATTATTTTTGGTTACAGCATTCACCAGCATGTGAACTGGATTCTTCTGACATACAGCTTTTATCAGTATTTGGGATGTTCACACCGACCCTTCCTGGAACTCCTCACAAAGAACCAGGGGCCAGAGTTCTTGGAAACATACCTCTGATGACAGAACTGAAAGATTGTCTACCTGGAAAGTGTTCAGTAACATCTAATAACTCTACTGATGTTATGGATGTCCTCACAGAATCAGGCATATAGTTTCTATAAAAGCAAGGGAAAAAATTATAAACCTATTTTACCAGAAAATAATTTGTTTAAACAATTCATTCTTTCTCAAAAAGCAACATAGTTTATTTCGTATATTAATAGTAGCTGGCCCAGCACTGTCAGGAAAGTATGGCTCCAGAAACCTTGCAAAACCCCGTGAAGATATAACAAGTAGCTTAGGGAAAGTAGATCTCAAGCAGTGATGTGGAGGAGAAGATGGTGCATCAGTGAAAGGGGACACCGCTGTATTAAGTCGGAGAGGAGAAAGACAGAAGGCTGTTGGCAAACCGGGGCGATGGGAAATGGCAAAGCAGAACTGGCTCGAGGAAAGATACAAGGGATAAAAATGACAAACAGGGGAGAGGAAGTGGATGTACGAAGAAAAACCTTGAAAACAAGTACAGAGATTTAAATGTAAAACAAAGGGGGGCCAGCCAAAAACACGGAAATTTAAGGATGAGGAAGACTTAAACTTTATGCCATAAGCAACATTAATGTCAGCAATGGGATTTGCAGGGACTCGGGGATGGGGAAACGCAGCGCAGGTTATTAGGAGCTGCAGAGGAAGTAATCACCGTCAGGATGGGAAGTGAGGGTCTGCACAAGGATTTCAGCTGTCTAGACAGAAAGAAAAATAATAATAATTAAAAAAAAAACAAAAGGCAGACCTGGACTTCACAGAGGAAACAGGGAAACAGCAGTAAAGTATTAAACACAAATTTGCTTTGGCACAATAGATAAAACCCACTGACAACCTTCAGCTCACCAGCTTGATTGAGAGAAAAAGAGAGGTACTGATGTTGTCTGTAGCAGGAGACCAACCAGACAACACGTGCTTCGCAGGACTTCTAAGAGTCAGAATAAACTAACAGAGAGGGAGTAAGAGGTGAGAAGCAGATCTGATCCAGGTCAAACAAATAAAGATGACAGTATAAATCATGAAGTGAAGCATCTCAAAAATAAAAGGTATTAAAAAAAAAAAAAGCCTAAAGCCCCAAAAGACACTGTCAGCTCTGCAGAGCTCCAGGAAGACTGTGAGAAAGAAACAAGACTCCCTCAAGAAGCTGCTGAGAGAGCAATGTGACAAGGAGGAGGAAAAGCAAGAAAGGCAGGCCAAGGAAGGGCTCAGGAAAGACTTCACTGTTAGTCCCACAACCTAATGTTCAAGAATGATGACAGAATACAGGTGATGGATTCCAGCCAGGAAAATGTCACCAAAATGTCACAAGAGTAACTCTGATGAAAAGAAAAAAAAAACCATCTAGCAGGGAAGTATAAAGGAACTACAAGAGTACTGCAGGGAAAGCCTGAGACACGCTGCAATGGTTAGAAAGTGAAGGAAAGGCATTAGCTGGATTAACACTGCCTGCTCTGTTTTTTAATTAAAAGTATCTTTATTCAATGCATTAGTAGAGCATAAGAAATGCTGCTCAGCTCCCACCCATTCCTGCAGGGCCTGTCTGAGTTCAACTCATTCCAAGATGAAAGCCAGTATTAAAATTGTACCAGAGACTTACATCTTCATTAAAATAGATAACTAAAATTCTCTACAGCCAACTTTAAAACATTCAGTGAGCAAGTCTAAACAAAATTCAGCTTAAAACATGTTTTTGCACATACTCTCTTTGAACATAACAAAAAAATATAATTGAGGAGAACAGATCAAGGCTAAGGATCTGAAATATTTTTACATGAAAGATAAAGTTGCAGAGGATAATATAGGTCAGACTGACACCTACCCACTACCCTAATATATGTATTTTTAAAGTCAAACACCATTTTACGTCAGTTACACGTACTATTGACAGAGCATTGACATCTCCGAGGACTGATTACATGATACCAGGATTACATCAAAGAGAACCAAGCACAACTGCCAAAACACTGCCTTCCAGAAGTCAAAACCCAACATTTTCCCCCTTCCAAAAACCTAACTACAGTTTGAAACATAATGACTGTATTACAAAGTGAAGGCGAGTTTGGCATGCACCACTGTACATTTCTAGCATATTTGGAGAGACACACACAAAAAAAGCACATAAATTTCATTTTATACATGTACTGTTTATGTGCGTTAAGCTGCCTTCTTGTGTTAATTGTAACTTCACCCAGTCAAGCATCTTCTTTGCATAAATTAAAAATATTCATGCTTCAAAGCATGAATTAAAATTAACTTCTAAGATTAACTTCTATAACTGTCTGGTCTAAAAAAAATAAATATACAATAATCCACACATCTATTTACACAAGGTACTGTTTCAAAACTTACTGGTGTTTCTTATCTCAGGAAACACCTTACTATTTTAAATAAGTGTTAACAATTCAAAGTACTTGAATGTATGCAGAAACTTTTACTAAAAAGTGGCCAGAGGCTGACAATTCCCTCCCATTGCAATTTTCATGTTTAAAATTTGTTCTTGCTCTCCCCTGGAACGAAATCAAACCGTTCTGTATTCCACAAAACCAGAACTGTCAAAACTTCTCTTTTTATATCAAACTAAGCTTTTCTATTTAAGAGCGACAAACTTCTACAAATTCAGATGTCTGCTTGAGTAAGACCAGATCAGGCTCCTATATCTAAATAGGATGACTAGAATTTCTGTAGAGTAACAAAGGGGGTTGGGTTTTTTGTTGGTTTTTTGTTGTTGTTGCTTTTTTTAACTTATAGTAGCCTAGTTCTTTGTTGCTGTCTGCTACTGCAATGCCCTAATTACTACGTTACCCAGGCAGAACTCCTCTTTTTCTCATCTTTGAAGAAACAACACATGGCACCAACATTTCATTACACTGGAACACTTTCAACCTGGTCTGTTTTAATCACCAGATATGACTAGCAATTTATTTTCTTTGAAGCAAAAAGTTTCAGCATTATTCATAGTATGAATAGTAGAAGCTAAAGGATTTTCTTCCTGCTTACCCATTGAAAATGAGAATAAAGACAAAAGAGAGTTGCTGGGGAAAACAACATATAAATCAAAGTCAAAATGCGATGAACATGTTTCATCTTCTCTTCTATGAAATGACATATGAGAAAAGAACTTTGACAAAATTAAATGTAACAGTAAAATTCTCCATGAAATCTAATACTGGACTTCTTTAATTTACTAAAAAGCACTCAAACAAATTATCTGGATTTTGATCCTCAAGACAGAAAATGAGGCAAGTCCTGGACTCTCTTCTTCTTGATGAGGTAATCCATCATCCACAGCTTAAGCAAGCTGTACCATGACAACTTAGACACAGCAGAGGCTGAGGAAGGCTGAGACACCAAGAGAACTCCTCCCGTAACCTCTCCATGCTCTGGTGCTGCTACTGTCCTTCAAAGTCAGGGGTCTGGATGACGCAGGTCAGTACACAGCACTAGTGAAGTGCAGATCATCCCCAAATCCTCCTGCACATCACTGGATGTCGCTCCCTTGCAGTCATACTATTGGGACCAAAACCAGGCTCCGATGAAACCTCAAAAATGTCAAAGACTAAAAGCAAGGCCCTTGAACCACATCAGGTATAACAAGCTGAACAAGCACATTTGGTTAGCTCACGCTCTCTCCCAGACACACGGTCTAAGCCACGTTTTAGACATACTGTACCTATGGCTGGCCTAGAAGCTGCCTTGATGGATCAGGAGAATTACAATGTGAGCCAGCTGGTCATAGTTTTCTGTATCGTCTATCATTCCTAAAAGTGTACGTAAACTCTAAAGTAACTACATTTAAATATTTTTTGGGGTAGATTTTTTTTTCCTCTGTTGTCAAATCTTCTTGATTTTAACAGGCAAAATAACTAACAACTTATGGCCTTCATTTCAGTTTCTGTGCCAAGCTACAATACAGCCTTGCTAACTTTTTTGAATCCTCTGTCTTCAAGAATATTTTGTTTAGCACCTTAGAATAATAATTTATTTTTCCCCTAGTATGTCCAATACCAAAAAAAAAAAAGTATGTTTTATTCCAGTGCCATTGGTAACAGACACTGTGGGAGCTGTAAAGGAATTTTCTTAGAATTGATGAAAACAGCAAACCATTTGCACCAGAAAACATTATAACTTGAGGCCACCACTAATGGAACAGAAGCCCAGGAAAGTAAAGACAATCGAGACAGGAAAAAAAAAAAAATCACCAGCAAATAAACAAACAATCCCCAACCTCTGTTGCTAAAGTAGAGGACTAGGAGAATTATCAGGCCAGAAGTCTGGAGAATCATCATCTTTTGACAGGGAGGAGAGGAAGGTCAGGAGCCTCAGAGGAGAGTTGGAGCATGTGTGGTAGAGAAGCAGTGAACTGTCAGTGGGATTTACTGGAAGCTTTCAGTGACCTTTGGTGTTCAACAAGGGTTGCAGGAGGTGAGCAACTCTAGGAGGGCTGTGGATAGTACCAGCCAGCAGCTTAGCGAAAACAGTGGAAGTTTCCAAGCACCTGAGGGCAGGAATTGTAGGAGGGAGATATTACATGTTGTATGAGAGGTTATAGGAGATACTACAGGTTGCCTACAACAATTTCCCTTCATCCCCATCTTCAACATGAGCATCTGTTCTTCCTCTCCAACAGGAGAAGTTTGTACTCATCTGCACAGTATTCACAGCGGTTGGGAGAGGCTGCTCTTCAGCAGTAGCCACTCATGTTGGCAACCCGTAGCAGTCGACAACCAGAAACTCAAGCAGAAGGTAGATTATCTAAATACATTCCAGCTCTTCCAGCAAGGTAGGCACAACAGCCATAGGGCGGGAACTTGGGTGGGTCTTTGCACCTTCTTTTGAATACAAACCTCACCGGTCTGCAGCCCGGGACAACCGCTGGCTTGAGATAGGCAGAGATTCTACAATCTCTCACAGAACATCCAAAGATATTCTGTGACAACAATCAGTTCAGCAACAAAGCAGCATCAGGCAGATAACAGGCTTCTGAGCTGGACTGATGCCTAATTGTCATCAAGTTTTGGAAAGCAAGTCAACAAACATTCTTTCAGTTGTTTTGCTGATACTCAAATGATACCCTTCTTTTCGCCCACTACTTTGAGAAGGCCACCACCGGCATTGAACTTATCATTTAGCAACGAAAGCGTTCAAATACGATTGCGGCTATTTTAAAGATAACCAACCACCGTGATTGAAACTGCAGAAAAAGGAACCCTGCCAACACGCCAGTGCCCCACACAAACGCGCACACCTCTGCAGGCGAAGGCGATGCTCTTACAAACCACTGCCTTGATGCCTGGTGCTTAACAGATGGCTTGCCCTGCCTCTGCCCGGGGCTTGGAGAGAAAGTGCCCTGCGGTACGGAGCCACTGAAGGAAGGGCAGCAAAGCCCCAGCCCCGCCGGCCCAGAACCGGGGGGGACAGACCATCCTGCGCCCCGAAACCCCGGGTGACAGCCGCGCCAACACCTCCTTTCCCCGACCCGCCGCCACCTCCAGGGGTGCGAAAAGTGATTACTCACGCCGGCGGGGAGCGGGGCCGAGGCC
>VXBW01004599.1:337633-366384 GCA_013400375.1 Thinocorus orbignyianus
GGGAGGGGGAGAAGCGCTGTGGGGGCGTCCCGCTGCCTCCAGGAGGAGGCCTCGCCTGGGTCCCCCAGAAGAGGGGTGTCGCGGGGAGCGCGGAGGGCGCCACCCGGGCAGCGGTGGCCGCAAAATGTCCGTCAGGGCCCTGCGGGGCACCCTGAGGCGCAGGCGGGCCCGTGGTGATGGGGGCAAGAGGCCTGGGCCGAGGCCACATGCCTTTGCCTTTCCACCTCCCTCACCCCGCGGAGCCCTGTGCTCCAGTGAGTCCCAGTAGCTCCCAGTCCGACGGTGGGATGGTCCAGATCACAAAATCACAGAGTTTTCATGGTTGGAAGGGACCTCTGAAATCATGGAGTCTAACCATATACAAAAAAAAAAAAAAAACCCCACAAAAAACCGAACTCCACATAACAAATCACCCAACCCAACAATCTCGGGCACCAGAGCATGCCCTGAAGTGCCATATCTACACGTTTCTTAAATACCTCCAGGGATGGTGACTCAACCACCTCCTTGGGCAGGCCGTTCCAGTGCCTGACCACTCTTCCAGTCAAGTAATTCTTCCTAATATCTAATCTAAACTTTCCCTGCTGCAACTTGAGGCCATTTCCTCTGGTCCTGTCATGCATTTGGAAGAAGAGGCCAACACCCACCTCTCTACAACCTCCTTTCAGGCAGCTGTAGAGGGCAGTGAGGTCTCCCCTCAGTCCCCTCCAAACCTAACATGCCCAGTTGTCTCAGCCTATCCTCATATGACTTGTTCTCTGGATCCCTCGCCATCTCGGTGTCTCTCCTCTGGACATGTTCCAGCACTTCCATGTCCTTGTAGTGAGGGACCCAGAACTGAACACAGTACTCAGGGTGAGGTCTCACCAGTGCTGAGTACGGAGGCACCATCACTGCTCTACTTCTGCTGGCCATGCTGTTCCTGACACAGGCCAGGATGCTGTTGGTCTTCTTGCCCACCTGGGCACACCGCTGGCTCATGTTAAGCCAGCTGTCCACCAGGTCCTTTTCTTCTAGGCAGCTCATCAGCCACTCTTCCCCAAGCCTGAAGCACTGCCTGGGGTTGTTGTGACTGAAATGCAGGACCTGGCACTTGGCCCTATTAAACTTCACTTGGCCTTGGCCCATTCATCCAACCTGTCCAGGTTCCTCTGTAGAGCTTACCTACCCTCAAGCAGACCGACACTCCCACCTAGTTTGGTGTCATCTGCAAACTTATTGAGGGTGCACTCAATCTCCTTATCCAGATGTAATGCTCTACGTACCAACTGGTGTTTTCGACACTTCACGTTTTCAAACTGACATGCTTTTCAATAAAAGTCCCCACCCAGGCACTCATCCATTATTTTGAACTGTGAGTTAGGTTCAAATGTCCAAAGAACTGTGAAAGCATGCTAAAAAGCCTTTTTTTTTTGGTCATTCTGCTTGCCTAACATTTGCTCTGATTTCTCTAGTGACAGGCCACAACCCTCAAGGATCCCTCATGAAAGATCTGCACGTCTCGCCTTGGCTGCCTGATGCCTTGGGGGCCGAGCAGCAGCGATGAGGCGGCAGCGATGCTTGAGGCTTCGCTGAGGGTGTTTTAGGCTGCAATGTGCTCCTCTCCTACCTGCTTAGCCAGAAAAGGGCTCAGCCCAGGGCTGGAAGGCTGGTGCTCACAGACCGGTTGCTCCATGTGCTGCCACTGCTGTAAGGGGAGTTGCTCTAACTCCCCATCAGCAGCCCATGAACACCCACAGAGTCAAGGTTTACAAATCAGCAAAAAAACACTAGTTTTTCTGTCATAAAACATCCATAATGGCTCACTCCAGAGGCATCATGGTTTTAACTATAATCTCACTTTTGTACTGATTACGGATTTCTGTAATGACTTGAGGATGCCATGTAGCTAACTATAATTTATTACCTAACTGCACAAAAGATGCATTCACTTTACTTGAACCCAGAATTATGGAATTTACACCCATGCGGTTCTAGCCCTCTCTCTTGAAAAAGAACTTAGCAAAATTATACTGATCTGCATAAAGCAGGTGTACAAGTGTTTGAAGGACTGGAAACAAACAAAATCTTTATCTCATTTTCAATCCCTTCTCCTGCAAAACTGAACACTGCTAAAAAGTGAAGCACAGAATTACCTGTGCTTTGTGTTAATATTAACCAAACCTCAAGAGGGTGGGAGTCAAAACACGTTCTCAGTTTTTAAGACCAATCAAGTTTAGCAGGGGTTTCCTCTAGAAAGCTGGGTCAATTTATAACTAGTTCTTTAACCTCTCACTCCTTCAAATTTTGTAAACAAAAAATATTCAGTAGGCAGAGCTGAATGTTTCTAATTTACATTTATGAGTCTTCAAGTAATTTTAAGTAGTAAATAACCATTTCATCTGATTTGAGTTCTGTATTTAAACCCCTGTAAAGATCAAATAAGTTATTAGTCACCACACGACCCTACTATTTTAATCCAGTGCCTTCCTTACACTATTTTTCTCGTGGTTATCATCAGCTCTACTACTAGAATTTAATCCTGCAGATACTTATGATTCTGCTTAGTTTTGGTCTCCTGAAGAAATCCGCGCAGCAGTCCCAATACACACAAAGAAGATTAACTGCATGCCTCTAGTCTTTCCTAGTTTTATTAAGTTTTACATTTTTTTTTCCTCAGGTTTTCTCTAAAGATTTTGGACTTTGGTGTCAAATCCTAGCTTTACTTCAGTCAGTGAAAATCAGTCCAGTTGACTTCAGACAAGTGAGAATTTCAGGCCAGATTTTCTATTTACCTTCAAGCTCCCAAGTCATGGTTGAGCAGTATCTGTTGCTCTTCTAAAAAGAGTATTACTTTCTGCTGTTTTGTTCTACAGACTTTGTCCTTGTAAATATGTTGTTTCCTTTTAAAATTAACTATACCCATTTATTAAAAAAATTTTTCCAGAGTGAGAAAACTGACATCCACAGGTTGGAACTTCCTAGGATGAAAATGAATACAAACCCCTTAAATACAAAGTTTCTTTCTCTAAGGAGCTACATCCTCACCTTTCCCTAAGCTGTATGCAGGGGAAGGCTGTGAAAACTTGTTTGAGAAACTTCTTGGATGTTATTTAAAATGTTATTAACATCTTTATAAATATCATTATGAGGAAAATTGGTGATTTTCCTTCTGAATGCTGATCCAGTCTCCCTTAAGAGACACACAAAAACAGACTACGGGGAAAAAAAAAGTGAGAGAAGTAACAGAAAATGCAGCCTTTGTCTCTGACTCCCATGGAAGTCTGAGCTGTTTTGAAAGCAAAGCCAGAAAACATGGTTTTAGCAGGCACTTCATGACCTGGCAAGACATTATGCTACTGAAAAACTTGTTTCTCCTTTGCTCTTTCACTCCAGGCGCTCACCCAGGGGAGAAAAGGGTGGAGTTCTTTTGGCAGACTAAAGGAGCCTCTCAGGAGACAGAAAGCAAAAATGAGAAAGGTAGGAAAGAGCAGTACAGAGATGATCCCCTGTGTCATACCAAGTAACTGCATGACACTTAGTAGTTTTAGTGACTCCGGGCTGCATGCCCTTTGGGTATCGCCATGCTCTCAGGTACACACACAATGGTTTCAGGTACAGTATCTACCCCTGTAGCTCTCAGGGCTTGCCTTTCAAACCCCTCTTATTATTCATAGCACCTCTCAGTCCTCTGTGCCACAATGCGAGGCGTCTATCACCCTTTACTTGGCAAGCTAAACTTGCCGTGGCTGCCTGTTCTGAAAAGCTTGCAAACTGAGCAGAAGTGCTCCTGTTCTAAGCAAGAGGCAAAAGGAAGCCCAGGGGCAATGAGCCACATTGTGTTGGAGACCACAAATCCACCATTATTGCCACCACCGGTAGCCTTCTCAGCTGCACTTGGCACTCAGGGTGTTTCACCAAGCAGCTGGAGACCACTGCCAGGAAGATGAGGTTCACCACTTCCCGGCAGCATTAGGCACACGCCACAAGTGTTAGACATCCTTCACCCCCTGTTGTGGCCTATTGTGGCCATTTTATGATCAAAACTGTCTTTATGGTACTGTGCCAGAACATAGGGCAGGCACTGAAGTATCTGTATATCCTTTCTTGGTTTTCTACCCTCCATTTAGAAGCAAGTGTTTCTTGCTTTCCAGAAGCTGATAGTGCCAAAGTCCTAGGCGGGAATTCATCTCATGAAATTTTAAATGCCTAGATGTCTAGTCTCAGTTATTCTTCCTTTTGAATTGGTGGAGAGAAATACTGTGTGGTTTTGCTTGTTTCATCTTAGCTTTCTTAGGTGTTTCCTGTAGACATCTAGCTATAACCATACCAAAGTTCACGAAAATAAGCAATGCCAGGGTTACATCTTCAGAAATGGAGGAAGATTCAGCAACTAGCAATAACAGAGGCCACGGACAGCAAGACTTTCTTTTTTGTGTTTTCCCCCATACTTTCTAGCAGTTCCCTAGCAATACTTTAAGCTAAACCATATGTAATATGTATGAAAGAATACATATTTGGTGATATACACAGTTTTTATGAATGTGAATTCTGGATGAGTATAGCACATGAGTTCTGCAAGTCATCACAATGTCCCAGCTCATTCAAATAAAATACTTAAATTTCACCCTTCTATACACATGCATAAGTCATATTTATTACAGAAAAGCTGTTCTAGAGCAATTTGAAGAGCGTTGCATTTTACTTTTTTGGAACTTAAGTGTAATTCCCAAGTAAAGCAAATTGAAAGTACAGCAGATTTACCCCAGAAATACCCCAGTCTAACTTTATTTCTAAACTGTTTTATGACTGTTTTAAACCTTACCAATAAGGTCCAACCCTGTAAAGTGAAGGAAATCTTCTGTCTCTAGCCAAACTCTATTCTTCTTGATAACAAAACCAATTTGATTTCAAATACTGACATGTATAGGAAAGCTGTTTGTGGCTTGGCACATAACTTATTCAGTGTGGCCCTTTGTCTAAAGAAAATGTGTGAGATAAGAAAGCAAAATACTTCTGGAAAATGCACTTATTAAAATAATTGACAGCTGGTTGAATCAACTGGAAGTCAGTTCAAGAAATACCAAGGGTCTTAGAGGAAGCAGACACAGTGTGTGCAAATGCATGCTAAATTAATTTATTCTCTCTCGTTACGATTTATTATATTTTATATCCCCAGGGATGACATAGCAAAAATAGAAGGCAGACAGAACCAATGACAAAGACTGTTAGGCCTGGAGAAATACTCTTATGAAGATAGATTAATACTGTGCTTTAAATCACAAATAAATAAAAGGAAATGGTATAAATGTAAGCAGAAGAAGACTGAAAAGGTAAATCGACCTAATAGAATTGCCTCTTCTCATCAGATAGAAATGAGGAGACATCCAGTTAGTCAAAAGATAATGTGTTTATAACTGGTAAAACAAAATAGATATTTTTCAACTGTGTCATTGCGCACTGTGTGAACTCATTTCCAAAGAATGTCATTGAAGCAGGATTCAAGAAGCAGGAAATTTATGAGGATAACAAGAACATGAGGTAAGACAAGTAAAACCAAAAAAGCTAATATGATGTATAAGACTCAGATTTCAGAGAATATGCTAATTTTCACAAGCTAGATATGAATGACAAAGCTTTATGAGAATATATTCTATTATTTTCTACAGCAGGATTTCTTGCTGTAGTGTAAATCAAATTGGCAGTAACCTCTACTGCAAACAGAGTATTAGATAAAGCATACCATTATCTAACCTCTCTAGTCTTACGTTCCTTTTCTTTTCCACAAGTCTTTTTTCAAAAACTTTTCCTGGGAACAAAAGAGTTAAAATGACCTGAAACAATGCTGTTCTCTGCATTTGATTGTATATTGGATAGAAGTGCACTCAGAAGATTGCAAGCACTAAAATTTCATTGTCTGCAGGAAACAAATGTCATAATCTGAAGTAGGTGTAGTTCTTCATTTTTTGAGATATGCTGTATTTTCTATTATGGTGATCAGAAACATTTTTTCAAGAAATTGAGCGCATTTGCAATTTTGAGTTATGAAAAGCTAATGAAAATGAAAAATTATGAGACTAACTATTAAGTATTGAAACCACAGGGCTACAATGCTCACGAGAGATTTCCTAGACTCAAACAAGAATAGTGAACGTCATCAAACCTGCACCATCCTCTAGACTACTCAGTGATCAGCTTTGCAGGAGAAGTACTAAAAAGCTTAACCTAAAGAAATCACCCCAACATTTTAAGTTAATAGCAAACCTTTGGTTGTAGATTCAGGCATTCTCTGCCTGGTGAACTGGTGATCTCAGCCTGGAGTATCTTCATGAACATACCAGCAATCCAAACAGGCAAAGCACTTTTACTGCAGGCAGGGCCTTTTGTTTTGTAGTTCTAATGTTATCTCAGCAAAACAAAGTGTATTGGTGGCAGAAAAGGGACCTGATTTGCCTGTACATGGCTATCTACCAGAGCAGCTGCTCTGGCCATGAATGGCATCTCTTCACTATGAGGCAATAGCAGAGATGGCATCAAAAAAATTATTTTCTTTGGAGACCCAGTTCTTACCTACAGTTTTGGTCTAGATTTACAGCACAAGGACTCTGGAGAGTGCAAAGCTTACCCTTATGTTCTCTCCTTGCTCGGAGCATTGTGAGGCCAGTTCTCACAAAAAATCTCTGAAAAGACAGACAGAAGAAAGTGATTGGCAAAGAAAAATACTCCAGAAACATTCCAGTTCAACACTGCTTCTGATGGTTGACATCAGCAGTGGAAAGATAACAAAGGAAACTATTCAATGTGGAGGGAGAATCTCAAGACACCGGCGTATGACTCTCCTGGGGCCAATTATTCTGCAAGCATTTCTCAGTGAAGCAGTGAGCACATAAGCTCTCACTAGACCATGCAGGAAGGAGCTAAAAAGTTTTAATTAAGTCCTGTTTAAACCATGTTAGCTGTCATTCTCCCTTTTAGAGCCAGGTGCTAGCCCAACCGTAACCAAGCTTTCGAGCCCTCTGAGCAGAGAAAGAGCTAGAGGAAAAAAGGAATAGGAGGAGATAGGAGGAGGGGGAAAAAAATATTCTAGGGGACAAGAAAAATTAAAGGGAAGGTGTGTAAGTGTCATAGACTCAAAAACAGATTGAAAGGCACTGGAGGAGGGCAGCCCCTGGCACTGTTAATCGCTCCTGGAATGTGCCCAGGGAAGTAATGGATGCTGCCTGCCAGCTCTCTTCATTGACATGAGCAGATGAGGGATTGGAAGCAGATGATGCCCTTAGCGCATCCCTCCATTGAGTTTGCATCTCCTGGTGGCACAAAGGGCCACTTTGGCCATGACCAGAAGGAAACTGATGAATTGGTCCTATATTTACTGCCCATCATGTTACAAACATCTTAAGTGATCATTAATGAAAATGTGTTTTAAGAATAACTATTCTTTGATCTAGGCAAGACTGAAATAGCGTTCTGCAGTGAGAAAGCCTGCTTTTTTATTTGCCATGTGTGATTTAAGACAGAACCTTGTTTATTTGTAATGCCTACTCTTTCTTGACAGTTAAAATGTGCCTTATTTGCTATATTAATAAATGGGCTCTGGATATGAGAAAACAAATTACATATTTCCTTTATAGTGCAGCTTCAGTGCAATGATCTGAAAGTACTCGCTGATACATTAGTGAATTAATCCTGACAACGTATTTCTCAACATCTTCATAGCTGGAAACCACATCTTATCTTTTTTGCCTCTTTTTCAAAGTTTGCTATTACTGGAATCAAACGACAAATCATGGTTCATAATAAAGTGCTATATATGCTGGAAGCCAAAATACACAGATATTTCTAGCAAGCTTTGTCAAATCCATTCCTAAGCAAGCAGAAATTTTCTGACTTTGCATTCTTGCTGTTTATCCAGTAGCCCACTTTCTTCTCAAATACCACATCTACACTAGCAAGTACTGTTGCAGAACTGTCAACAAGTAGTCACAGACTGTATATCTGCAAATAATTTTTTAAGAGATCAAAACCTCAAATTATTCTCATCTGAGTGATACAACCTCCCCAAAGCCGCAGAAGCTTTTATCCAGCCTACAGCAGAACAGAAGCATGGGTGTTGCCTCATTTATGCTCTTCCTAACAATATTCCAGTTCCAAAATGCCCTGTTCTCTCAAAGCAATTATCCCACTGGGGTTTTGATTTCTACTGCTATAGGATCAATGTGATATGAAACCTTCATATTTGAGAAACACTTTTTATTTTCTCCACTGCTAGCCCAGATTGCAGGCAGGCAGACATTGCAGACATTGCCTCACATGAATTGATAAGACACTTAAATACCACTCTCTTGTCTGGAGAGAAAGAAAGAGTGTGAATCTCCTCACCCTGGAGAGAACGGAATGTGTGAGGCTATTTATGGTGCCACTGTAAGAATAGCCATGTTTACAAGGAAAACAGGAGAGATGCAAACCCAAGGAAGGAGAAGCAATATTGCTAAAAGACAAACATCCTTCTGGAACAGTAAAGGAACACTTGCTTTATTATGGCTGAACGAGGCCAAAAGTCCATTTGCTCCAGCATCCTGTCTCTGACAATGGGGTTTAAGAAAAGAAACAAGGCACAGGGTAAGTTGAAGGTGATACTTCCCCTGGCATATCCTGCCAGCATCAGCTTCCTACACTAGAGGTTATATCAGCATCTTCGGGTTTAATGAAACCTGGTGGACTTTTCTCCATGAGTTTTCACTATGGATTCAACCTCTTGCAACGATACATAAAAAAGGATTTCCTTTTTAGAAAACAATTAATTTAAAAAAAAATTAAAAAAAGAAAAACACATAGAGAACTTTACTTTTAACCAACAGAACAAAAGTTAGGAGTATTGATAGTATGACAGGCAAGATAATGTGAGACATGGTTATCACAAAAATCTGCTGACAGTCCTGTTGGTGGAACAATGCCATCTGCTGCAAAAAGTCCCCCTGTATATCACTGCAGGATAGCCCTGTGTCCGTCTAAATAGCCCTCTGGTTTCCACCCACCTCTGCACACAGGCAGGGTGCCCAGCACCCAAGTACATGGTTGCTCTAGGAAGGACTTTCAGAGGATGATGAGACTTAGAGTAATTTAACTTTCTGTTCCTGGCAGAGGATAAAGGTCTAGCCCAAACTACAAAGAATCTCATGTCTCATTGTCATTTTAAGATACAGACACACCATCTCTTGCCCTTTTAAACATTCAGCAGTCCATAATCTGTGAATATGAGAACACCAGTGGAATACAGAGTGCAGAATCTGAGAAATATGCCTACTTTCTAATTTACAGAAGTGCAGAATTATACATAGCATGGAGGCATTGAATTTTAGTTAAATAAAACAATTCAATCAAATGCACTGAGAAATAAAGTTTGGAGGGAATTGGAAAAAGTGAAAAATACTAGCTAGGCAACAAAAATGAGCCAATTCTGTGGCAGATGGAGTTAGATCTGTGGCTCATGAAATTACACCCATATATTTTCTGTAGAATTTTGTAGCATAAGAATTGTCATTCACGGAAGTTGAAAATTCAAAACAATTTTAAAGCAAGTTATTGTCATCTCAATAAAAGAGCATGTGGATCTCTTACAATGCATTCTGCAATTAAGAAGTTTGCTTACTATACTTGGGAAGTCTTTAAAAAGTAGAGAAAATTGTATTTACTTCATATATATATATATATCTAGCCTTACTATTGAATTGACCTTGGCTTCACTTTGTTTACTTTGCTTCTGAAGTAAAGTATGCAAAATTAAATTAAAAGTGCTTTAATTCTGAACCAGTGTCCACACAGGATTAAAGGAAGCTTTATTAATACGCTTCAAATTCACACCTGTAGTTAATATAGATCATTTTCCTGAATGGTCCTACATAATAAAGGCTACTGTAACACACAAATATGGAAAACTCTGCTTCAGCCTTGGATAATGACAGGGTAAGGAAGAGAGCTATAAATATTTCTACGGAGGTCATTAGTCAGTTTTGATTATTAATTAGTTTTCTAATAAAGTATGCAAGAGTCAGTGGCATTTGCCCAGATTTGCTTAGAGTGTTTTCCATTCCTATTAATTTCCTTTAGCATGAAGAGAGATGTTCCCGTGCAGAGGCTAATGGTGCAAGGTGGAGTTGTTTTTCATTTCTGTGCTTAGACCAATGTGCTGGAATCTTGGCCTTGTTGACATGGTGGTTAAAAGTTTTCACTGACTTTAGCAGAAGTCTATTTTAATTCAAAATAACTTGATAGAGAAGAGAGAGAAAAAATATTGCATATATACAGTGCAGGAATATCAGTGCAATCTAAACAGGTATTTTAGCAGATTAGGTCTTGTTAAGGCTTTTCCGGTCAAGATGTTTGTAATTTCGGTTTCCTAATCTGTTAATAAAAATGCTAATAATCCATCCAAGTAATTTTGTTCTCTTATATGCCTTTGCAATCGATATTAAAAATGAGATTTTGTTACTCAGTTAAATTTCACAAGAGTAGGACTCACTTCAATTGCTTCAAAAACTAGTTAAAGGAGGGATATTTATCCTCCTTGTTCCCTCTTGATCATAGCATTAACACTAGATACATAACATGAAAGGAGACCTGTTTGCCCTATTTCTTCTGGCAGAGACTTACTTAAAATCACAGAATCACAGTTTCTGAATGAATGCTTGACACAAGGGATGGAGATTTTAGTGGATGTTAGACCAGGCTCTTAAACTCTATTTTGGTAAAATTCGGATTATTTGAATTTTCAAAAATTATTTGACCTGAACAGTTCAAACAACTCTCCAACTGCAGCAAAAATAGGAAAAGCCTGTCCAAGCACTGAGACATTTTTCACTTGATGACAAGCTGAGCTCCAAAACTGCAACTGCAGCCCTCTGAAAACGTTGGTCCAGTCTTCTGGGGAGGTTTGAGTTTTCTGTGTAGTGGTGTAGTGGTAAAAAGTAGGGGGGATTAGAGTTCAAAGCAAAAGCATATCATTATCATGACATTTATGTTAAAGTTAGTCCTTGGAGCTCAGCTCATGCAAGCAATTCTACCAATTTTCTACATACTTTATCCAATAGTGCAGATAATCTAAATTTAGGAAACCTAAATAGCAGTTTATATCTCTGAGTCTTTGCAGATTTGCTTATCTCTAACTTCACTGTCATTGACGATGGCTTTCTCAGCATTTAATTATTCTAAAACCAGAACTCAAGTACAAAGTGCTTCCAAAATCATCAAGTTTTGAACAATCAGTTGCTGCTTGTCGTAGCTCTTGATACATGTAAATCCAGTGTGGTCACCAAGGAAACTAGCAGTTTGCTACCTTACAATTTTTAAGTGTATCTACAGTGAGTCATAAATTTAACATAATCTAGATTTACCACTTTTTGACAGCACCTAAAATTTTAGCTCTGAATAGATTTTTCCCCAGGTGTTCAGTAGTAATACACTCCATCATGCTTAACTGATGTTAAGCCATAGAGCACGTGCAGGTGAGGTAGTTACTTTCTAAAAGATTATAGCACTTTGTGTGTGTTGTGCTTAATATACGTCAGGTAAAACAGACTATGTCCTCTGTGTTGTGGAGTAAAGGAATATAAATATTACTTCAGCCAGAAGGAGTTTATTCCAATCTAGGAATTCCTTTTAGGCTAAAACTGGAGAGATTTATACTGGCTGAGAATTTGCTTATGCTTTAAGAAGCTTACTTTGATTTAGAGAGTTCGGAGTTTTTAGCAAGGGCTTCATTTAGAAGAGTTTGTCTTCTGTGGGGGAAATTTACATACCAGTACTTATTTCTCATAAGAATTTTGTAACATAAATTTGCATGGTTTTTATTTTGATTTAAAATAATGTAGTTTAATTTTTTTCATGGCTTTCCCATCTTTTATTTCATCCACTGGTACTGAGTTTGCATGTTCACATATTACAACTAGGCTGTAAAATCACTAGCTTCTTTGAAATTCCTCTGTGTTCTCTTCCTGGTGTTAGTAGTCTCAATATGTGCTTTGCATAAATCCTTTTGATTTTAAAATCATGATAATTTACTATCTAGTGTTGTTTTACATTTGGTCAAGAACTTACACCTATTGCTAACAACAAAAGCAAAAAAACCCATTAGCTACTTGGAACCAAGAAATTTTTCTGCTCCAGGAAAGGTGGAGATCAGTATCAAAACTAGTAATCATACATTTCCTACGAGGAAAAATGTTTAGATTTACAGATGCCATTGCAAATAGTTCCCCATTGTCTGTTATGTTTTAGTGCTGCTGCAAAACTGGTTTTGATTCTTCATGTTAGCTTTGGTAATTGGCCTGTTGATCTTGAAGGTAAGCTGCTGCTATGTGTGTGTGCAAAGTCAGTCATCCTACATTTTGCCCTTACGAAATACCTAATAAGTAAAGTTTCCTTTGAATTTCAAAGCAAATAACATCTGGTCTAGCCATCCTGTGCAAGGTTTCTGGATGACTTCAGCAGCAGAGAAGCCTGCAGTTGATCAGTTTGCTACTGCCTTTAAAGGCAGAAATTGAACTGTTTCAGATGGTGTAGGATAGCTCAGCTATCAAGCCACTAAATTAATCAATTTATACGTGATAGATCTTAACGCTCCTCTTTTGTTTTCTTTGCAGAGAAAGGCTTGGCATCTTCATACAGTATTGCACCACATCTTTCTTGTGTAAGCTGATGAAAACCCAACGGTGAAGTCATTTCATTGGGAAGGGACCTAGATTGGGAGCTGGGTACCTGCTGTCCAGCTAAATCCTAGTTTGTAGTCCAAAAAGTGCTTTCCAGCACTGGTTGAACCAAGCATCAAACTCCTTAAGCACAGGGACTGCAAGTTCTCTGTACTGCAGCATCCTGGGGTTTAGCAGACACCAGTTTAGGGGAGATGGGAGGCTGGCCGCCTGCCTTACCTCCTCTGCAGCCTGGCGTTAAGAAGGAAAACATCTTATTTCTGCTAAGCTCTCTCAAATAGGTTTGGGTTGCCTGGCCCACACTGGATCTTTTCAGGCTGCATGGATGCAGCAAGGCAAGGGAGATGCCACGTGGTGGGTGACTCAACACGGAGACCCAATGTCTGCACATCGATTCCCAGTTTGTTCAGTCATCCCATCTTAACCCAACTGCCAGCTTCTGTCATGCTGCTGAAGAGAGCCTCTCGACAAGCAGGACCTGAGCCCACAAAAATGAGGGGTTCCTCCTGTGACTCCGATAAACCTCTGGCTGCTGTCTAGCTGAGGTCATGCCACCTCTGTCTTAACCACCAGTGCAAGAAAGAGTGAGAATTTTTTAGAGGGCATAGTCTTGAATATATAAAATGTTGCATATTTTTCTTTAATTAAGTGAGCCCTGTGTTCTGTAGAGAACTAGAAGCATAATTTTATTTTGGAATTTTTGAAAACCTGGCCATTACATTGTCTCTGGCAATAAGTATAATGATAGTGGGGCAAACAAAGCAAAAGTTCTTAACCTATTCACATTAAAGTCCAAAGAAACTCTGCTAGTCATATGCAGAGGTTTTCTCCATTAAACAAACCCACAGGGAAATGCCTGAGTAAACAAGTGAATTACACTAACATATGAATCAATAGATCTAGTCAATAAAAATACCCATCCTAGTGCTGACCCCCATCTCTGAAAAAAGTCACTCGTGTTTCTCCTGAGGGTCTGTGGAAAAATTAATATAACATTAATAAAACCTTGCTTTTGCCTTTCAGTACAGTCCCAAGCAGGGGTTATAATGCATGATATGAGTGAGGGAACAGCTCATGGACACCTCATGCTTAGAAGATGTTTGGGTTTGGGGGTTTTTTTGTGTTTTTTTTTTCTTGTTTTCTGAAGGCAAGATAAATTCATAATGTTGGACAGTCTTATATGCAAAACATCATGTCTAAATTGTGTCAATGCAACTGGATAGTGGCTTAGACGCTGAATACTCCTTACCCACCGATGTTTGCCGGGTAGCTGCAGTTCTAACGGGTTATTCCTGGACATGCTTACTGGAAATGCAAACTGTCTGATGAATAACGCTCTAGAAATGCAATACAGTCTAAGGGAATATTGGCTCCTTGTGATCCCACAGCGCACAGGATGTCTGCATGGGCGAGTTCCCTGTTTCCAGTACAAATGCATCTCCCTGGGTGCACTGGCCTTTCTCTGCAGGCAGACGTTAGCCAGAAGCGACATTAGCTAAATCTAAATTAGCTAAATCAGCAACAGAAAATATCTTGATTGCAGGGTAAATGTCCATTTTTGCCAGTTTAACTAGTAAAAAATAGTGGCTTTGCCAGTAAATTTCCTTATGTTGATAAAGTGATACACAGCAGCTCTGTGGAGTGCATTGGCTCATAGGACAGAGCACCAGCCCCAGCACCAGTGTGTAGAACCAGTTTCACTTCCTTCTCCAGTTCTGCAGCTGCAGAGGAGGGTTGTTGTTGCAGCAACCTGTAATTTCAACCTCCGAATGAACAAAACTACTCACCATAGTAAAAGAAAAGATGTCCCATTTTCTATTTAATGGAATGCTTTTTACGCACGTGTCAAAATGATTGTTGGTGTGGTATTGTGCTAAAAATCTGTATGCTAAGTTTAAAATAATCTATAAGAAATCTGTCATGCTTATTACTATCACCCTTTTTGCTATCTGCTATCTTACAAGTCCCATCTGTGAGTGATTAAGACATCTATGAGTAAGTAGGGCTATAAAATGCATAAATATTCCATGAAAATACTTTTGTACAGTGTCTTCCTGTGGTGGTAATCTCCTACAAAATGGAAGAGAGTGTTCTAGCTGTGGCATGGAAGAATGATTTACAGTGCCTTAAAAATGCAATTTCTAACAGAATGAAGATGCTCTTCATCACACAGAGAAGTCAGTATTCAAAATTTTCTTGCTGACGTTTTTGATTTTTGTGTGATCAGTAATGCTTCTCTTTAGTTATAATGTGATAAAAGGACACTTGAAGATCACAGTGCGCTTGAGAACATGGTGCATGTGCTGTGCCCTCAGAAAGGGCAGAGTCCCTCATGATTATTTAGTGCAAGCAGAAAGCAAACCCTTTTGTAGCATTTGCTCTGCTGCTAATGAATATCTTGTGTGGCTGGAGGAGTTTCATGAAACGTGACCCCACAGTAAAATTATTTGTCTTGCCCATTACAATGCTCGGTAGCTATCTCGTTTTAGGCTATTGTATAGACATCTAAAGCTTATGACTTAGCACTGCCGGCGGCTGTGGTGATGTTACAGGCTGCTGCAACACAACATTTGAGTCCTTTAGGGAGGTTTGCAAGCTGTGGCTTTAAAGCTATTACGTTGTGGATCAAAACTGCATTGAAGCTTTGTCAGTTCTCATTGAACTGGCGTTGCTAAAAACATTTTGGCTGATAATGATTTAATCTGTGGTATAATAACACAGAAAAAAAAAATACATGCAAATATTAAGGTTATGACATAAGCTGTAGAAAGCAAAAAAAGTGGAAAGGTAGATTTTATATTCAGTCCACAGTTTGCTGTGCATGGTGTACAATGTGATACACAAAGTGGCCAACTTCAGTCACTGAGCTAAAAATATTATTATATCTGTGTACAGTGTAACAGAGCAAGGTAGAAATGTCAAGTTTTTACATTCTAGAGCTTTGTATGACCCCATTTTTCCTTAAATGTTGATCCAGGATGAGCCAACCTTCTATGTATTTTCTTTTTTCCTACGAACTTGCTCAATTATTAAAACACGTTTTTCTGGTGATAAAAGCTACTTCTCTTTTGTTTTGTTTTGTTTTGTTTTGTTTTGTTTTGTTTTGTTTTGTTTTGTTTTCCTCCTTGCAAATGCTATAAGGATGGAGAATCCAGTTTTTCTAAAGGTCTGCTGGGCTACACCTGCAAGGCAGAGCTCCTGACCTCCAAGATTTTGTAGTGGACCTGAGCTGTTCATCCCGGGGGTGCACCAGGCTCGCCTTCCCTGGACTTCAGTTTCCAGAGAAAGCATCTCTGAACCTGTGGGCTCTGAGGCAGTCACAACATGCCCCAGGCATGCAATGTGCCCCCGAGGATGAGTACACCTAGCAGCACACTGCGATGCAGCCTTCCAGAGACAAAACAGAAAGTGCAAGATGAGTGAGAAGGGCAAAAAGAGGCTGAAAAAACCCAGGCAACTGAAATCAAAGCTAGAGAAAGGCTGTGCAATCAGATCCACAGTATTATAAAGCACCTCATTCTGCTCCCTTACAAAGCAGAGACAGAGCAAGAGACAGATCTAAATCTAATCAAATCTAAAAGAATGCTTTCCATAGTCCGGGAAAGAGAAAGAAAACAGATTAAATAAACATCAGAGAACGAGAAGTTCAGATGACAAAAATGGAATATGAAGTGTTTGTTTATTTGTTATTACTACAGCCATTTATCTCTACTTTAAATTTTGCTTTTCTTCTGTGAGTCTTACCAAATCTCAGTTCATTCACTTGCAGAAGTAGTATACTACTTACCTAGCAGAAGCCCTCCAAGTATAACTCCAGAGATGGGTTACGTTCATTACTTGGCTCAGTGTTTCAGAAGTACTTTTTGAGATTGCCGAGTAACAGGCACAGGAGAGCTGTAAAATGTTGTTGTTGTTGCTGTTGATATCACTCTGAGCTTTGGTGAGGTCATGTGTTAGGGACCTGACATAATGGAAACAACAGCAGTGACCCACTTCCATCAAATTCTGTATTTCTCACGTGAGGAGAGTCTTGAATGAGAATTTGCAAGGTTTATCCATAAAGGTGAGCACAAGGGAGGACTGTATTAGCATATTTAGGAAGGGAAAAAAGCGCAGTAAGTACATTAAGATCTAGATAAGAGGTTTTGTTAAATCTTTTTTTCCCATGCTTAGACACCTAAAGGGGATGGAATTTAAAGCTGCTGAACAATTCCAGATGTCACCGTCTTCAAAGGATGCCAGCAATACTGCAGCCCCTCAGCAGCAGGAAAGACATGGGCTGATACCTAACAACTGATGAAAGTAACTTCAGACATTCAGTTTTGAAGATGCTATCCGACAATGTCTATGCTGTCTATGATTAAACCTCTGGATGTCTGAACCACTAAAAAAACCCCACCAAACCCAAATCCTCAATTGATAGTGGTTAGCCTATTCTAAACTTTGGAAGATCTGAGACAGCTTTCAGTAGATAGGAGTGAAAACACAAGGAAAACAGGTTGCTTCTTTTCCATATGATGAAACAACTCCCTAAATCTCATTCTTTTGCATGAACAGTTAGCAACGCTCTGACAGAAATACTAACTGCCAACGTAAAAATGTTGGGCTGGAGTCAGCAGACCCAGCACACTGTAAATACTGAAGTTTGTGGAAAGAAATGCAGCGTGGGAGTAGCATTTACTCCCTTCTGCATACTTCGAGGCGCTTTCTGCCCTTTTGCACAGTTGTAAGGAGTGGATCATGAAGCAAAGCACTGTCAGAGGCTGTGGGGCAATGCTGGAAGTGGAGCAGACAGGTGATTCTGGTTGCTTTGCTGCCAAATCATTTGAAATGTGCCTTTAAGCACCTTTAGTGTGTGGGGTGGGCATTAAATGAGATCTGTGTTTGCGCTGCCCAGAGTACGGCCGAGTGAAGATGCTCATTAATGCCATTTCTGCCCTGAGGAGACCCTATACCACCCTTTCAACCACTGCAGCGACAGCCAGGGCTTAGGGACATGTAGAAGCTGGGTCAGGCAGAGCTGCTCAAATTAGCTTTCAGTAAATCTTGTGTGTAGGAGACATCCAGTTAGTGCAAAGACCAGAACAGACACTCCTTGAGATTTATATACCAATAAACAGAAAATACAGGTATGTCTGAGGATTGGTCCTTCCCTTCAAGGCTTAATAGTCTATGGAGAGCAAAAGAACCGGTGAAATGCTTACTGCTCTCTCTTTAGTGCCCGATAGCTGCTGATGGAAGTAGATGACACCACCTAACCGAGCGTTTTATACCTCTGTACGCAGAAGACTGAATTAACAGCAGTGATAATACATCACATGCCTTCATTTCCTGCCAACTCAATGAGGAAATGATATGCATTTGTTGTAGATTAAAATACCACAGCAAGCCAAGCCAAATGGATCACCAAATTAACTTGAGCACCGGTGTAATGTTTTCTCCTTATGCCATCACATCCCCTTGGTTTTAGCTTTTCCCTGTTTCTGTGGGGTTTTTCAGTAGAGCTTACATCATTTTCCCAATGCTGCAAAAAAATAAAACCAGAAAAAAATAGTATCATATCTTTTGACAGCGTAATTTTTTGGTGTAGTTGTTTAAGTCTTAGACACGGCACTCCCAGCCAATATTACAGTGTTTTCTAGGCTCAGGTTTAGACTTTTGTAGGTAACAGAAACAACAGCAGCTTTGGTCACAGTGGTATTTTTGCTACTCCACTTCAGGAGTTCCCCTCGGAGTAGGATATCCTTCCTCTGGCATTTCCAGCCAGCAGCACAGCTCTAGTGTCTTTCAAGATGTGCAAAAAGGGGATTAAAACCTCCAAAGTGAGGATGTTTGGTGACACAAACCAACCAGGCATGTTCACGTTACATGGAGCTAGGAAAGCTTTCCGTGGGAGCATACAAGTACTTTGTATTTGAATTGCATTAAAGCTTGAAAGAGCACTTTACTTTAGTACAAAAGGCTCGGTTACATCCAGGAACAAAAGCAAACAGAAGGGTGTGTGTTTTCTTTTTAAGAGTAAAATGTTTGTTGGTTGTTGTTTTTTGTTTTGGTTTGTGTTTTTTTTAAAGATCCACAGGATATCCTCCAGGGAAAACCAAAACCAGACCTATAGGAGTGTGCAGAACAGTGAGTATGGTTTTATAGCAGGAAGAGGAAGAGAAAAAGATAAGTTTCAAACATTCTGATCATTAGTGCTGGATGGGAAATAGCAGAATTAGAGGTATTAAAAAAAACAAACAAACAAAAAAAAAACCACAACAGAAAATCCAATCTGTATTTGCATTCCTGCTCTATCAGAGCTCATGAAGCCTCCCTCTACCATCAAAAACTTTCCCTGTCCCTGAAGGATGAAAGAGACTTCTTCAGACAGAGAGGGGCAGTCATCATACCCACAGGAGCTGCGTGGTTCTGGGATGACAGCTCTTAGCAGGCAAGACCAAAAGAGGGATTTCTACCCCATCCCTGACCGCCAGCCTGCCCAGCAGGGGATGGCACTCTGCTTACAGCGTGTCTCCGTGCAGTTTCTATAGTAAAGGTCACTGAGCTGGACTCCAGACCCCAGTGATTAGAGCCCTTACCCTTATCTGAAAGGAAGTAATAGTAATAACTTCACAGGACACTTTCCTCTCCCACCTTTCCCTACCCCCTACATATATAAAAAAAGTGCTTTTGTATCTGGCCAGATACCTTTCTGCCCAGAAACATTTCTGCAACCTTTCCTACCCAGCATCTCCAAGACAGATTGCATGAAACACAATGGCTGGCTCTCTTCACAATTTCAGGTAATAACTGGGCCATATTTCAACACACACACACGCACTGAGATGCACTTTATCAAGATTTGTATTGTTTCTGTACAGTTTTATCTCAGCACTCACTATATTGCTTTGGTAAGTGCACTGAGTGCAAGGGAAACCCCACCCCTATGATGCTCTTACTGTCATGTGTTTTTCAAAATTAGCACTTGGCCGTGCTGCGGCTGAAATATGGTGTGAAATTTCTCTGAAAAAACGGATATGTACAAGAGCAATGGAGCACGGAGGAGAAAGCAGCGAGGGGAGGAGTGCCGTGGTTCGGCAGCATAGGCAATCACCGGGTACTTGAGGGTTTAAGATGTTTTGTTGGCTGGTGTATTGACACACATCTCACCACCCCGTTTCTGATACCTGCAGTCCTCAGGATCGGGTAGGGACTTGGAGAATTGTATAAGCATAAACTTTGAAGACCTCTTACAGATTTTTTATTTGCCTTGAAATGAACATGTTGCTCTGAAGGAATTGAGATTCCCTTTTTATAGACAGTAATTTGCACAGTAACAACAGAGGGCACATTGTCCCTGGGGCCACTATGGGTAAACTTACTAAAGGAAAAATGTGGTTTTCCCCCTGCCTTTGTTAATATAGTTGAGCTTCCCATGGGTACTTCAAACAAAAATGATTTACTGTTGTAGATTTAGTCTGAAGCACCTATTTCCCTTTTAGTGATCCTGCATTACAGAATTGATGGCATCTAAAGAAAATTTTCTGCAGATTCGTGCAGCCACCGATGAAAAGCAGATTTTTGTCACAGAGATAACGGCAGCTGGAGTGGTTCAAAGCAAAGACCTGTCCTGCTGGCAGAGATCAGCCGGTAGCTGTTCCTTCAGGAACACTATTACAATGTAGAGTGGTGTTTCTCCGAGTACACCTTGCCTTTAGCTTCCAGTGATCTCCTACTTGGTGAAACTATCAACCCTTGACAAAACACAGCCCTTATCCTGCAGCAGTACATGTTTACATTTCAGTTTTCCAGTGCACAAAGAAAAAGTGTTTTCTTCTTTTCTATTTCAGAAGTTTGCCTGAAAACTTCATTGGATGTTCCCTATATCTTGTATCCGTTCTAGTAATGGTTTTAAAGACTTTTCTCAAATCTGATATCACCCTTGCCCCTTTCAAGGTATAGTCTCTTCATCTGATTTGTCTTCCATTCTTGCTTTCTGTGGCATCGTCATGTGGTGGTCAGATGTTGTAATCAGAGACACACATGATCCCCTTTACCAGGTTCTGTTGGGCTATATTAGGTGGGAAAAGGAAAGAGCAGGTGTTATTCAAGATGCAGCTACAGCCTGAATTTCTGTAACTGCATGTTTTCTGCTTTGCTCTTTAGTTGTTTCCTAGCAAACCCTAATTTTGTTTTTCTGCCTGTATTTTGTTACTATTATACACAATGACTCCTGGGGCTCCATTACCTTGTTTACTGCTGCATCATTTTCGTGTCTGTGCTGAGAAGTGGATCATGCAACTCACCTACCTGAAGAACAGCAGCAGAACAACCTGTATTCATAATCTGTTTTGTTAATTAGTGCCTTAGTCTGGTTTATGGCAGGACATACGCACAGACAGCCCAGGATGATGCTGTGGTGCCCTCAGCACAATCGCATCAGGGATCAACAGCCTCAGCACATTCTCCCCCCCATGTCTTGCAGCCACTTTTGGCTGCTATCAGTCAGCCTTACCTACCCTTGGCAAACAATCCTGGCTGCTCCACTTCAGGTTCCAAATATTTAGCTGGGATTTGCTCAGGAGCTCCTGAGATGCCTTTGTTTGACTGGGGATGGGTCAGGCCCTGTGGGGAGCACAGGCTGCAGGGCTGCCCGGGACACAGAGCCAGAATGAAGCCACCCACCCGCTCACGTGGAACTGGTGTTGGCTCACCTGCCTGAACAACACTGCAGCAGCTTCATGTGCCATCAGCCATCTGCTGGGCTCCATTCTGCCTGCCTGTGTGCTGAGGGGCTGGAGGCAGGCGAGGGGGCTACTGGACTCCTGCTAAGGCAAGGGAGGTACAATTTCTAGAAGAAAATGTGCAGAAATACAAAATTTCCCCAAAATATCTTGCAGAACAATGGAAATATGGGAAAATTAGAAATATCTGAAGTAGCTACATCCTTACCAAACCCACACTGTACTAATTTCTTCGGAAATTATGGATATCTTGTAGACTTGAAACAAAATGATAGGTGATGTGTAGATCTTCTCTACATCTTTAAGAAATAAGTATATTTTTATTTTGGGTTATGACAAATACACTTTCTATTTTATTCACAGTGATGAGGAACATAATTACTTACATATATACTGTGCATGTTGACATATGTCTGCAATAATAGAAAAATAATAGGAACACTAAAAACAAGGCATAGCTGTTAACTCACTGGTGAAAAGGAAAGCTATAATTGTATATGTAAATAGACTGCAGTGCAATAGAGGTGAAAAACTGTATTTCTATATAAGGAGCTAGGAAAATGAATAGGCAAGTATTTTACACTTTCATTTAAACATTCATTATACTGTAAATAAAACTCAAGGAATTGTCTCACTATTCAGTCTGAGAAAAAGTGTTTCCCATGAAGTTTTATTTCAGTTTTTCCTCAGGTCTCTGTGGCAGGTGAAAAAAAGAGAATAGGAACGGGAAAAGAAAAGGAATTTTTCTCTGACAACTTCTTGCTTTTTCCAGACTCACAGACCTGTTGGGGACACCCCTGGCCTTAATATTCTTTAAAAAAAAAGGAAAAGAAAAAGAAAATCTTAATCATTAAGAGAAATAGTTCTTGAGTGAGTAGTGATGAGAAGATTCCATGCTGAATTTTGGCCTTATAAAAAGCAATGCAGAAGAGTTCTCTATATGTCAGGCATTATAGGGCAAATGAGAATCAGAAATTAAAATGTATACTTTCAGTATATTTAGTATGTATTTGGGGTATCTCTATAAAAATAACCACAGGTCTGCCAAAGCACAAGAGAGAGGAGGTCAAGCTAAAATATCCTAGCAGGAGTGATGGACATAGAGCCATTCATCATTATGGGTACCCAGATCTGGGAGCAGGGAGGTGTGTGTTGAAGAGGGATCTGTTCCTCTGTGGAAACCCCACACACCAACCCCCTCCAGGAGCTCCCCAAAGGGCTGGGAGTGGCAGCTTTCCCCACTCTGCCCTAGATTTGGCAGCACTTTGCACTTTGGCAATACAGAACTTGGCCACCCTGATGCTGCTTGGAAGACCTCAAATTGCCTGCCCTCAGGGCTCCTCAGAGCTTGGAAAGTCTCTGAAATAGTTATTCCAGAACATTATTTGGGCGTATGTCCTCTCTGGATGCTCCTGTTTCAGAAGAGGAGTGCTTTTTTGGACTGACTGTAATCCATATTCAGCGCTAATTCAGAAACAGAGTGGCTGCACGGAGACTTAAACCAAAATAGGTATTCAAAAATAATTATTCTGGAATAATAATTACAGCTCTCATTTCTGCATGGGATACAGTTATTTAGGAATATCTCTTCCAGTGTATTTCCACATGGAGGTGAGCCCTGAATGTTCTACCACCTGTGTTTTCCTCAATCAGGTGAAGAAAAATCTTTTACCCAAAGTGCTGGGAAATAAAATGAAAACCCTATAAAATTAAGTGCTGCTCTAAACGGCAGTTATTTTGACAATAGATCAATCAGAGGTATCACACTTTATTTCTGGTGCCTGAAGAGATGAATTCTGAGCTGTAGCTTCTGTTGCGTCATTGAGTTACTCATTGCCTTAACTAAAGATGATTCATGGGCAATTAATGGCAAAGTAGAGAAATGCCATTCAGGATGCTGAAATAATACAGCAGTTTATTTCTTTGACATTGTTATTCAGATTGGGTTTTACAGGTGCTGACACCAGGTGCTGGACCCTGGTACTCAAGGAGCAATCTCAAGCTGGGTTGAGACTTGGGTCTCAAGATCTCAATTAAACCAACATTACTTGACTGTTGGAACACTGTGGTGTGCACCAGGAGGCTTGCCAGGGGGGAAACTCAGGCATCCAGTTGGCACTGGCTCAAACCCAGGCTCACCATTAAGGCAGCATGGATTCAACCAGTTCAAACCACACTGCCCAGCTCCTGTTCCCATTCTCAGGCACAATTTGCTGAATTTCTACAACAGTCTCCAGGCAGTGCAAAGCAGACGGAATTGGCTCCGTGCCCTTCTGTCTGAAGGGCACTTCCTGGGGGGCACTTTGTAGCTTTTTTCCCCCCCATGTTTGCCTCACAGCTCTGCAGTGGGGTGAAGCTGGAGCAGGAACACCACTGAGCTGAAGGAGTCAAGCAGTTGTTTAATGTATTGTCCTGGGCTGAGAGACTCAGGACTAAATTTTCCTCTACTGTTGGGGGAAAATGCACTTTTAGAAGACTGTGGTGTCTGAATTCCTGAAAATATTTACTTTATTGCCAGCCAGGCTCTGTGAGATTCAAGGTCTCAGTGTTTTCGAGCCTTGCCAGGTGCAGGGATGAGGAGGAACAAGGCCTGGGCATTTGACCCAAGCTGGCAAACAGATTATTTCATACCATGAATGTCACATTCAATATAAATTAGAAAAATTTGCTGCATAGTGGGCTCTCCCTTGATCCAGACAACTCCTTGCCCCAGTGCCGGACCCCTGAGGCCTCCCTTTCCTCCTGAAGCCGTTGCACTCGCCGTGTCCGACATGTGCTGTCCTTGCTGGGAGCGCACAGCTGCCTGCTGATAGAATGGGCTGAGTATAATTATTGTATATCTGATATCAGTATCAGGATTAATACTGGTTCTTTAGTATTATTGTTAATCATTTGGTCTTATTCTATTAAATCTATTCACTTTTCAACCCTCGTGTTTCCTTGCGTTCCTCGATTTCCCTTTCCTGAGTGGGGAGGGGTCATTGGGTGATAGAATAATTGTCTGCACAACAATAAATTGTTGTGAGTTTTCTCAAACCATAACATATATATATTCCAGTCTCAACCACTATCTATTTAGTACATTTTTTCTAGTAATAAATTGTAAAAATGGGTGTCAGGAAGCACAGGAGGAAAGGCATCAGTGCCATGAGTTTCAGGTACGCAAGCAGCTGCCCTTCCCCATAGTCAGCAGTCCCTCGAAGGACAAGCCAGAGCTGCTGAGCTGAGGTGCTCCAGGTGCTCTCTAGGAGAGGCTTTCTCCCCATTGCCTGCAGAGGATGATTACCTCCTTCACAAACAGGCCCTCTTACAGCCTGTGATGTTAACAGCTTCCAAACATCTGCATCTGTAAAAAAAAATTATAGCATATAGCAACAACGGGAAGGCTGAATTTTCCTTAAATCTGTGCTCAAGACCAAAAAGGTAAGGTGCTACGCCTGTCAAAAGACAGATGTCAGGCTGCTGGGACTTTCATAGTCACTGCTACAAAGCCAACGGGTGATAAATAACAGTAAAGTCAGTCTATTAATTTCTTTACTAGTGCAGGCCAAAAATAGGCCACTGCTATTTGTAGCGGAGAGATAAATGCTGGATGAGTACAGAGGAATAAATTGCTGTTGTGAATTACGAGTTAATGGGTGTTGAAAATGTATAAATTATAGTTATAAAATAATTATGCAAATTATATTCCTTCATCCAATTATTTATTTAGTGGAAACACTTACATAGTATCTTTACAGCGTCACTGTGGTGGCAGAAACAATCCTATTGATGTATAACTTGTAGGTGTTAGAAGTAAACAAACTTCTATTATAAATGGCATTGTTTTCCTTTCAGGAACCTCCATCCTTTGCCTGATGTTAAGTAACATCTTGAGGTGGTCCTCAGACATATAGGGATGGGCAATCTGAGGCACAGAACTGGCAAGGGAATTAAGATGCAGGGTTTTCCTTCTCATCTCTCTCATAGAATCATAGGATGGTTAGAGTTGGAAGGGACCTTAAAGATCATCGAGTTCCAATGCCCCTGCCATGGGCAGGGACACCTCTCACTAGAGCAGGTTGCTCAAATCCCCATCCAGCCTGGCCTGGAACACTTCCAGGGATGGGACATCCACAGCTTCTCTGTGCAACCTGTTCCAGTGCCAAGTGGAAGTTCGTCCTCTTAAGTTTCATGTACCAGTTTCACTGCTGGTGGCAAAGCTTGACTGAACATGTTCCTGGGGTTCTCACACCATCCTAAGACATCCACTGTCCCCAGCCTTTCCGCACTCCTCAGCTATATCTGGAAAATTGCTCGTATGACCACTTCCACACAGGGGATTAACCCTTTTTTTTTTTTAAATAACAATTTAATTTTTTTTTTTAATTACACAATTCCCTCAGTGGGAATGCATGGTGGCAGGAGCAGCAGCAAAGGGGCTGGGAGCAGTGTAAACCCTCCCAGCTGCTGTAGGCTGGAGAGGTGGCGCAGGGGATCCATGCTCTCCGCAGGAGAGACTCCTTGAATCCTCCCCTTAGCACATGAAGAGGGCAGCCCTTCTCTGGGTGCACCGCTGAAGCATTGTTTTGCAGGAGGCTGGGTGAAATCCAGCAAATATATCTTCGTTTGTCAGGCTGGTCACATACAATCCTCGCTGGGTTTTATGGTTATGCTGGCTGCTCTCTCTTCAGACTAAATGAGCAAACAATTAAATATCCCACTGCTCAGTCAAACCTAAAACAATGCTAGTGGCTGCCAAGGACTAGACCGAACATAAACACTAACACTGGGAATTAATTAGTTCGGGGCTTGTGTGTGTGTGTGCGCGCAATATAGAGCAGGCAGAATTTCAGCAGAAAGCCATGCAGACAGGAAGAGTCACATTTGTAAGTCAGAAAGAAAACCAGAAGACCACTTTTTGGACAGAGTGCTTAGTCGAAGGGCAGGTTTGGAAATATGAAAAGGGAAATTGGCTCTGTGTGATCTCTGTGCTTATGAGAACGTTTTTTGCCAATAAAAATGCCTGCATCCAAGAAATAGCTGCCTGTCATCATTTTCTCCTATTGAAAAGGGTACGCAAGTGACTGCACACAAGGCAAACACTTGTGATGAAAAGACTGGAAGGATGTTATCTGACCTGCTGCACCTAAGGACTCTACTTGGGTACTTAAAAGTTGCGTGTTTACTTGAAATAGGAAAACTTTGATATCCCAGCTATGAGCTTGGCTGAAACCATCTACAGCCCGGCTGAAGCTTGGCGGTGCTGACACAGCCCTCACTGCAGCACGGAGTTACCAGTCACTCAGCTGTGCCCAGCAAAAACTTAAACTCTTCTTTTGCTGGCAGCTGCAGCGATGAACAATCTCTTGCTGCCACATGGGATTTTAAGGTGCATAACTTGCTTGTTGAAATGGAACTGTAGTTCATTCAAAAAGTTTTCACTTGAAAATGGGATGAGGTAACTTGGAAACAGGATGATTTCATTGTCTTCCAATATATCCTGCCAATACCTGTAATGCACATAGCAGCTAACAGGAAATAAAGTGTAGGTAGCACAGGGATAGGATCACCTCCCCACCTCCCAAAGGACAAGTGAAGAACCATCCACCAAAATCCCACCTCCTCACCGAGAGGAATGACACCGACCCATGCTTTCTTTGATCCATGGGCAGATGCATTAGTCCTGAGTGTGAGATACCACCCCCCTGTATTTTGCTATGCTTGCATGCAAAGGATGCTCGTTAGCAAAGACTTCGAGTATCCTTGCCTCGAGCATCCACTGCCATCTTGGTCTCATGGAACAATGACTCTCCTTGCAACAATTGCTGTCCCACAGGACTAATCTGAGATTAATTTCTAGTTTTAAATGTATTGAGTAATAAAAAGATTTCTGCAGGTTAAATAGCAAAAGTAGCTACAGTTCCTCAGCTTCAGAATGCCACAGCTGCCTGAGAGCTGTCTGGAGCAAGTGACCATTGATTTTTTTTTAATGTGTGACATTAAGTAGTAATGATGGCTGAGTTGGTTTTGCTGAAATGTAATGAACACAGAGGATGCATTTTAAGGAGGAATGTAAATTCTAAGTAATGCCTGGAACAAGTACTGCCATTCAGAGGCTTTCCTATTCTCTTTGATATTCCCAAATCTAATTGGATTTTTCTAATTTTCCTCCTTTCTTTTTCCCAATTCCTATTCCGTGTCCTTGCTATCATTCTTGTTCCTGCTTAAAACTTTCTGCTCCTTTGCACATTTCTTTTCAACAGAGAAAGGAAATCCTGTGGTCCTTCATTTTACTGCTCCTCCATAGCAAAATGAGAAGGAGAAAATGCAGCAGAGAAGGAAATAGAAGCACGCTTAAAATTCTGCTAACTGCTTTTGTCAATGACATTTATGTTTGTTTGATTTACACATGTTCTAATTAATATAAATAGTAAAGGGGAGAACTCAGCAGTGAAGCTACAAAAGTTTACAACTTGCTTTCACATGTTTATTGCTTTGCTAAAACCCAGACCCTGTAATCACAGATTATTCCTTGCATTCGTAATGCTCCACTGACAACGAAATGTAAATGAACTGCCACAATGGAGGAGGTACAATTTATAGAGAATATTTCAGTGTTAACACATGTCTGTGTTCCTGGTGTCAGGAATGAAAATAATCAGTAAAATAAGCCTCAAGTGAGTCGTTTTTCTGCAAGTCAAAACAATCTTACTGATCAAAAATTGTATGAGGCTGTATCTGAGGAACGCCTTGTCCCACAGTTGCTAACTGTTGAATCCAGTTTCTCAAGTGATGGGAAAGAATTTCTCAAAAACAACAAAAAAAAGGAAAAAGAGAATGTGTAAAGTTAGTCACCAAATAAATAAATAAATTATAAAAGCGTCAAACAGAATAAAAAAAAAAAATAGAGTGTGAAATTGGAGTCAAAACGAACCTCATCAGGTTCAACAAGATCAAATGCAAGGTCATGCACCTGGGTTTGGGCATCCCCAGGACTGGGGCATGAAGGGGTTGAGAGCAGCCCTGCCAAGAAGGGCGTGAAGGTACTGGGGGATGAAAAGCTGGACACAAATCAGCAATGTGTGCTCACAGCCCAGAATCTGTATCCTGGGCTGCATCAAAAGAAGCATGGCTAGCAGGCCAAGGAAGGTGATTCTCCCCCTTTACTCTGCTCTTGAGACTCCACCTGGAGTATTGCATCCTGGAATATTCCAGCACACTTGGACATCTGGGGCCTGTTTTTTAGCAGGTCCTGTTGCAATAGGACAAGGGATAATGGTTTTGAACTAAAAGAGGGGAGATTGAGTCTAGAGATAAGGAAAAAAATTTTTACAACCAAAGTGGTGAAACACTGGAACAG
>VXBW01004601.1:0-86647 GCA_013400375.1 Thinocorus orbignyianus
CTGATTTTTTTCACAAGTTCTTCTATGCTGCAACGTGTTCTTGATACAGCTTCACAACAGAGAACAGTCAAAGCAGTCTCTGGGCTTGGTTGCCTTGGGTGCCTGTGCCCAACATAGTCTGTGAGGAGATCAGAGTGACACACTACACCCGTGGAAGCTGTGGCATTTGGGGAGGGGCAGCCGCCTTCAACTTTGGTCACACTCCAAACTCAGGTTAGCTGGGAGCCCTGTCTACTTTTAGAGGTAATGCATTGCTTTTTAGCTGCTGTGTGGTGTTTTGCCTCCAAGAGCCAACCTTTCAGCTTCCAGTGTGGTTTATGGGCATGTTTCTCCTATAATTTGGCAAAGCAAAATATTATCTGGCACGCCAAAAAAGCTGCTAACTCCAGGCAGAAGCTATTTTAAGATGCTGTTACGTCAGTATAATTTTCCCTTGTTTCCATTTCTACCAGCAAATAATTTTAAGCTCAATGAAAATAAAAATATATCACCCTGCTATCTTTGCAAAATAAGATTATTTGAATGGGAATTAAGCCACTATCTCTATGAAAAAAATCTTTGTTTGCAAGCCCAGCATACCAAACAGTACCTCCAGACTGCCAGCGAAGTTTAGTTGATAGCATCATCCTTCCCAACAAGGCAGGAAACCTTCAAAAAAAACATAGGAAGTCTGAAATATCCCATCTTTCAACAGCTCACATTTGACAGTGGTGATTATTAATGCCCTCCTTTTAACTCCTACTCATATAGGAAAATTTGCTGTTAGCTAGCTTCCACAGTATTAACTTCATCTGCAAGCATTCCTGGCACTCTCCAATACCACGACAACCCAGGGCTACCCACAGTCTCCACATCAAGACGAGCTGTCAGTCTGCAGAGCAGCCTCCTGAGACCACGTGAGTTTTAAATGCCTGCAACAATCAGTCACACTCTAACAACAGCACAGAAGCAACAAGAACATGAAGCCTGTTGCTTTTTATTAGCTCACCCTCTCTCCCCAGCTATGCCATTTAAGCTCTTTTTCTGCTCTGGTCTTTGATGATGCTACATATCTCAGCAGAAGAAAAGGTACAACCCAATCCTTGACCTACCTTGCTGCAAAGCACGGAAGTACAGAGTTCTCCACACTACTCATCAGGACATGTTCCTAGGGGTTTCAGACTGCAGTATCAGTTCTGTGAGATGCTGAACAACTTCTTATTTTGAGAGACTCGCTGTCCTCAGGGACTTACATACACGTTATTAAAAATTTATCCCTCCCTCCCCTCATGCTGACTTAGGAAAAGGAAACAGAGTGGACATGGTTGATGTGCAGGGAAAATACCTCCCATTAGTCTTAACAAATGGCACATTCTGGAACAAGCTGTTGAGGTAGTGTTTCAATGAAGAAAGAAAAATAAGGCCAGAAAGGGAGTAGGTGGACCTATATCAAATCATAAACAAGCAGAAAACTGGAAAGCAGGTTCAGTCTTTAGACCAAACCTCACAGTAATAAAGTACCAGACAGCAGGATTCACAACAACAGCATCAATTTTACCTTGAAAAGCTGTCACTTGGGTGCTACCAGTACCAGCCAAACCTGATGACATGACTGCAAGTATGTTATCAGTGTAAGGTTTTCATGCACCAGGCTTGATCTTTGATAGATATTCCTTTCCCAGCATTTCCATATAACCATCATAACCACTTGACGAGAATACTGATGAACAAGAATTCAGCAGTACCTCACTCTCTTGCAGGATCCAACACTTGTAAAATTGCCATTTCCATTCTGAGCGCAAGTCTATCGCTCTTCCACACCATATTTTCCACTTGCTTTAGTTATTAGTTACAAATCTAAGAGGTCAAAGGGGTTGCGAGGGAGGAAGACCACTTCTTCCAGAACACCCTCTTTCCAAGGAAGACCAAGCTGCTTGGATATGAGTAGTGTGAGCAGTTGTGACAGCAGAGGATTTCAGATGGGCAAGTCAGTGCTGCAAGTGAATAAAGATTTCAGTAGGAAACATGAGGCATGTGCCATTCAGCTAAGATTTATTTTCTTATGAAAGAGAAGGGCTCACTGGAGATAATGGGAAAACTTTTTGGAGGACAGCTATGCTAGCAGCCAACAATTTGTGCAAGGACTGCATCGGTTAACTTGCATTACAGTGCTGCTGACAAAAAGCAGCTGTCTACTTGCACAGCTGAATGTTCTAAAATTCTGCACTGTTGCCATGAGCACCATCCATGGGGTCCACCGTGTCCCGCACAACAGCAGTTACATACTGGGTTCCCTTGAGTTCAGTGGAGATCGTTCTGCTAATACTTTAGGAGAGATAATAACTGTTACAGACTCAAGCCTAAACAAATCAAGTTAATAGATTTGCTTCCTTGGTAGGGAAGGATATTCTAAATCAGACTCATACAGGTAGTGGGCTTATGCTCAAACCCAATGTCTATGCAGCAGAATATATCATCCGGTGACACTATTGTCCTCTAAAGAGCTTTTTTGCAATTTCCAGTGAGCTCTTAACACCTTCTTTCTGGGGAATAAATCTCAACCACTGACACATGCTTAGCTTTTCTGGCACTGACCCCTTGTAAGGAAATGAACCAGAAACTTTGAAAGGGAACTGCCCATGGAAACTTGCTTTTTCTCCCCATTTTGTTGAATTGTTTCCACCCATGTGATGTGCAGTTTTTTCTGATGACACTTAGTAAAAAAGCCTTGTGTTTCCTGGCCAGACTCTCCTCTTGGGTAGAGCAACACAAATCCAAACAAACTCTTCTATCAATGAAATTTGTTCACTTTGAGAAGCAGATTCATTTTTAGCCCTCTAAAGAATTGCCAAAGCATAGAGTATTCTCAGTTCTAACAGAGAGAGAGATTAATTCCTGAAAGCTTAACTAGATTAACTCTGTGGCTATTTATTGCTCAAGCCCAAACTCCATCTCTTTCTTTCACTAATTACTGGTCTCCTTAGAAGAAAAATTTCAATGGCCAGTCACTCCAATGAGGGGTAATTAATTTGTGCCTAATCTTTGTCAAGAAGCAGCAATGAAGTTGACGCATTTATCTTACTGCAATGAGCATATATTTTATTTTTCAGGTGAATACAAGGCATTAAGTTGCAATGGTTAGAGATTTCTGACTGAATGTGCCCAATTCAGCCAAACGGGAGGCTACTACCACATGGGTGGTCTGTCTCCCCCACTATACCCATTCCTACTTAAATACTCCTGCTATTTCCCATTGACTGGATTGAGTAACCAAGTGGCTGCCGGTGGCAATCTATGATTCAGCCAAAAAAATTGCACTCCCCAAAAGTAAGTACAATTAGCTTGGAATTGACTCATATCTCAGTTTCCTGACTGTAACGTAACATGAACCTTTGGATTTGATGCGTGTTGGAAGCAAGTACCTGGGAGACCGGTACAACCTCTTTCAAAAATCAGCTGCAAGACAGTTGAGTTAAAACCATAGTTTCATATAGTGCTAAGTCACCAAGTGGAGAGAAAGGGGAAGAGGCCTACAACTCCTTGTGGCAGGGAATTGAAGCAGTAAAACTATAACCTGATGAAGAAGTTTGCTTGGGTTCTTTTGCTAGGACAGGGAAAGTGGTAGGGAGGAGGTAGAGCAGGAGGATGAAAGAATGTATGATGAGCTGGTTAGCTACAGGGAGAGATGAACCCGCTAGCTTCAGTTTTGGTTTAAGCAGTTTACATGAAGTAAAAACATTGGAGAATACACTTCAGCCCTGAGTATACTCATGAATTTGATTGTAATTGCACTTGACATATGGGAAATTCTATATGAGAAAAACCAACATTTTTTAAAAAGGAAAAATATAGCAATTTCTGTATCCCACAGTCAAACGAGATGAGGGCATGTTGTCATAAGTACACAATTCAGAAGCATGATAGATGTATTAATAGGTGAGCATGAGAACTCTGAAATCCCCATTTCATCACAAAGACTTCAGTGCTTCAGATTCAAACTTATTCACACACCACCTGAGTATCTTTCTCCTCTCTATTGAAGAAACCTTCTTGCTTTTCATGAAACAGGCTGAGAAAAAGTCAATTACTCTTGAACTACAGATTTACTTAACTATGAAAATTATATCAAGAGCCAGAATAAATCATCTGTTAACAGAGGGGGAAATTAGTATAATGATCTTTACCTTAACATCTTTATGTTCCTTTAAAGGATTTCTTTCTGTTAATACAAAGTAGCAAAGGACTGTCTTCAGGTTCTTCTACTTGCTGTTAAAAATCTACTCTGTGCAGAGAACAGTCTTTTAAGAACATCTATGACGCAAAGACAGATCTAAAGCATACTTACAGTTTATGCTTTACACAGTTCCCCTGGAAGATTTTTGTGGACTTGGTAGATGCCTGGACTGCTCCAAGACATGGTATGATACAAGATAGAAGAGGGAAGGTCTCTAGGAGATCTCTCTGGTGTGCAGTAAGACAGTGATGAGCTTGTTTTAACTCCAGGAAGATCAAACCTCTCAGTCTTGCTGGGCAAGACAACAGCAGGATGTCGTGTATGAAATATTTGACGTGATTATGATTTTGAAGTAATTCAAGATTTATTAATGGTTTGAGGTAGATCAGAAGGTTGAATTTTAGCAGCACTCAATCATTAACCAATTTAAGGACTAACAAGGTGATTCAGTAGAATACGTTATATCTTAAGTAGAATATGTTATAACTTAATTACAGATTCAAAAATGACAAGATTCACACTAAACAACAGGATACCCTAAATCAAAATATATGTATGCACATATGTATAAAGGTAAAACATACGTACATGCCCCATTCAAGGGGTTACACATCTAGCCCCACCAAGTCTTTAACTGCTAAGATCAAAGCCTCTTCACGGTGAGTGACTCCAGTGAACCAATGGATGCCCCTTTTGACTCTACACGCACAGATCAATATTTATATACATATATGTAATGTTTGAAGTATATAGATACCCACATTCATGAAGGCAAATGTGCATATTCAAACTCGCAGAGAGATAGAGAGGTGGATGAGAGAGGCTAATCTATTGTTAAAATGTCTTTCTTCCTGCGTAGATACAATGCATCAGCATTCCTCAACAGGCAATAACAGAGCCTTGAGAAGTTTGACTTCACCCTGGCCCTTCATTATGTCTGAAGGGCATTTCCATTCAGGGGAAATCCTAGTTACAGCCCACTGTGAGCCAGGAGAGCTCAAAGGCTTTCACTTAGGGTCACTATTTACAGGGTTTGAGATAACTGACTTTTGTCGGGCCCCTTTCCATTCCAGCCCAACTCGGACAATGAAACATTCTGGTACTTTCCACCCATTGTGCAAGCCCACGCTTTGTTTGATTTTGAAGTTCCAGGGGGTGATTGTCATTACTGTTTCCAAGCGACGTGTGAATCAGGTGCATTAAAGCTAAGCCATAACTATACAGTCCATTGCCCATTGTGATTCATGTCTGACTTATTTTAGGTTGCTATGTGGTCTAGGTGATGAGAAATTGTGCCAAGTACCAAGTAGCCAGGGAGCAGAGGTGAGGGGTGCACAGGGATCGCAAAATTCCTTTGTCGGTATATTATCATGTGGCGCTGTGTGAATTTTTGGGGCAAGGTTGTGCTCAGCATTTCTATTGCTATTCTCTAGAAGGAGCTCACCTAGGGCAACTAATTCCAAGCTTTGAATCCCACAGAGCTTTTCTAGCATCACAAAAGCTATATTCATGAAATTATCAGATTTGAAAGGGATCTCTAGAGATCATCTAGTCCAACTCACCTGCTAAAGCAGGGTTGCCTAGAGAACATTACTCAGGTAGGCATCCAAGTGGGTCTTGAAGGCCTCCAGAAAAGGGGACTCCACAACCCCCCTGGGCAGCCTGTTGCAGTGCTCTGGTACCCTCTCTGTAAAGATTTCCCTCATATTTGAACGGAACTTCCTATGTTCCAGCTTGTGCCCATTGCCCCTCGTCCTGTCACTGGGAACCACTGAAAACAGTCCAGCTCCATCCTCCTTCAACCAACACTTCAGATACTTAGAAGCGTTAATAAGGTCTCGCCTCAACCTTCTCTTCTCCAGACTTCTCCCAGCTCTCTTAGTCTTTCCTCATCAGTGAAATGCTCCACTCCCTGAAGTAATCTTTGTTACCCTATGCTGGACTCTCTCTAGTAGTTCCCCATCTCCCATGAACTGGGAAGCCCAGAAATGGATGCAATATTCCAGTTGTGGCCTCACCAGCGCGGAGTAGAGCGAAAGAATGACCTCCCTTGACCTGTCGGTCACACTCTTCCCTATGCAGCCCNTGAAATGCTCCACTCCCTGAAGTAATCTTTGTTACCCTATGCTGGACTCTCTCTAGTAGTTCCCCATCTCCCATGAACTGGGAAGCCCAGAAATGGATGCAATATTCCAGTTGTGGCCTCACCAGCGCGGAGTAGAGCGAAAGAATGACCTCCCTTGACCTGTCGGTCACACTCTTCCCTATGCAGCCCAGAATTCCATCAGCCCTCTTGGCTACAAGGGCACATTGCTGGCTCATGGGTAGTTTACTGCCAGGAGCCCCAGATCCTTCTCCTCAGAAGTGCTTTCCAGCAGGTCTGCCCCTAACCTATATCCGTGCTCGGAATTCTTCCTTCCCAGGTGCAGGACCCTGCACTTGCTCTTGTTGAACCTCATTAGGCTCTTCTCTGCCCAGCTGTCCAGCCTGTTCAGGTCCCGCTGGATGGCATTACAGCCTTCTGGAGTGTCTGCCAGCCCTCCTAGCTTGGTATCATCAGTGAACTTGCTTAGGATACACTCAGTCCCCTCGTCCAGTCCATTGATGAATATGTTAAATAAGACTGGACTGAAAACTGACTCTTGGGGGACACGACTGTTTACAGGCCTCCAACTTGACCCCTCTCCATTAATTACAACCATCTGTGTCCTCTCATACAACCAGTTTTCAATCCACCTCACTGCCCCCTCATCTAGCCCACAGTTCCCCAGTTTCCTAATGAAGATGTTACGGGAGACAGCATCAAAAGACTTGCTGAAGTCAAGGTTGATGACATTTGTTGCTCTCCCCTCATCCAGCCATATGGTTATAACATCATAGAAGGCTCATGCACCTCTAGGTACATTTTTTCCAACCCCATCTTATTTGGAACTCCGATTTATTTATTTCATGGTCAATAGAAACACTCGACCCTACCAACTCTGTTTAGTACAGGTGCAACTTTAGTTTCCTCATTTCCCTGTATATATTAATTTTCATTTCTATGCTAATTTGAATTTTCACTCTTCTTTGATCACAAGCATGAGACTCTTGAAAATTTCTTGTGCTGTTATTTAATCATCTGCATTCAAGCGTTGTCTGTGACCAAAATACACACAAAGTGTTTCAATGACTCCACTAGTTTCCCTCTTGGTGTTGTACACTAATATTCAAGCTCATGTCTACAGAAGATAAGGACCAGGAATCCTGTGTAAATGAAATCCCTTTGGCAGGGCTCCCCTTGGCATTGCTGCAACAACTGGGTAAAATAACCAGACAACTATGAGAAAGAGGCATCTGCTTTTCCTTTTTTTCCAACATCAGTGCAATTTATTAGAAGTTGACCTACAAATAGGAAGGTCGGCTGCTCTGCAAATGCCAGCTCTCCTCAAATGCCCTCTTAGTTCCACCCTCACAAGAAGTCCACCAGTTTTTCAAGCACTGGTACGATGAACAGTCTTGACAAAGCAGCATTTGCCTCACCGGTTCGAACTGGTGGCTAATCCAACCCAGTAACAACAGCCAGGTCTTCCCACTGCAGATATATGCAGAAGCACAGTGCATTTGCCCCCTGAAGTCAGTCAGTGCACCCTAGCAGCATTCACAACCAGAGACTTGCCCTCCCTGTAGAATAGACTCTTGGCTTCAAGGAAGTGCAATCAAGGCACCTGCTAGAGATATTAGTCAGGAGAACATCCTTCTCCCCAGGACCCAAGTTCTGCCCACAGCACCCTTCCCCACATGCTTATAGTAAACATCATCCCATTGCACCCAGCTTTTCTTCCTTGCCTAACTTACTGCATCCCTCTTGCCCAGATGGACAGTTCCTCACTTGCAGAGGGCGGGTAGGAAACACAGCCAAACCCCTTCATTAGTACTCTGCTTTCCTCCTTAGAGCCAGAGAGCTGAGGCAGGTCAGCACTGCTTGTAATGGCACACACAGCTGGAGACCAGACAGATCTCATTAGGCACATGCAAATCCACCTTTAGAATAGGAAGTGACACTCAAATACTGAAGCAGCTGCAGAAATGCATCTTTGACCAGCCTGGGTAAATTCTCCATTTACCCAGCACTTGGAAGAGCCTTACAAGATTCCTGCTCAACATGCCATGGCAGTGTGAAGTACCTCTTGCAGACTTCATGATTAGTTGGAGTTTTCTTTATTATTCAGTACTAGATCTAGACACTTGTTTGCCAGATTCCTACACTCCAATGATCTAGGTTCCACTGTAACTGCAGGTTGACAATTCTTACTGAGGTGCCAGAGAAGAGATGCAGGAAATGTAACTAGGCATGGACAAGCACAATCTGTCACTTCAGATTTATATCCAGAAAGAACACATACCTGCATCCTTCTAAAACATCCCAGATCTTTGTTTCAAAGGCATTTCTTAACATCAGGTCAGAAATGCTCTCTGCCCTTTTCTACACTGACTGATGATCTTACACATCCTGAGCTACACAGAGTACACCAGAAGGGCATCCCAGCTGCTTTCTGACATACTAGCCATATGCTATTTGTGGCATTTCCCCTTTTCCTCTTCCCTTGGCCACAGCAGAGCAAGGCAGAGTGTCTCCTATCCCTAATCGCTTTCCTTAACAACTGGAAATTCCTTTCTAAATTGCAAACAACTTGATCTTCTACCTTTCTCCAGTCTTTTTAGCTTTTTGCAGTACCCTTGATGAGACTTAGCAGTGTCTTCATGCTAACATAATTCAAAATCATTAGAACTCACACTTTATATGGAGTTCCCCAAACTAATTTAACTTCTTTATGCATTTCATGAACTAGCTATTTTTATATACAACTTCTATGGCAATCGGCAAGTTCCCTTCATCGGAATACCATGTTTAGACAAATAATAAAATGGCAAACAACAACAAAAAAAACTTTTATGTATCTTCAGTTGACAAATTTATGACCCAAGCATGTGCTTGTTTTTGGGCATAAAAAGACCTTTTATCCACTTTCCTACGTCCACATCTGTACAAAAGTCGGCAGAAATCAGGCAACCACATCCTTAGTTACACATCCATCACTGCCTAAATTTTCATGTGTGACAGCTGAACAGCCAACACTACATCATATTGAAGGAAATACCACTTCCCTGAAAATGGTTATTTTAATTTAATGGTAACTGTCTTATATCCCAGGGGTATTATCACTACTGCAGTCAGATTTCTGCAATTAATTAGTCCATCATCTGCCCTTGATGATAATGTGGCACTTCTCCATGGCAACATTGATTTGTGGAGTTTTGTTTCAGAAAGAGAAGAAACCTACAAACCCTCAGATTTCAACATATCTGGCAACACCACCAGTGAGAGCGCTCAGGCTGCAAATCCTATGAGACAGCGGCTGTTTGTCTAACTTCTGCTGTGCATCCGTGATTGGCAGGTTTAGCAGTGACCAGTGCTAAGCTGGCCCTCTGCTATGGGACTTGCAGCTGATTAGTCACATGTTGACTCATTATTTCAGTCATGCTAGAAAACCAGCCAAAAACAGTGGCATGGGCTTTACAACTTTTCAGGTTCCATCCACATCTTAGAGGACCCGGGCTACTGGAGACATGCCATTTATTTCTCATCATGTTACAGCAGGATTTGTTTTAAACTTTCCCCATTGCCTGGCTTGTTTATGCCTCTGACACCTACTACTCTGTAGTAATAACAAGTAGCAGCATCTAAGCTTTAGACTATTTTCTACATTGGAAGCGTTTACAACATACCATACATTTGGTGAAGCACAGTCATCTAATAACTTGCCCTATAGTGAAATATTGACTCCTCAGAGTTGCAGAGCGATACGTGCTTGGCAGGTGACAAAGCTGCCACGAAGGACTAAACTGACATAGCAAAATCGAAACAGATTACCATGACTATACCTGAGCTGGAAAGAGTTATTGACATTATAAAAATTGTAAGTTGCCAGTATTTCCTCATTCTTCCATGAGTCAGGGACATCTTGCTATTTTGTAAAAAGACATAAAACCTCTGGAGAATTAATAAATAAAATGAGAATACTTGCCAGGGAGTCAGAAAAGCCAACCCCATATCTTTATCTTAAAATAATTTTTGCCTCTATTGTACAGGGATGTTTTAACATGGAGATTAGTAGCGCCTGCCTACTCAGTCTGTTCTGGTCCAGCTCTCAACATCCCTCACTGAAATTCTTCTGTTTTGAAAAATTAACCGGAGCAGGGACAGAAACTTTGCTTTCTGCCCACCAGAATGCTTAAATGAGGATGGTGGATTATCTCTCCTGTCTAACAAACATCTCATTATTTCTATAAAACAACACGTCCGCGCCAGGAAAAACCTTCCTCTTTCAGAGTGGCCTTGGCCTCGTGGCTCCTCTACTGTCCCTGTCAGGGAGGAGGAGAGGCCACAGAAACCCTACAGATTTTTGCAGTGTAGGTTAACCCCTGGCTCTTCTCTGAATCTAACATGCAAAATGCTGGGAAGAAAATGCATTTGGTCCCCCTGTGCCCTGCTAACAGTGGGGCTGTCTGAATGAGAGTCAATCAATAGGGTTTCAGTTTCTGCTGCGTGCTGTTGAAGTGAAGTCTCATCCAAAGACACCATTGCTGTTACAACTATCAGCTTCCCATCCCTATTGTCGGTGAATACGAAAGCGTCCACATTCAGATGCCATGCTCACGAGGCTTTAAAAGCAGCACAAATCATTAGCTAATCCCTAGGCAACGGGTCCCTTGGGCAGGCCACACGAGAATGCCAAGTGAGGAGCAAAGAGGCAATTACAGTTCCAACTATGCCTGGCTGACTTCAGGTGCTCTATTCAACCAGCAGCTCACCAGCCAGCCACACCAGCAGTGACCAAAGAGTTCACGGTATTAACTGGTAGGATTTCAAGTGCACTAGAAGTCTGCTTTACAGGACTTCCTGGCCCCTCTGAAGGAATTAATTTCACCCTAATGCCTCAATGTTCATATTATGTATGCTCCTCTGACAAAAACAGCATTTCAAATGATTAAAGCCAGGTTAATTACTCTGCCAGCCCACTGGGAACACTTACAATGCCACCACATGTGGCAAAGGAACCACATGCAGCTAAGGAACTCCATGCTGTTTCCTATGCGTCTGGATGGGGGAAAAAGCCCCCCTCTTCTAGATTTTAATAAATAACGCTACTGAAATATGGATGTTATTTTTCAGCGAGATTTGATGGGGTATTTGGTATGAGATTTGAAAGCTTAAGTAACAAATATTCACAAAGAAAGCAGGACGGAGGAAGGCTCAGGAATTACTTGCCTCTTAGGTGTTTACATCCAGTAGTTTGGCATTACCAGAGAGTGCTCAACTTTAGTCCAGCCAAGTGAAGGACAAGGGAGAAATACAGCTACTGTGTATAGATGCACAAAGGGGTAACAACCATGACACCAGAAAGGAAAAATTCAAACTGAAGACAATTCATCTTAAGAGCAAATAGTATGGATTTATCAAATACAACCCTAAGCTGGAATCAGGATGTACCCAGACAGCAGAGCTGGTAGGTGTTTAAACAGTCTTTCACAAGACAACAGCTCTAAAGATGAAGCAATACCTGTCTGTGAAAGTACATATAAGAGCAATTAGATGTGATAGCGGGGAAGCTCACATTCGCAGCCTGAGATACCCTTCTACTCTTACATTTAAGTTCTGAAGTGCTCCATACATTCTACGACTTTTCACTGTGATATTTTTCACATACCCACCTCCCCCAGTCACCAAAGTCTGAGTTCAAGCATCTGTAAAAACAGGGAGATGTTTTGCCTTCTAGACGTTTCATCTACCCACGGAAAATGGAAAGATGAAAGTATTTCAGCTCTTTGGGAAGCATGACCTCTACTTACTAAGGTTTTCTACAGATAAAATATCTGGAACTACACAGAAAAATTCAGTTACATTAAGAACTTTGCAAGACTTGAAAGGTATATAGTGTAAGGTCTGCTAAACCTAAAGCAACAAGTAGCCTTTGTTCTCTCTGATTTCATTCACAGCTCAGCTAGTTCAGCAGACATGCTTTAATTTGCTGCTGTCAAATCAGACAGCATTTTTCCCCAGGTTCATAAATGGTACGTGAGCGAGTTTTCAGCAGAAGCCTGCTTGGACATTAGAATGTTTAACTCGCAACATAAAACTAATCCTCGTCCCCCTTTCACTATTCATCACGTTATTTACAAGCTTGTTTGCACTGTCAGTTTTAAGGCAGCCTCAGTAAAGTCTGGGAAGAGACAACTTCCACTGCCAGCATTACAAATGGGATGAAAGCGTCTGCTTCAGACTGAGTCACTGACCCTAAGTAGCAAACAGCACTTTTGAACTTTCTCTTCTCTTGCCGGTCAAGACAGCAGAGGATCAAACCTTGCACTTTGAGAAACTGCAGAGTGGATCAATAGCTAAGAGAAGAATGAAGAGCATAGTTTAAAATTATACACTTCTGAGATGGACCACATCTCCTCCCTGACTTAATTATTTCTGAAGCCAAATAATTTACTATTTCTTACCAAACCCACCATGCTGCTGTCTGGGGTTGTTTTCAGGGAGTGGGGTATGGGGTATATGTAACACACTGCCTTTCTTAAAAAAAAAAAAAAACAAACACGAAAACCTAGACTTCACACACTAAGAGGTACATCAGTCTTTATTCTAAGAAATAGCAATCCATGTCCTCTTTCACCCATAACCCTTAAACCTCAACATGACTTCCTTTTCCATAAAGCCTAGATCCAGGTGCTCCAGTGACTCTAAGAGTAAAATCCCCCTGTGTCTCAACCTAAGCCAGGTAACATTCAAGTTGTGCCAACAAGGAAGGATGCTTGAAGGATAGCAGATGAAGTTCACCATGTCAAGCTGCTTTGCCTTTCAAATACCTCCACCGTCCAGACCTGAACACAAAAATAATAATGCAAATTCCGTTATAGCAGTGTGAAAGATCATTTCATTACACAAGCAGTTTTATATGCCTACCAAGTCAGGGAGAGCTTCCTGAAAATTGGGAAAAGGTGCATAAAAAGTCTCAGGTACAAATTAATTACCCAATAAAATCTTGTGATAAAGGCAAAAGACTGGAATCATAAATCAATTATTTTTACAAAATATTATCCTGTTATGAAGCTACCTGTTACAATACACCACCAGGTGTAATGACTAGCTGAAGTGATTCTGTCCTTACAACAGAAGTTATGAAGAAACTGAAGCAATAAAGTGAGTGCATCATTGCTCCTTTTTCTACCCACAAACAATTTAAAAGAAAATGTTTTAGCCAGAGCAGGTCTCTCAAGATGATTAAGTAGTATTAAAGGCACTATTAAGAGACTGAGCTCATTTTAAGCTGCACATACCATAACTCTGGTTTGCAGACAACCTTTGATTCATCACCATGGCAGCCAAGAGTGAACTGTGACCCTGCAAGTGTGACAAAAATTAAACCACAAACTCACAGAGTAACCAAACACACAAAGCCAATCTTCACCTTACAAGAGAGTCAAAATTTTTATCAAGGTCCAAGTTTAGCGACTATCACCTATCATATCTGTAGTGCAAATACGTCTTAAACCAAGTACATAGTGGGACTCAGCCCCTCAGCTACCAAAGCTTATCTTGATCTATAGGTTGAGAAACACAGGAACTGAGAAAGCAGAGGCATCCGGGGGCTCTGGTGAAGAACAGCTTGGACATGAGTCAGCACCATGCCCTTGCAGCACTGAAGGCCAGCTGCCTACTGGGCTGTATTAGTGAGAGCAGGTCAAGGGAAATGATTATTTCCCTCTCTCCTGATTCACGAAGTCCCATGAAGAACACTCTGTCTAGTCTAGGCCTTCCCAATAGAAGACAGCAGTTGCCAAGCCTCTTGCAGTGACAAGGGCTGACAAAATTACAGACTGCCAAAGTGAAACAAGTATGTAGCTGAAGTTAAAGCAGGACAATTTTTTCCAGAAAACTTTCCACCCATCTGTAAATTCAGTCCATCAGTTCAGTCTCCAGAAGCTATTATGGCACCATATGTAATTCTGAGAAGAGCATCCTATAATTTTTTTCCTGTGCTCACTAAGAAGGATTTTCATTTTTTTTTAAGCAATTCCTTCAGTATTCAGGGCATGTTTAACCACTTGGGACAGCAGGCAACTACAAAAGAAATAGCCCTTTAGTTACATTCACACCTCATATGGTAAGCTTCAAAGGCACAGGAGTATACTCAGGCCTGGCAGACAGCCCACCTCACTGTTTAGCAGGGACTTGTGGGATGAACAATGTGTTCAGTACAGCACGCACTAGTGATCTATTAACCAAAACCAAGCAGTTATCCTATCAGCTTCATACAGACACACTTACTGGGCTGTCTCACAGCTACTACACCTGTGACAGACTACACCACACAGACGAGCATGTTTTAATGTGAAGAGTCTGTTGCAATACCATTTCCAGCTGCTGAAGGTGTCCCATCCTGATGCAGAAGGCTCATTTTCTTTCCTCTGTTTATCCTAAGATGCACCCACACAAACAAAAATGGAGAGAAGCAGCATTATCAACAAACATATAACTAGAGATCTATTCTCTGGCTAGACTACCACCTTTATTTATACTAGCAAAATTTTTTGACTTATTAGGAAATATCACAACTGTATACATTTCTGAGACACAGCTATTACAGGTAAAACTTGAGTGAGGGAGGATACTGTTGAAGAACATAAATTTGAAACAATACAGAAATAAAACTGAAACTTATTGCCCCTCCAGGACATTTCCCTTCATTTGCATTTACAAAACAAGTGTGTGCTTATGCTGGTATTAGAGTCCAACACGCGTGGAAATATAATCCGAGAGGCTGTATTATCCTGTTACTTTATTTATAGCAACATTTAGTATTGAAGACAGCTATATAACAGCATTCAAAGGATTAAAGAACATCCCTAAGGAAGACAGTCAGATTATATTGTAATTATTTCATTATACTAATCAGGGCAAGAGACAAGCTCTAATAGAATCAAAACTGTCCTGAGGTAGAGTGAGTGCTATCTAGGTGCACAGTAGCCCTCAGTAATCACTATTCTCTTTAGCCCCACTTACTTCATGATCCAGTAAACACAGTGGGACTTCAGTGACAGCCTTTAAAATGGGCTTTTAACACTTGTGTGGAACCACATGCCAGCCTCCTACTTGGTCAGTTTTGGGGTTGTTTTATTTTGGGTTTTTTCCCCCCTTTCTTTTCTCAGAAAATATCAGGTGTGCCAATAAGTCTAAATCAACTGTCATTCCAAACAAATACTCTTGTTAAATGCACAGACACATAGTAAACACAAAGCTCACTAAAAAGACTTCAGAATCAAAGTCACTAAGGGGAAGGATCATTAAAAAGCCCTAAATAGAGGGTTCTTCTTTAGAACTTGCTTTTTAAGCCTGTCAAGCACAGGCAACAATGTTGGATCTTTCGAAATGGCATTTCCATCTCCAAGCAAAGAAAACAATGCTCAGTTAAAAAGAGCAGCAAGCCTACCCTTCCTTACTTTCTAAGAGGAAGCATTAAAGAAAATTCAGTGGAAATGTTAAAAATACTTAGCTTTCCTAGAGCATTCCAAAATTCCAGTTAGAAAAGCCAACAAACATTTCACGTTGGAATGTGCTATTACTGATAAAATTTAACTTGCAAGAAATGCAAAGATGGAATTTGTGACAGGGAACAGGTGGTTTTCTGACCTACATCAACCAACAGGCACAAATGGGCAGAGAATCTTGTCATATGCAAGTTGTATGTAGGAAGCTTAGAAGAATTTTTTTTTCACTTATTCCCCTGCATCTTTTTAAAAGGATTTATTACCATGTGTTGTCAGTGGATGTTACAAAATATGTTTATTTGCATTAGCAGCAACTTACTCAACTGGAGTTAGGATGACTTCAAGGTATGTAATTTTAAAAGTGTCCTCCAATTTATTGCAAAGTTTGACATATCTACATATGGGAACATAATGGTAAGCACCCAGCTTCCCAGACTGTCTAAAAATCCAAAGAGTGATACAGTAAGCACCTATTTCTATTGCATTAACTAAGTGCAGCATCTAATGTGGTCATTTAGAATTCAAGTTTGCTTGCATATCATCTAGATGGGGTTTTTTTTCTCCTCTTTACTCAAAGTCTTCTCAGAAACAGGAAGACATGAATCATACATATTCAAATTAAGATGCTCTCTGACTATTATCAATATGCTATGAACCGTAATAGAAAGTCAACAGCAGGAAAAGTCCCCACTAATACCTTCATGGCTCCATGTGGTTTCATAAGGAAGTGGTTCTAACACAAGTCAGGACTATTTCAGGTGGCCCTTGTCTAATGGTGCTGAACAAGGTCCAAAGCAGTTCCACTTTCAGGGTATCCATTAGCCTGCTAGTGCATAATCATACTCTGGTCTACCATAGTTACTTAAAATTAGCATCTCTGAAGTGCACCAACAGGAATACCTTTAACTCTAAAACATTTATTTGCCCATTGGAAGTTACCTTTCTACTCAATTCATGTCAAAGGAAGAAAGAACTTTGTTAGTTGTGGGATTTAACTTGAGCAGCTTCAGCTTCTATGTGTAATAGGAGCAGTCACATTGGTAGGTGAAGTCTGGCCTTGAAAAAGCCGGTTTAGTCAAACAAGAAATCCAACTGCTCTGCTTGTCCTATCATACTTGACAAGGAATTCAGTTTTTGTAACAAATAATACCTGAAAGTAATTACTACATTACCACAGCAGTTCAGAAAAGTTATGTAGATCTGGTGACTTTTCTTACTAGTACATACTATGATAACAGGAGAGAGCACACTTAATCTTTCAATAGGCATCTGTCTCCCCTGACCAGTCAGCAGGCAACCAGTAGAATTGAAGCACTTTTCGTTGGTACGCTGCCATGTTGTACCACATGCAGCACAAAGCCATAAAACAGCGAGGAAAGCTTCATTTTCTGAAGTTTGTTGTGAGCTGAATGGTGTAAACAATGTCCCAAAATATTTAGCTGTCAGCTAAGGAGCTGTTCAAGCACAGAATCTCAAGTCACACAGAGAACTAGAAGAAACTTCTTCAAAGGACATGCAAGATGAAGTGTCTGCAAGATTGAAACTGCAAACATACCATCCCTAGAGACAGGATCTAATGCAGGAAGACCACTAGGAGCAAGAATTCAGAGATCCACGACAGTCATAAATAAAACTGAACATTAGGAAGAGGGCAAGTTAAAAAAGCTGAATCATTTAGAGCACCTCTTAGGCACTTTGCTTACAATCCTTAAGCGATACAGGATTATTATTTTCACAGAGACATAAAAGTGAAGTTACTTCCCACCATTGCACCGGACTGGAACGAGAGGAAAACAGGGCAGACAAGGATTTAGCCCAAAACACCTAAATTTTCAAGTTACATTAAGAACAGTATCTCATACTCCATGTAAACTCAGAACCAACTAAAGTACTCGAACAGGGACAAATCCAGGTGCGGTGCAACAGCAAACATTTAAACTTCTTCTGGCAATCAGCATTAAAAAAAGCTATTTCTGGTAAATCTGTGTTAGACTATAATTATAATTTATATCAGTGAAAGAGTATATTTCAAGTTGGAATATAATACATTTGTCGCTAAACTCAGCTAAATTAAATGACTTTTTAATGTATTTAACATCTTTCATGCACTCTTGTGTGTAGCCCTGCACAGCAAATTCAAATTCATCTCAGGTGGTGAGCAAGCTGCCATCTACTTTGTCTCCAGCCCAGTCTCAAAATAGTGAGCTAAATTCCAATTGTACAGTTTTGATTACTAGTTACACAAAGGGTAGAATAATCACAGCTTGACTTGTAAGATAAGTAGAATTTATTTTCTGCTGAAGGATCTAGAATTAGATACAGCATAACATCAACTTGACTAAGACGACAAAACAAGACTAAGAAGAGCTGCACTGAGAGGTTGTCAGTGCAGATTAAAATGCCTAACATCTCTATGTGGGTTTCATTCTTTGAATAATTACTGCTAAGACACACAACCTATTTTTTAGCATTTTTGTTGAGTAACATTCAGCTAATGACCAAGAACAATTCCGTGCTTTTTATTAAGTAGAAAAACTTCAAGTCTTTACTTTGTCAGAAAGGAACTCTCAGATTTATGCAAATTTTGAACTAGTATTTTGATAGGTAAGCTCCATTACAAGTCCAGTTTTGAGGTAAGGATCAAATAATAGCAGCCAGGAATACAAGAAGCTGAACAGCACAACCTGAAAGTTCCCTACACGACAAAAGCCAAAGTTCTGATAGAAAGCATTCTCCAATTTGGTCCTTTGTTAGCAAAGTCACTCCCATGCAGTAACTTTTCACAGCTCACTAGTATTTTCAGGATAAATCATCTCAGTTGCACAGCAAAGCGGGGAGAAGGTAGATAGATGTTAATGCCACTGAGTTTCCCAAGCCTTCTACCTCCACAGGGGAATAAAAATATTTACTGTGTGTTACCCTGTTGAGATTCAGCCACTCTTCAGCTTTTGTTTTTTACCAGTAGTCACCACCTTACCAGTTTACCATAACTTTAACATAAGCTTTTAGCACTTCATTAGAGCTTAACTATTTTTAACCATCTTTACAACAACTGGACGGGTCCTTCTGTAGTAAGCAGGTTCATTTAAGTTTGCTCAAGTAATCAAAGATCTACACCACCAGTTGCATGAAGCCAGGTAACAGCTTTGAAACCTCGCTAAAAATGAGATTAATCAAGCTAGCCTGCAAAGTTGACGTTTTGATTACATTGGTGACATGTTATAATGTTTAAGCAGCAATGAATTATTTGTTTTGCTACTGTAAGTGTGTTTCCAAAAGCCAAACCCAGCCTTCCAATACACTAGACACCTAACCACACATGCATAAAGAACCCCAGGCCATCTCCCACCAAGCAACTGAGCAGTTAAGATCTACCAAGGCCATTTCAGTTTGGGTTTTTTTTTTTGTTTGTTTGTTTGTTTGTTTTTTTGCCTGGAGCTTTAACAATCCCAGTAATCTCTGAAGTGACCCAAGTTGTCAAGTTGTCAAAACAATTTTATCTTCTCATGAAATTACTACAACACTTGCATTCAGAGCCTTCAAACAACACAGGGGTTCAGACTGTGGCATCAGAGAAGTTACTTTATTGCATTTTAAGTACTTAGCTGTACAACATGACAATATTCTGCACCCAAATTTGTATCCCGGAAGCAAATGGCAGTGACACTGGCAGAAAGCAGCGAAAGTTAAGAACTCTGAAGCTGAAAACCTTCCCTCCACTCTTCATGAATTATCAACATCTCTTTATCAGGCTTTCCTGATAAAGTTGGATACTCAATAGATTTCATCACCGTGTGATCCAACGACAGCAGTCCTTTAATAATCTCTTGTTAAGTGTTTCCCTCTAATTAGTAAATTTTCTTAGTTTTTCGTTCTATTACATACAAAACCATTTTGGAAATAGTTAAACCTACACTTTCTATAATTTGACTAGCTTGTAGAATTTCAACATACTTGAGTAAAGGACAATTTATATTCAAAGCCTCTCTTCCCCTCCATTCCTGTCTCTCAACAGTGACTCTGGGTGTTCAGTTTACATAAACGCTGGATTTTCATAAGTATTATATGTTCCTCAAAACAAGTGTTGAAAGGACACCTCATTTCAGCATCCAACATCATAGTTATTCACAGAAGGGGTACTATTAGGAAAAAAACACATGCTCTGCATATACAACCAGAGAAGACGAAATTTATCACCAAGAGAGTGGATGTATTTTCTATACCTTAAGCAATATTAAATTCAAAGAATATATGAAAAGTCTGTTTTTCATGTTTTTATTCAAATCAATATACAAATACAAACATTTAAAGATGTACAAAAATAAAAAAGGACATTTTCTACACCTTAAAAAAGTAGATCAATCTTATGTCTACATGTACACCCTTTTCTGTGGGAAATCCTAATCAGCAGACTTTTTTTCTGTTCTCTTCAGAGCATTCTATGCCAAATTCTCTTCCCCCAAACCCAGCCACGCTTACGACTACAAATAATATTTCAAAAAAGCCTAACATTCTAAGTGTCCCTGAACAGCAAAAAACATTTCTCACAATTAATAACCATGATAACATATCTCCCTAATGACTTTAGGACAAGCTATGTGCTGATAGACAGCTTGCAATTCAAGCTCTCTGTAGCGTGTTGATATATAATGAGCATAGTTACACTACATTATTCCTTTTTAAGCTATTCACACAAATTTCCAAAAGCAATTATAGCTTTGTTGATAGCATTCTTCCCTCCTCTCCCCAAAGCTTCAACTCTTCTAACAAAAATCTATCTGCAAATAAGAATAAAAAGCAGAAGAGGTCTGAACCCAAAATAATTCACTTTTAACATCATCTGCCAACATAATAGGAACTGAAATGATCACCTGCTCAATAGCAAAATATACTAATGAATGTCGGAGAAGTATTATCACAATAGCACTGTTTTGAGCCACCCTGTAACACACAACGAAGTATTTTTTTGTATGAAGTCTTGCTTAGTGACACTGATCAAATTATTTCAAGCAGTATAGCTCATCTCAATGTTTGGCCATTCTATACGCTTTAACATTTGGCCAAGACACTGTTTTCTTTTCACGGTGTGGCAATATGAGTTTTACCGAGCTGCAGTAATGTAAGGAGAGGTAAGACAATGCATGTGGAAAGAGGCAGCTGCTTTAAACTGATAATATTGGAAGATCTATTTCTAGGGTGCACAAGACCTTTAAGTCTCCAATATAGCGGATGGCTTCAAAATTGAAAACAGTTGCTCAATTTACAATGTGCTCAGTTCCTAAGAGAAAAAACAAGTTGATAACGACTCAAAGAAAGCTTTCAAGAAACAGGTTCTCTCCAACCTTTTTTCTTTACCATTCCTTCAGGTGGCAACTTCATCTACATCATATAACAAAGTTGCTTAGCAAGAGAACAGTTAGTATCTACTTGTGCAGTGTCCAGAACAGGAGTATCTCAAGTCATAATCTTCTAGTTGCTACCCATGACAAACTAGATAAATTTATGTAACCCTATAGAGGATAAGCATCTCATTAACTTTATCATGATGGAGATGCAAGTTGAATACAGGTTTTATAACAGCATTCTGCCTGCAACGTACTTAACTATACCAGCTTTCAATACTATTGCTTTTACAACTTCTCTCCGCCTGAAAAATCCAGTCACCTGTAAAAAAAACACAAGTGCCAAAGGAGTAATATTTAATTCTGTATCAATAGCTAGATCAGTATAACATAGCCATTCTTCTCAACATTTATCTTAAGGTCCTCTGATTGAAAAATCATTATTTTGTACTTAGGTGTACAGAATACATGAGTTAAGTTTTTCCAGGAAGTTTTAGTCAGTGTCTTATTTCCTGCTGTCTTAAAATATTTTAAGATTGTCCTGTGAGCTCATTTCAGCACTAATACATTATATACCTTGGGTTTTTGTACTTGCTAAACATTTATTTTTTTCTCCAAAGGAAAACTTATTTTTCTAAAAAAGATCCTGAGCACATTTTTCAACCATTATCCCACATTCAAAATTTCATGTGGAATACCGCTAGCACTGGTAACATCAGAAAATCCTCCAGTTACTTCATACTACTGGTTAAGATTATAGGACAGGGCTGAAAAACTATTTGAAGTCTACTGAAGCTTTCCTTTTCTTATTAAGACATAAGAACACATCACAGGCAGTTTTACTGCAAACTGAGAAAACACCAAAGAATATGAGATGTATTTACTTCCAAGTAAATAGTCTGCAACAGTCTGCAACACTAAACATGGCTATGAACATGGGAGTCATATTTGGAAAGATGGCTAAATAGAAATTTGTAGGCAAGATGTAGCTACACATGACATTTTCAAGAAGTTTTGTCTCTCTAGTCATCTATTTCCTGCATATAGAGCTACTGTGAAACTACAACCGGCAAGTACTTCAACTGACAGCAAAGATCAATATAAACCAAAGAGTTTCTGGTGTAAGGGAGTTGTTTAACTTTTAACAAGGTGGGAAGACACACAACATATGTTATTAAACATCAAGTCAGTATTTGAGAGGTAGTCTAGTTGCTCATTTGACTGGGAGAGGTAGAGCTAGTTGAGAAATCAATAGCTAGGTCCAGTCAAAATCATTAATTATCCAAAGTTTTCCAAGATACAAAAAAATTACTCTCAGCCTGAGACTGCTTATGTTTCCAGAGATTCAGTTCTCTTGCTCATACCTACTCACCTTTAAATAACATTATTGTAAAATATCCACTCAGGGAGAGAATGCTCCCAGAAACAACCAGGGAAGTAACTGAACTACCTTTTGGCATGTGTCAACCAATTAATCTAATTTATACACCTTATAACTATGAAGGTTAATAAAGTTAAACAGATTTCCTCTTTCAGCAGGTTGATATAACTACAAAACAAATACATACCAAAGACTAGAAGCAAGTTAAGTCTCAAATTCCATAATGGTTTAACTATGTAAAATCCTCCATGCAATTTCTTTCCACAAGAGAAAAACTCGATTATTTTGAAGATGAAAGCCAAGACACATCGGTAATACAGTCAACAGACACTAAACCCATTATATCTTGAAAAGTAAGACATTTGGGTACAGAATCATACATAATGCTCCCTTGGATTGATGTAGACTCTTCCAGGTCCTGAGTTTTGTGGGTGTCTGCTGCTCCAATTTTTGTAGTATGTTTGCTGATAAATTGGATACATATGCTGAAGACTTTCTTGTTCCTGTGGCTCTTCAACCTCACAAGTAAGTTGCCTTCCATTCACAGCTTTCTAAAAACACACACAAGAAGTAATCAGTCTCATAGTTCATATATAGAACCTGAAATTCCTATTCTTAAAGTGGTAAGTAAAATAAAAAGGTACAAGACTTCCAAAGCAGTCCCATGAATCAAGAAACGTTAATTTAAAAATTCTACTCGTCAAAAGACATATGACAGAAGTGTTAGGGAGTTAGATTTTAAGGTTGGAAATACGTAAAAAGCAAAATATGAACTATGACATCTGTCAGCACTCTAATGCTTTGTTATTTTATTGAAGTAGAACTTCACAGCTTTAGTGTTTACGTGTTTAAATTAGTCAGAAAAACTACCTAGGAAATACAAGATATTAAAATGTTATCAACACTTTCCACTTCACGGACGGCAAATCCACATATCCAACAGTTATTGACTGGGATGGACAAATGCTTTGCTCTTCATGTAAACCATCCTCATAGGCTTATTTTAAGGAACCAAACAAAATTGACGCTTCAGTCAGGAATTCAAGCCATCTTATTATTTACCATGTGCTGTAAGTTTCCAGCATCTTTCTCTCTGTACTGGTTTTGCAAAGCAAAATGTTCTTTCTGAAAGAAGAAAAGTTACAGTGGAAACAAGTCAAACTTCAACACTGCATAGCAGATTTGGTTTATACTAAAGTGCAAGTCATCACAAAATACACACTGCCTCGTGAAGTGTCTTACCTGACTATCATTTAGAATACTTCTTACAAGCTAATCTCTGGCAGAAAAAAAATAGTTATTACAATTTAGGAAGTGTTATTTACACATATTTCATTTTGACATTTTTATTTAAGCATAATCATGTTTGAGAAAGATTAAAAAGCTTTATTTTACCATGACATTATCTTCAGATAAGTCACAGTTTAAAATCAAAGTAAAATCCAAAATCAGTTATAAACTGTATGGTTTTCACAAGTATCGTACGGAAAAATGACAAATGCACAAAAGTTTTTAACTGAGAATTTAATGGTACACAACTAAGAGTACATCTTTGTGTTTCATAATTTGATAAAATTAATCAAAGCATTTCCTAATGAAAAATTAAAAGCTTCTAATGGGACTACCCAAAACAAAGCAACTGTTTTTCAGTAGAACTAAGCCCATTTTCTACAACTTGTAGACCAGTTTGTTTTGCTGACTGATTCTTCCAACTGACAGTCCACACTACCTAGGTATTTTTCCATCAACTTTTTCTGTGAGGCCTAAAGTCTGCTTCCCAAAGTACATCTTTCAAGAATTTCAGAGGTCTCGCAAGGCCTGATAGCTAAGTGTATGAGGAAATTAGCATTCCATTCACAGGTCAGGACAGGAGCAAGCAAAATCTCCCCAAACACACATCACATCAACAGTCTACATTCTCAATGTAAAGTTCCTGTTCAGCATGGCTTGACAATAAAACCAGCCATATGCAGCAGTATATTATTCTGCAACTAAATAAGAGTCAATTCCTTAATTCATTAAGCCCATTAGTCTTTTGGAACACTGGCTATGCTAAATAGGGAAAAAAAACAACCTACCCTATGACTGGGTCCTGCTACCTGATTCCTGCCCCTATTTACAAAAGCAGTTTTAGGAAGTCACTTTATTCTGCAGTTATTTGATCTCTGCTGGTTCACAAAGAGCAGCCCCACCACCAAGATTAAAATAGATTTAAAGTCTGCTTAACAATGAGTTTCAAAACTCGTTAGCACCACATAGCTATCACAGTAACAAACAAGTCTTAAAGCTGGTAGTGATCTAGCAGTCAAAGCATCTGAGAGGTGTTTCTATCACTTAACTCTTTGGCCAGGTGTCCCAGAAACTCTGTTATAATAACACATTCACAGGTAGTAGATGGTTTTTGCTTTCTGGTCTACCCATACCTCTTACATTTCCTAACAAAACTATTATCGTATGTACTGGGGCTCTGTGACATCTTTATGAGCAAATACATTGAGCCTAAACACACAGAGCAAACACCAACACTCCCAACAGCGTGACTACACTTTGGCCTGATGGAAGTGCTCGTGCTTGCCCTCAATTTGACAGAATAAATCATATCAATAAAATTATAAGTACACAGAAGATGTACATAATACAGATGTCACTTCTGTCCATTAGAATATATATGGCTTAAAGACTGAAGGCACGTAACTTCTAGATAGAAAATATCTTAGAAAGCTTCTCTGACTTGTCAATGATATCACTTAGAATCATAGAATCGTGTAGGTTGGGAGGGACCTTTAAGATCATCTAGTCCAGCCATCAACTTAACTGATAAAAAACTACAACTCATCACTAAAGCACATCACTAAGCATTATGTCAACCCATCTTTTGAATACCTTCATGGATAGTGCCTTCTGGAACAGTTGGTCATTATTACTACTCCTGATACTGTAAGGGCGACAGTCATGGCTTATTTAGTACACGCATCACATATTAATGGCAATCAAAATCATGGTCAAATACACAAATGCTTCATAACCAGCTAGGCTGAAATCATCTAACTTTAAGAAATAATAACAGATGGAAATCTTGCCCATTATATACACAAAGAAAAATGAGCTTATCTGTACTGAACAATGTATGGTTAATACGCACACATACAGAAAGGAACAATAAGTTCTGTTAGAAAGCCAGCTCTACTAGCACATAAAATCAGCATGCTTACTGTGCTCTTGGAAACATGCTAGAAAAACACAGCAGAAAGGAACTTCTGCCAGAGTTAACTCAGACGTCTAATAGAAGTAGAATCACCCATACTGACGTCTTGCCTGAACAGTGTTTGGAGAAACCATTCAAAAGCAGCTTGGACAACAAGTAAGTTTCCCAAGACAACTTAATATCTCTTTTATTCTATTAGCAAGCTTTGCTAATATCTAACAGAAAACCTCATTTCCACAGTTAAGTTTTTTTGTTTGGTTTCATTTTGCGGATTTTGGGGGGTTTTTTGATTTATTTTTTTCCTTAGGCAAAGGAGAGCAGGTAGATTTCTGTTCTCTGAAATAGCCCTTCATTTAGTGAGAAGAACACCATGTCCTTCAATATTTCTTTCAGAACGGTCAATTGTTTCCTTCAGTCATTACTCATGTACCAATCACAATAAACATCATTAAAATGCCCTGTATGCCTTCTGATGTGGCTTTGAACAACCTGCTCTAGCAGGAGGTGTCCCTGTCCATGGCAGGGGCATAGGAACTTGATCTTCAAGGTCCCTTTTAACTCAAACCATTCTATGATATTCCCAGCGCTTAGTGGAAAATTGGTCCAACCTCAAAAGTAAGACTATTGCTAAATTCAGCAGCTGCTGGATGACAAGAATAGGTATTTATCTGAGCAATTCACCGCATAGATCCAACAGGAAACAAGAAGCATCCTTATTTTGCTCAGGTCTCACCCTAGCAGGATCTTGGGACTTGAACTGCTTGACTCATGACTCACCAGCAGCATTTCTCAACCAAGAAGTCGTTTCCCTGCTAACTTAAACCGTACTCTGTAAAGCTCAACTCCTTCCTCAGACATCTTCTGTTTAAACAAAGAATCAACCCTCTCCTAACCTCTGGGATTGTTTTGGAAAAGGACAGCAAGACTCTTGGAAAACAAATAATTCCTGTTTATGCTGTGTAAAGAAGGTAAGTAAAAGGTTATCTTCATTGTAACATACAACTAAGTATATCTGGGTCAAGTATAGGGAGACTTTAATGACTAGCTACCAGGTTTATTCAGAAAACAGACAACTCTGCAGCTTAATACTGTTTCTTTCAGTTCCAGTCTGTCACCACCCCATTTCACAGCTTTAACATTGCTCTGTCATGAAACCTCAAGGTGACCAAGCAGGCAAAAAACTGAATAACATTACAGCAGTGGAAAACAATAGCAGCAAGTATAGCCAAAGCAAACAAACCTCTACCTTGAGATTATACAGTCACTGATTTGAGATATCAGTGATGACTTGAAAGGTGGAGCTTTATGGACAAGCAGAACTGTCTTAACAGTTACAAGATTATGTGTCAAAACGGAAGACAAAGAATGGATGAACATATGGTGCCTGTAATGACCTCCAAAATAAGAGGGCAATCGCATTGCAGTAAGAGCAACAACATGAAGAAAAATCATCGATCAAGGCTAACCATCATATCAAGAAGAGTTCATTCCTGTGACGGGGTTCATATCAGAACAGAACACAAACAGTGTACACTTCATAATAAACGTACTCAGGTCAAAAATAGCTGGATATAAATTTTTCTTTACTGAAGTCAAATAGCAATTTTCAATACCTGGCTGCATACATAAAGTTGCTGAATATTTCCATGCAACTAGTAGTTACAGGAGTGATCAGTTCATATACACATCCTGAACATGCAAAATAAGTTAGAAGTTGGACTAACCAGAAGAATCTGGCGCTGGAAATGCCTCATTGATTTCCCCCTAAACAAACAACAGAAGCACGAAACAAGAGCACTGTATCCTCAAGGGAACAGCCAATACAAGAACCTTCCAAACAGACCAAAGAGCTAAACTAATCAGCTTATTTTAAAATAAGTTTATTTAAAAAAAACCATTAATGAAAACATAACTCGTCATTTTGTGTAAGTTTATATACTTGCCTTTAATTTTATTATATCAGGAAGACACAGTTCTACTCATTTCAGGAAGAAATGCCTCCTTGCACCTTTTCCATGCTCCATCTAGCAAACACACTACATACATTAAAGGGCACACTTTAATGTATATTCTCAAATCCTAAGGAAATCAGCACTTTGTAAGGCACCTACAGTTTATAACTCTATCAAAAATCACAGAGTAACTACATGTTGCACTTTTTTTTCTTAACCTTAGTTTTAAAAAAGAACTGCACTGCAAGTATACGTCATCTCTACAAATAAAGGCATTTTTTCCAGAGATTATGACAACGAAAAACACTTCTTCATGAATAGAAAAGCTTCCTACAACTGAGCTAGCTCATTATCAGAATTGCCAGTTTTGAACCTAATAATTTCATCTGTTATTTGAACATTTTTGGGAAGTAACACTTCACTAAAAATAGTGTAAACTCAGTATCTTTGACATATGAGGAGAAAATAGAAGAATAACTGTAACTAGCCACCTCATTCAAGACTTTCAGACAAATGAGACATTACAGACTCCAGTTCAATAGCAATAAAGGTCTAAGTAAGACAAAAATAAATAAGTCTTTTCCTGACTATTAAACACAATTTCTGAAAATATTTACTGGTTCAATCTGCAATGCAAACAGAGGTCTGCTTGTATTGAACTAATATTGTTGTAGATTGATAGTTATGGAATTATCAAAAGCCAATACAATTCTGACAAACATTTCAGAAGTAACATCTTGACTTCTGTTTGCTTTGAGTTTAAGAAGGTTATTCGTAACCATTTGCCCAGTTCCACCACTCAGCTCACTTATGCCTTCACACCACAAACAGCTTTCAGAACTGTAGAATAATGCCAATGATATATCAATGTTCTATTTTAGATATACTGGCATAAATTTTGGATAATAATTCTGTTTCCAGAAATCAGTTTAACTGTCAACAATAATTCTACACAAGCACTGGTTTAGTTTTAAGAAGTTAATATAACACCACAATTTTTATACTATGGATCTATACAATATACTGATTATAATGCCAGTTACTTAACACAGGATTCAATACCTCTATTCCAATCCAATTTTATTTTTTGCCACCATTATGATGCAGTGACTGCTATTGAAACATGCTACTTCCAAACACACAGTTAACTGTGAACTGACTGACTTCAAGGATCACCAATTTTAATACCAAAAAATGCTAAGAATTATCATTTAGGAGGCAGCTAACAGTATTGTATCATAACTCCTAATTAAGTTCTTCCTTTTATGCCACACAAGTAGTATTATCGAGGCACAAGGGGCTACAGTAATAGCTCTTGCATAATTACACATTTGCTCACATTTTGTAATTCTTGCTTTTCCCAACAGCCTCAGAAACGTAGCAACAGCATAAAGTAGTTAAGTTGTTGGTCTTACAGCAGAAAGCCCACCAATATCAAGTGATGTTTCATTCTTTTCTCTTCCTTCCACTTCACGTTTTACTTTTCCACATTTGTTATTTATTTCAAGTTTTGAAGTAATTTTGATTTACTTAACATGACCTGCAAATTCACCGCAAAACAAGTTTGAACTCATCTAATCTTTTCAACTTTTCCCACTCATTCAATAGTGTTTTTCCGCTGTCTTCACACCTATTTTTGAAGGTTTTTTTGTGATATTTTGTCTTGTACTTCCATTAAAAGCATTTTTTTCCCCATTTTAAAGGTCTGATTTGCTCCTCAATTCTTAGAACTTAATCTAGATCAACTCCAAAAACATGCAATTTACTGTTTACCAGAAGACATTGCTATTTTACTGTGTCTGAACTAAGAGCATGAATTCACACAAAGAGGCAAAACATGTGGGGAATAAGAACCCCGACATCACCAAAGTCTCATGTTCTGTGAGAAAAAAAAAATCTGCCTACTCTACAATTGCTACCAATAGTGCATGTAGACGTGATTTAGACAAACACTGGAAACCAGAACAGGAAATTCCAGTGGGTTCATTTATTCAATTAAAATTAGAGACAAAAGAAATGATCTCACTTGGCATGAAAGCATAACACACCCTTGCTAGAAAAGGGAGTTGCACCTTTTGCTGCCATCAAGTAAGTGATAGAACCAAAACGGTCATATTCTGTCAAGGAGAACTGCTTTTGGGCTATAGTGCTTCTATGCAAAACATCTGGAGGTTTGTGCTTTGATATTACAACCGTTTGCACTGTCTTACCTCTACATTTTACACAATCATACAATCATTTAGTTTGGAAAAGACCTTTAAAATTAGCAAGTTCAACCAGTAACATAACACTGCCAAGTCCACCACCGAACCACGTCCCTAAGCATCTTGTCTACATGTCTTTTAAAGACCTTCCAGGATGGTGACTCATCCATTTCCCTGGGCAGCCCACTACTGTGACTGGTAATTATAAAAATCAATAATTATTTAATAAGTATAAATATTAAAATGCTTGCTTTTGCAGAGTTTCATGAAAGTATTGAGTTTTACTCTAAACGTGCTCCTTCGCAAGCAGTCCTTTTAAAAGCCTAAATCAATTATCTCACCAACTCCATCTTACATTTGCACATCCTTTCCAATTTAGGAATCCTCTTATGAAAGCACCCACTCTCTCAAAACTCATGCCTCATTCTAGTCCCTATCTGGTTAATGTTTGCTTGGGTTTTTTTTTCCCCTCATTGTAAGAGCCTTCATCAATATAGATGAGTTTATCCATGCACATTTTGTGCTTCCTTCCATTCAATCTTGTTTGCGTAAACATCTCTTCAGTTTAAAGGCAAGTTATAACAATAACGCTTGCTTTTTCATCAAGGAAGAGATATTCCCATATGTATTGAGACCACTATGAAAAGAACTGGAAGACTGTAAGAGAGGCATAATCTATAAATTAATAAATACTATGTTATGTTTAAGAATACTGTGGTGATCTTTACAAATTTGATTTGAAATACCAGCATTCAGTAAACGGCATTACATGCTTTTAACTGTGCAAATACGATTTCATTATCTTCTCTTCTGATTTTAAAAAGGAATATAGATATTTAAAAAGGAATATAGATATTTTAAAAAGGAATCTAGATATCACCATTAAAGAGCTTTAGAGTTTGACCAGGTTGCTTGGCTATGAGTTACTCTTACAAGTTGCAAGTCTAAGGTCAGTCTTCTCATGGCTACCGTTACCTATGGGCCTGTATTTCCCTTCTCTGCTTATTTCTGTTGCTACAAAAAAAAAAAAAACACAACACAAAAAAACCCAACCAACACCCCTACTAATTTCTGAACATTTCAAGAACTCTCAGCATTCATGCATTCCATTATTACAAAACAACATTTTTTCCTCCTTCCCTCAGGAGCACAAAAATTCAGTTCTTTCACACACTGTCAAAGACTGTCCATCTCAGTCACATTTCTAGGCTAGTAAGATAAATTTTGCTTCTCAGCAATATATTCTTTGAAATGCAGTGAAACTCATTTTAATGATTCAAAGGATTGCCTGAATCAGTGTCCACTCCTTTTTATAAATATTATGCAACAGAGGAATTCCTCTTGAAGCCACTGGAATTCTCCCATTGCTCAACTTCCTCTTGATTTGCCTGGAAACTCAGTTGCCAAGCAGAGACTCCGCTTTCACCAAGGACAGGCTGCTCACTGTTCTTCCCTATTACGTGCAAAAAACAGTTCTGAGCAATGAAACAGTATGTCTGTGACAATGATTTTTTAAAAAAACACCCAGACATAAACAATAGCTTTGTTGCTAAAAGCTTTGATGGAGATGAATCTACAGTCTTCACAGTAAATAAAACTATTTACATTGCCATGTTTCCTTTGTTCCATATAGCATTCCCATGTTTTGGCCTTTTGCCTCACTACTTTAGGGCCACAAGTGAACTGGTTCTTCTCGATTTAATCTTAAGGGATTCACAGGAATACATAAATTGGCATCTGCAAATACCAGTATAGGGAAATTATTATGAGTATTCAGTTACACAGTACTTTTACATACATGTAGCTTGTTATTTAATGTTAGCATGTAAATGCTAATGTGGACTTAAAGCACACTTAATGTTTCCAAGTCTGAAGCAGTAACTATCAAAGACACTGGTGTTATCAGTTATCGACAACACGCCTCTTCATTTTAATACCAACACACATCTACTCAAATATGAGTAAAATCTAGTTAAATACCGACTGCTAGGACACAAACAGGAATATTTCAGTGTATTTAGTTGCATCTGGAATATTTCACAAGACACAAAAAAAGCTATTGTGCATGATCTGAACAATAACCATATGAAAGATTTAAAAATTTGCATACTACATATAACAACTTACCAGACTCAGTTTAAATTGAGTCAATCCACTTTTAATTATCAGTTATTTTGGGTATGCAGACAACAACATAGAAGTTCATTCTCCTTTAACTTTACTTTGTACTTCAGTGCACCCTTTCATTTCCACTCATCGAATTTGATCGTCTATCTCTGTCAACAGTGCAGTGACACTTGCTTCAGTTCTTTTCAGTGTAATCAGCAGCTTAAATCTGATCAGAGAAGCTCACCAGTATGCTTGTCATTTAAGACTAGACAACGCACTTCCAACAGCATTTAGAACATAAATTAAGTGGCTACTACAGAGTTTTAGTCAAACAGGACAAGACAGTGACAGGTTGCTAACTTGCTGCTTTACATCTTTACAGCTATTCAAATGTTGGTTCATTACAGCAAAACAACACAACCAATCACTTCTTGACTAAAGCTACTATTCTGACACTTACTTCTGTTAGACAAAGCACAAGCTGTTGCCCCAAGTATAACAGAAAGCATGTATTGATTACAGGTAGTACCAGCTAGAAAGACTCAGCCTCCTTCCACAGAAAACAACAACAGGTACACTGACAGTGTTATACCAGCAACCATTATTTTAAAATAAAGCATAGTTTACATCTAGCCTGAAAAAGAACTAAATCTCTCTCCTTTCCCAAAACAATTTAAGATTGTATTTATCAAGTTTGAGAGAAATGACTATTTGATCAGCCTGTTTAGGCCTGTTTAGGGTCTTTAAAAAGTTTACAAAATACATTTAGATAAAACATTTTATTACATGCTTGGCAAAGACAACGGTCTGCTTCAGTTTTTCTTAGTTCTTAAGCACTCACTAAGAGAAGCCACAGTAAGAAAAACCAAGAAAAACTAGAAAAACTAAGAAAGAAATCAAAGCTAAGAGTTCAGAAGACGACGACAATAAGGAATGCACTTTATGAGTAGTCCTAGAAAGGATAAATTAATTTATTTTTGTTGTCATTCTGCTGTCTAGCATTACTATAGATGCACAAACAACCAAGTAGTCCACATCTTCTGATTTTGTAAACAATATAATCTTTTACCATATTATTCAAAGCACAGGAATATATTAGCAGAGGTATGAGTTGTCAATACTGCATTTGTTAAGTATTGTAACAACATAGGAGAGTTACTACATAGTACAAAACAAGCATTGTTTTCTTTTGTCATCTTAGGTGTTATATCACCTTCAAGATGAGAAGACAAAAACCTGCTATGCCTTTTGGCATAATTCAGTGGTTTATACCTTCATACTATAATCATCAGGCTGCTAGTGAAAGCAGCAATAATCTCAGAAAAATTTCTTGCTTAATTCAGCAACACCACTAGCAAGTATTACTCAAAGTAGTATTTATAACACACAATAGTCTTCTCATGCATTACTTCCATGAGAAAGAGGAAAGCTTTTATTGGCAACTCATATTTGCTGAGTTTTAGTAACTAGCAACCACAAGAGAATCTACAAGAATATTTTCAGTGTTACTCTATCAAATCTGCTTTGAAACTGGGTGAAGATTTTCTTCTTTGGGCCTTTCTCTTCCAGGGAGAGGGGAAAAAAAAAAAAAAAAGCTTTTCTAGGTCTTTAAAGCTGCAAATTTACACAAAAGTACTGGAAAAACAGTATTAGTTACACACAAATGATTACCTGAATTACCTCAGGCTTGTAATTCAGCATTTCAGTGGATCACATTATTTATACAAAGTACTGAAGTTGGAACAAAAATCCCATTACAAACAATTGCAATCTAATTCTCACTAATAATGACAGATGATTAAAGTTTTCTTCAGGGTAAACAGTAGTCTAAAGATCAGGTTAACTTAACTTATATTTAAAAGAAAAAAAAAAGTCACACTTCAGTGTCTATAGTCAGGATCTGGTTTATGATATGAAGTGTAATAATCAAAATTGTCTTCCACAAAGAGGTCCCTTTTGAGCTGCCTTGTGCAAAAGAAACCTTTTGAATTCACCCAGAATTGGGCTCAGGTAGCCCAATCCAGTGCAAAGCTGTGCTGTAATTAAGAAGGCCACTCTCATCCTTTGCTGCCCCTCACTAATTTTAACTGCCTCGTTTGCCAGAATTATCTTTCCAGCATATCACCTCTATGATCATATTACATCAGACACAAACACTAAATGCTGCTAAGGATCTTTACTGCCTATTGCTGTCTTGTTTGGACAGCACTACTTTAGATCACATCCACAAGCACTTCTACGTCTTTCTCCTCAGGGCTGCTCTCCAGTCATTCACTGCTCCACCTGTACTTGTGCTGGGATTGTCACGTCCCAAGTGCAGGACCCTGCACTTGGCTTGGTTAAACTTCATGTGATTTGCACACAGTATATCCCCAGTACTCAAACCTTAACAGCTTAAAAGAATGGCAATTGTAACTAGCAAGGAAGATGATGATGCTGAAGTTACTTGTTAAGCTTATGAAGAATATTTTTACTCCCATATGAATACTGTTTTATAAAACTATGTATGTTCTCCTCATCACCGCAGAATTTCAACTACAGCTTTTTCTACTTCAGAAGCAAAGTCTATCAAACACTACTGGAGATGGAAAAAGCACCTACCTATCAGTTTCCTAACCTTTAAGGATGACTTAAACACCAAGGACGCGAGATGCAGATATCATGTGTGTAAGGAAACTTCTTGCTTGTGAATCAACAATCAAAAAGCCTCCATACGTTGCCGGGAAAGCAAAATCAAGACCAAATTAACAAAATAAACACTTTCGGTAACACATTTAAGATATATATATAACCACTTATTCACCTGAAGCATAGCTTCTTTCTGTGGTACAGAGAATGCTCTCTCCTCACACGAAGATGGTTTGTGAGTAGGAGGAAGATCAATCCTGTAGTAAAGAAAGAAAAAAATATGACGTGCCATGTTTGTGAGGTCCAAATTGAATGGTCAGTTAAATATTACTTATTTTAGCTGTCAAATCATCCAACACTCACACACAGGGAAACACACCTCCAAGTCAGCAATGACACACATTTGGAGCATTGTAGCAACAATATACCCAACCACTGACCGTAATTCAGCCACACGCTTTTTGTAGAAAAGCGCTATCTATAATTTGTTATTTCCCCTATATGGTGTCAAATAGACTGAACTCTCCACTGCTACCCCCTCTCCTCTCCAGCTACATAGGATTAGAGACTATTGGCACCTATCATTTCTAGTTTATGAAATACAGCTTGAAAAACCTTTGAGAATGCCTTAGAATCAATTATTATCTGCAAGACTTCTGTACTTCCTCAGTGATAGCAAATAGTTATAAAAATTAAAATATTTAAGACTATTCATATAAATATGCTTCAGCTATAGAATTTAATAAACAAGAAAACAGTATTTCTAACCACATTATAAACTACTCAGTTGTAAGAAAACACTTGACTCATCTTGTAGCTCAAGAGATTCAAATATTGAAACTTATTTTATGCGAAGTTCTATAACTTACTTTTTTCTACTTCTCATTAAGTATACAAAGACATGACAGACATTTTCATTTCTCATTCAGTTCAAATGTTAACTGTACACAGCATGTGTGAAAAGATTTCTAATTACAGATATTCAAAGCCATCATAATTTTTTATGCATATTCCAAGCAGGGTGTAGACATCATCTACCGTAGCTGACAAAATCTTCTCAGACTTCTTTTGCTTGTTTGCTTTTGTTTGACCATATTGGATACTTAAAGTAAACTGCATGTCTGCATTGGAGACTTGAAGAAATAACCAATATTCCAGAAAGCACATTAAGTTAGTCATTTCTGAGCACACACATCTGTGGGTGCTTGCTTCATTCTACACACATATCAGGACTTTTTTAGTAGACTTCCACACTGCAAAGCATGGTTAACTTGCTCTCATATAAGACCTACACTTATGATTAACTAGCTATGGCATCAGTCAAGACAGACCTCTCCACTGCCCTCCAGTTCAATCGATGTACAGGGTTATTTTTGTTCAAGGCACACAAAAAAAAACACCAAACAAAAAAAAAAACCCACCAACCTCCAAACTTCTGAAGACAAAGAATTATATTACCTCTGAAATCATTCTTAGCTCCCTCAATTCTTTTCCAGAAAGACGTGATTTTACATTTTCTCTACTTTTTAAATAAAGCCCTGAAATTATGACAGCTGCACGGCTGCTAAGGAAATGCAGACCTTTAAACTCCTGTATAGACAGTATAGACTCCTGTATAGACACTTCCTGTGTATTACTTTCAATTAAAAAAAAATAATCCAATATGTACTTACACTTTGTCGAGATAGGATGGCCTTTTTTTCCTCGGGGTCAGCAGCACTGTCACAAAGATGGTAATGATAAAAAGAGCAAGGACTGCTCCAATCACAGCCCCTGCTACAGCAACAGAAGATGTCTGCTTAAATGGCATATCTGCAATGTGATAGCATAGGTTACACCTTTAAGAAGTTCCCTTACTTCAAATACTTAGACAACAAGCTATTTCAGCTTTGCTCCGAGAAATGTTTCTTCCTTCCATGACAAAAGAGAAAGTCTCATCCTGTACTAGCACTCTTGCAGTCTTGGCTCCAGTCAGCCAATTACAAGACTTGTTGAATCAAGAGAGGTCATGAATCATTAACATAATTTCAAAACTTTCATTGTCCACTTCTTATAAATACCAGCTACATGCTTTTATTTTCAATTTGAAGTTGAGATGAATCAGTAGGACACCTCTGGAGTCCTACTTAACACACTGTTCCTGGTACAGGCCAAACACCATTTGTCTTCTTGGCCACGCGGGCACACGGCTGGTTCATGTTCAACCAGCTATTGACCAACACCCCCAGGTCCTTGTCTGCCAGGCAGCTCTCCAGCCACTCTTCCTCATGTCCGTAGCACTGCATGGGGTTGTGACCCAAGTGCAGGACCTGGCACTTGGACTTATTGAATATCATCCCATTGGCCTCTGCCCATCCAGCCAGCCTGTCCAGATCTCTCTGCAAAGCCTTTCTACACTCAAGCAGGTTGAACTCCCACCTAGTTTAGTGTCATCTGCAAAGGTACTGAGGGTGCACTCGATCCCCTCATCCAGGTCACTGACAAAAACATTTAAGAGAACTGGCCCCAACACCAAGCCCTGGGGGACACCACTCTTGACCAGTCACCAACTGGATTTAACCCAATTCACCATGACTTTCTGGGTCCGTCCCTCCAGCCAGTTTTTAACTCAGCAGAGAGTACTCCCAATCCAAAGCATGGGCAGCCAGTTTCTCCAGTAGGATACTGTAGGAGACTGTATCAAAGGCCTTATTAGAGTCCTGGTAAACAACATCCACAGCCTTTCCCTCATCCACCAAGTGGGTCACTTTGTTATAGAAGTAGATTTCAGAAGGAGTTACAGAACACATGCTTTTCACTTAACATGAGCAAATGAGGTTTTAAATCAAAAAGCTGAACAACTATGGCTCTATTGGCAATCTTTCTTTAAAGCCCCTGAAGTCTGCAGAAAAGAAAGAAGGAAACTTAAAATCAGGAGGAAAACCCCTACATACTACAAGGAGCAATGAACATGCAAACTCACTAATACTCACTTATGCTAATCAAAACAACCCCTAAGACAAACTGTCATCTCTTGGACTCCACACTTCAAGCTGAGAATCATTTTTATAAGTTAATTTTAACAAGAGGAGAGAAAAGTTATTTTTTTCTTTTAAAGCATTTTTCTTTTGACCTCAGCATTGTCAAATCTTATGTTTCTCAACTCTCATATAGAATTAACACACCTGTCAGTCTTTGAAGGTCACCCATTTCACTATACCAGGAACTTAAGTTTTATATCACATAAAGCTATGAATCTTGTTAGCATATTTTAATTCAGTATCACCAATCTCAGTTTTCCAAACTTGCAACAATAGGCTTTTCAGAAAGTTGAACAATTGGAACAATTCACATGAGCTTTACTAAAACTCTAACCTATAACCTATAGATAGATTACAGAAGTAAGGGTCTGATCTTACATTGATTCCTGGATCAAAAGGGTAATAGGAATTGAACATCAACAGAACTCTCCACTTGTAGCATATTTGCAATGCAGTTTACTTCAGCTATATTCACCCAGAAAGAATCATATGCTGTGTTTATCCAAACATACACAAACCATCCTCTAATTACTGTCTTCTCAGAAAAAAAACAAAACTCAGGAGCCTCTCCAGCTACGTATACAATTCACGGATCAAAAAATCAAAGTAACTATCCAATCTGTTTTATCAATTCCTCATAGTTCTAATGTCGTTCTGCTTGTATTGTGGAAAGCTAGATAAAGGCAAATTTTCCCCTCTCCTCATTTAAAAAAAAACACCACCACCATAAAAAAGCCCCCAAAACCAAAACAACCCTGCACCATCTATTTTCCATCTGATACAGGGAATTCTGTCCTCTCACTGCATGTGCAAGACCTGACAGCAATACTCCTCCTGGAATCACTCAGGTAAGTATGGTTAAGCAGGTCGAACAAAACTGAAATAAAGCTCTTTTTTTTTGTGACTTCCTTGACATTAAGGGGTAAAGTAATAGATTTAGCACTTGCAGGAAGCTAACGCAGTCTGGAAGATCACAGTAACATATCACCTTCAGTGACCATGGGTCTATTTCACAGAATAGCTTTCTTGGTATAACTTCCCTTTGTTTGTCAGTACCAATCTACACACATAAGAACCATCATTCCCATCTCTTGAAGGACGGGCACACAGTGGGAGGCTCACTTAAACACTACATTTTAACCAGCTTACATTTAGTTTACACTGGGTTCCCTCTTGAAGTGATAAAGTTGCAAGTAACTAATATACACTGTTTGGTGTAGAATTTATGAAGATGCTTTAGCCTTGTAATGACATCTTCATGAGAAGAGTTACTTGACTGTTTCACACTTTACTAACTGTGGTTTTTTCCCTGGTAAATTTTGCTATAGTATCCAAGCATCAGAGTATAATACTTTCAATTAACGTTTTTAGATCAGACAACACTAGCCACCCATTTGCCTTTGAACACCAGGAAAAACACCAAAATCCCAGCAAGAGTAGCAATTTATAAAAACTGAATCGAAATGCAATTACTACAGGGCTCTCTTAATTTGTTTCTTCCAATTACTTTAGCAAAAAAAAAAAGTAAACCCAAAAATTTTATCAGACTAAATGAATGATCAGAAACCCTGGACACCATTGTCAAGCTGACCAAGCCAGAGAACAGTGCACAGTGTCAACTAATCAACATTTGAACCACAAGTTGGTCAGAAATAGACAGGAACTGATTCACTTCAAGAAATATGTTTCAGCAGAGCTACAGCAACCCAAATCAAAAAAGTTTCTTTTAAAAGCATGTGAATCCCAGACAAACTATCAGCTGTGCTTCAAGTGAAATCATCTGGGACAGTAACCTTCCCTATTTATCTTTCTCAAGGTTCATACTCTTCAAACAGTTTCTGAAGATACTTGGTCTAACAAGCTTAGGGTTTCTTAAGAGGAAATGCTATAAAAGCCTAACTTAAACAGTTTAAATACTTAAGGTCTTACTACCCAGCCTCTGGTTTTATTTTGCTTTTTCATCTTCAATTTTAAGAATGCATCTGTCAAACATTTTTGAACACTACCTATGTTCCAGAATGTAACAAAAAGTTTATTCACACAACAGCCATTTGTACTTACAATCAATTCTTTTTACAGCAGACATAATGTACAAAACATTGCAACACGCGTAAGCCCTATCCTTATTATCAACTTCAACTCCAAAACATTTCAACTTCTTAACCAATAGGAATTAAATATATATATATAATCTATATTTTTAAAAATAAAAAAAATCCAGAGACAAAAGCAAGATATCCCATGTGGAGAACAGGCTTATGGTTATGTTTATTTCCACGTAACACCATCTTTTAAAGATGATATATCAAGTAATTTTTTATTTGAAGAGAGGTATTATCTCTTTATTCCAGAAATAATTTGGATCAGAACCTTCTGTTAGAAATTTAAGTCCTCCTCTTGTGTTTGCACTCAAACTACTGAGACACACAATATCATTTGCTATTGTTCTTGAGACTTTGGTCAATCATTTATCAGTACTCCATTAATCCAAACATGAACTTAAGTTGTTTGGGGATGCTTTTCCATTCGAATTTCAAATAAAGCTGCTGTTTAAATCTTTTCAAAGACATGCAGTCATATGCAATCACAGTGTATTGTCTACAACGCTCAATACAACTATTTTTGTGAAGCTCTAAATGCTGTAAGCTACCAAAGATTATGAGGTTAGAAAAGAACTTCCAGCATGAATGCTCATGAAGCAGCCATAACTATTCAGCCTACTTAATTTTAAAGGTAGCAGAGATTTTTCCCTTTTCAGGTTTCAAATACTAATAGCCGTATCAGGTCCATTTTCTTGAGCTAAATTCTTAAAAATGGCACTTTAGAAGATCTAATATTCTAATTATGAATTTATAATTGTTCTGCAGTTCATCTAAAGTTATTTCATTCTTCCCTATATAACCAGCAGAATTATTTTGGTGAACCTGCTCAAGACAAAGTAGAACAACTTCAGATGTCAAATGAGATGTCCTACATACAATGCCATTTTAAAGAATAAGAACATGAATATGTTAAGTCAGTATTATCCGCAGGGGAAACAAATCCACTGCGGTACGAAACTGCACAATTTATTTAAACTCCTGTTTTATACATTCTGTAGTTGCACCATCAGATAGTGTGTTTTCACTACATAGAGTGTTCAGTTCTCTACTAATCATCCAGAACTCCAGTTACTCTCTTCAAAGCAAGAACTGTAACTTATTCAGAAGCAGCGTAAAACTGCCGTTTTAACTTCTGGGCATAAAAATTTTAGCAAGTGCTTTGACATCTCCTAGCAGGCTTAATGTTTATTGGCACCCAGGAAAGAATTCACATTAGCTTCCACCTTTGAAATCTATTCATTTTCTTCTTAGTTGTGTCCAATTCTCCAGCTTTCAAATTCAATGGTAAGGCTCCAACAAAGCCTCAGAAACAGGTCTCTGAACTTGCACCTTGTGTACTTGCAACAAGAGTCTTGTCTTCATTAATGACTTTTGACATCCTGCCAATTAAAGACCTAACAAAATATCTTACCATATGTATATATACACACTAGCATAAGGCTTTAGAAATCAGTGACTATAAAAAAATAATTTTTCATCTTATTCAAAGGCAAACTTTTGACCTGTTTACACAATTACTCCTCAAAATTTTGTTCATAAATTAGTTTCAGTGCAATGACTTTTTAAGTACACAGTTACAAGAAGGCTCATTAAAATGCTAAGAGGTATTCATTTTTGTGCAGAAAAACCTAAAAATAAAGCTTTGATTCTGCTGTAACTAATTTTACTTGGTAAAGTACAGATGCACTAAGTTTAACATTTATGGTATCTCAACTGGAGTAATTCACTTAATCTGCAAAGTAAGTGCCCCAAAAGATCATATTTGATCATTGCCTTAGGTAAACTTTTTTTAAATCAGAGAGCAAAGACAGCCACTTTTTATTCTTAAACAATTTTGAATGGCAACTTTAATTTAGCCTTTTTACCTCTGACATAGACCAATAAGCACTCTGCATTAAAACTCAAATCTTAAACAGTAGTACAGCATTGGGAAGAAAAAGCAGCTCAAATACGTTTTCCCCAGACTCAGTATTTTCATTTCTCAAGTCACAATATAAAAACCTTCAAAAAAACCCATCAATTTCAAAAAGTTTATTCCTTCTCTTGTGTAAGTATAAACAATCTGAAAGTGATCAGCCAATGAAATGAACTGCAGTTACATGTTTAATTTTCAGTGGTTACTACACATACCACTCCCTCCGAGATATTACCGAGCCATCTATGTGAGAAACAAAGTCTTCTTCATTGTCAACATAACATTCACCACCCATATATTTCATTCCCAATGTTCCACCTTCATAGTAATCCATTGGTCTTTCATAACGCTCCTGGTACCTGTTAATATTGTCTATATTGTTCCACTCTGGTTTTTCAGGGTCTTCTAAATAATCTTTAGATACTAAGCTGTTCATTGGATGCTTTATTTCTTTTTTTATACTGCCAGGGTAAGAATCCATGTCATCTGACTGCAGAACATCTATTTGAGACTCTTTTTGCATATCTGATGGTGGAATGTAGTTCTTAGCAAAGTAGTCACCACGGAACGTCCGTCTTCTCCTATAGCAGATAATTCCAACCAGAACACTGACAAATATGAGGAAGAGTGCCCCACCCACCGCACTACCGATGACAGTACCCCAAGTGTCTTCCTGCATTGCTGGCAAGGCTGATGTTGGGAAATTTATTATTCTAGGTTCTGTTGCTAAACCTGTGACGCCATCAGTCGAAGGATGCCAGGGAACCGTGGGCAGTCGAGTGGTAGTAGTAGGAGGATCTGATGGAAAGAGCAAAGAAGTAGACAAGACACAGAAAAGGCACAGAATGTCAATGCAAGCTAAATCAGTTAAGGGTTTATAAGAAAGCAAAGTTGATGGGTATATTCTACAAAAATAGTTTTTCATTCTCAGGTTCACAGCAGTACGAGAAGTCTTACACTTTCCACAGACTTTGAACTAGCCTCATTACATGTATTTTGAGCTATGCTGGAGCAGGACAGGAACCATGGGGAATAAAATGGAAATAATCTTTAAGTAGACATTCTTGCTCTCTTCCAAGTAAGGAGAAACAGCTTTTCTGTTCAGATGTTCACTGTTCATACTTTACTATTTACCTCCCCTGTGGAAGAATGCTGTCTGTCAGGGAAAACCCAAGTAGTCCTCTTTATTTCCAGCCAGCAGTTAAAAATACTTGATTAAATTAACTGATTATGCCACAAAGTCAATTATTCCACATTAAATTCCCACTTCAGAAACTGCTCAGGGCACTAAGTATAAGAATGAAAAACTATCAGTTGTGTGTGCAGTCAGCAGCACATGAACTACTGATTTTTAAGTTATTCTCTCCAAAACCATTTGTTGCACTAATACAGCTTACTCAGCTTCACCCTGGTATTAGTCAAAGAAGCATAGTTACAAATGGCATGTATTAATCTCAAAATAACACTTATGTTGAGCAAGGGGCTTTCAGGATTTTAAAATAAAGAAACTGGAACATGTGACGTAAAAGTAATTTCTATGCATTCTTCCTAAAAGCAATTTGATCCCTTATGCACAAAGAGATTTCCATATTCATTCCTCAAGATAAATTATCAACTGGTTTCATATGAGGTTATGCAACTAAACAGAAGATTGCAAGACATCAAGATTCTCCAGCACTCAACTTTTTTCTTGGTTTTTTAGGTCTACTGGAGATGTGTGCATCTATATTGCAGACAAAGTTTCACATGATGGGTTGATGACACTGAGAAAGCCTCCTGAGATTATCCCACTCAATTGCAGTGTTACATGCAACTCCAGCTTCTATACCTGTGCTGCACTTGATAGAACCAGTTTTTTGCCTCGCCCAATGCAAGGTAATTTTGAAATCAGTAAAGCATCAAACACTAAACATGTTATTATAGCTTGAGTCTTTTAGAGAGAATATTACATGGGCAGCCAAGTAGCTCATTATGTCATGTTATTTAGTTAAATGCCCATAAGCAAGATTCATGGAACTACTACTACTGTATTACAGAAGCACACTAAATTTACCACCACAAAAAGGAAAATAGATCAAACTGGAGATCTGTCAAGCTTCCAGTTATTTGACAACTCATAACTTTAGAGATTCATAAATCCAGTTTTTAATCTTACTACTGAGACTGCCATACAATTCCCTCGCACTATACAGAAATGGCACATTTATCATGATCACTACAAATTGTACTTTGGACCACACCCCACTGCTGAATGGAGCATTTTGAGCTTGACATAAGTAAAAGTTTACAGATTTTCAAAGCACAATTATATTACTTGACTATGTAAAAGTGGTGATTTGTTAGGGAGCTCTACATAAATGAAATTAATTTGACAGAAGACAGGAAACTGAATAAGAAGATGCACTATCAAAGTGAACAAGAGGGGTTCAGATTATGATTTTAGTGAAAACTGAGCTAAAGTGAGTTTAATAATTTAACAAAGAAATAGAGGTTAAGGAATCCACGTTTACCAGTGATCCCATGTCCCATAAATCCATAGGTCAAGAAGTTAAACTCAAAACCCTCCTCCTTGAAAATGTATTTGCTTTAGACACAAGATTTGTTAGCTTGAAATACAAATTTCAGAAATTTCAGGCAGTACCAGCAATATCTTCTTCCAGCCTAAATATACACTTTTTTTTTTCTTTTACGCTGGCTTCATAATTGCTCATCTATTCCTCTCTGGTATTGAGACCTTAGGTTTCATCCTCCACATCCACAATATAAAACACATTCACAAACATGTAGTATTTGCATCTTGGCAAGTTTAACCATACATGTGAAACAGTGGCACTTACTGTCTACCATTAATATATTAAAATACCAGTGTTTTTATTAAAAGTTTTCCTTCAGAACTGTTTCATCCCGTAGTCAGGCTGTCCAACTGCATTATTTACCAGCACTAATGAAGATAATAATCTTAAATTCATTGCAAATATAGTTTATCAGCTTTTGTTTATATGTATTCTCAGAATACATAACCAGGACTACTTCTACTGTCTCTTTGTCAGTACCTTTTACTGTTGAAGAAAAAAAATTAAATTTGTCCCTCCTTGTTTGTAATATCCATTAGAAGTAAGAAGATGTGAAGTTAACTTCTGATGTCACACAGAGCTTTCTGAATGTAAAACTATATTTTTTTACTTCCTGTGCCAACCAAGTTTCTCAGATAGAAAACAACATTAAGATTGGCCATGCCAGAGTTCCTTACCTCTGTTCCGTAACATTTTGCTCATAAATCACATCTCAAATGCCATCTCTAAATTAAGAAAATACCACCCTTGTCTGTTGGCACGAATTCTTTCATACCATAAGCTGTTTAACTATATATTCCACACTACCATGTTTCTTAATACTTTCCACAAAACACTAAGCACATCACTAAGGTAATTGTTTCAAATGGTACTTTATTCAAAAGCACCCATTTCCTATTATTTTCATTTTACTTATGACCCAACATTTAACAGTTGTCATCTCTTTCACTCATGTAAGCTTGTGTTGCTGCACAACCCACAACATAAAGTACCCATGCAGGCCAGGGAGCTGAAAGTGGCAAAAATTGTGAACAAAATTTGTTTTAGGTTAAATGCATCTTGATTCCAGTTTTTGTCCATTACTATGCTCTGGGCCCCATTCAAATACTCATTACATACATCCTGTAGTAAGTTTTCCTAGTTTATTTCAATGTCTTTGATAGTTTTCTACTAAGAAAAGCAAGATTTGCTCCCAACTTCAAATTGAACTCTAATTCCTTCTCAAAGCATCATGGTTCTTGTACAGTACACTTATCTTTCCCTCTGTTACTTATTTTTCAGATGTTTCTGTCAAAAAACTTTCAACAGCTTCAGTCTGATATTTTTACTTTTCCCTTAAATGACTACTCTTCTATGACTGAGTTCTTCCAGCTCTTCCAGTATGAAACTTAGAACAGGCAGATGAGTTCCTACAATTAAGTTTAGTAGAGACAAACTACCTGAATTCTCATGTCCCCAAACACTGCATCTCTCCCTCTAAACTCCCTTGCAGTACATCTTGTTCAAACATCCATAAAATCTTTCCATGAAAGAAGGCTTTCTGAATGTCTTAAAACAAATCAATTGAGTTAAATGTTTTCCTTAAAGTTATCTTCAGTTTGTTTCCCCCATTCCGGCGGCATGATAGAAATGAAGACTGAGATCAGCCTCAACCAACCAACAAATTCTTTCTCCAATCATCCATTTTCAAAGTTCAGTTTACTTTTGCAGTTGCTACACACCGACTAGAAAAATCTTGGCATTTCTTTGGGACACAGGAAAACAACTGCTATTATTCCTTGCAAGCTCGGTTAAAATTTAGGAACAATGTTGAAAGTCCAAACCCTGCTATACCGGGCAGTAAGCAAGTTAGCAGTAAGTATATCCTAGAGAACTCTTTTTCTCCGCAGCAGGAAAGAAAAAAAAAGCAGCAGTTTATCAATATATACAATATAATACAAGAGCATCTGTGTGGTGGGCTGACCTTGGCTTCATGCTAAGTGTCCACCAACTCGCTCTATAACTCCCCTTCAGCTGGGCAGGGAGAAAAAAAATACAATGAAAGGCCTATGGGTCAAGATAAGGACAAGGAGATCACTCAGCAACTACCAACACAGGCAAAGCACACTGAACTTGGAGAAATTAATTTATTACCAATCAAATCGGAGCAGGATAATGAGAAATAAACCCAAATCTTAGATGACTTTCTGCCTACATCTCCTTTCTTCCCAGGCTGAACTTCACTCCTGATTTCCCTGCCTCCTCCCCACGAGCAGTGCGCTTGGGGATGGGGAATCAGAGTTGAGGTCAGTTAGTCACACATTGTCTCTGCCACTCCTTCCTCCTCACACTCTTCTTCTCCAACATGGAATCCCATCCACGAGAGAGAGACTACAAATTCCTCCAGCACATGTCCTTTCCTTGGGGTGCAGTTCTTCTGGAATGGACTGCTCCAGTCTCAGTCCCCCATGGAATTACAACTCCTGCCAGCAAACCTGCTCCAATGCGGGTTCCTCTCTTCTAAGGGCCACAAGTCTTGCCAGCATACCTGCTTCAGTGCACACTTCCCACACAGCCAACAGCCTCCTCTGCACAACCACCTGTTACAGTGTGAGGTCCTCAATGGGCTGCAGTTGAATATCTGCTCCACTGTTAACCTCCACCAGCTGCAGTATGACACGCTGCCTCAACCTGGTCTTCACCATGAGCTGCAGGGGAACCTTTGCTCTGGCTCCTGGAACACCATCTTCCTCTCCTTCTTCACTGACCTCAGCATCTGCAAGTTTTTCTTCTCTCATATTCTCACTCCTCTCTCCCAGCTACTGTTACACAACAGTTCTTTCTCCCTTTCTTAAATATGTTCTCACAGAGGCACTACCACCACCACTGATGGGCTCAGCCTTGGCCAACAGCAGGTCAGTCCTGGAGCTGGCTGGCACTGGTTGTATCAGACATGGGGAAGACATCCAGCAGCTTCTCACAGAAAACATCCCTGTAGCCTCCTATCCTTAATATATCAAGCTGACACCTTGTTTTGGAAAACCTGTTGCTGTAGGACTAAATCACCAACTTCAACAGCACTTGATCATCTCTGAACTCCCTGAGAAGCATGGCTTGCTTTTACTTGACTACTATACAAAGTTTAACTTTACATCACTGAACAGTAACAAACAGCAAAGACGTCTGTGACTCAAAAACAACATCAAAAAAAAGTCTCCAGCTTCAAGCATCTTAGTAATTTCCCTATCCATATACAGGCATATAATTTCCTCTAACTAAAATCTAGTGAATCTATCATTTAGTCCCTGTCAACTACTTCTCTTATACTTCCCTATTCCACTTCAATAGTATTAACATAGAGGTTAGGAGTGCAATAGTATTCATTTAAAATATAGTTTTCTTTTTTAACAATGCTTATTAGGACGAAAAGCATTTTTTAGTCAGCTTACATTCCAATTCTACAATACATTTCAACTTAACGGTTTGGGTTTTTTAGCAGTTAAAAAGCTTTGCAACTACCAACATCATGACTCTTCAGAAACACTAATGTACATCATCTTTGACAGCTTCATACATCTGAAAAATTTGAAAAGTAGCAGCTTGGACAATCTTCAAAGTTTCTCTATGTTTTTGATAAGTTTTATACAGTGGAAAGCAGCTAAGATAGGAAAAATAAGCTAATTAAATGATTGCTCTACTACAGTACAGTAGTGCCATATTCACCATTACTAGATAATAACCGCTCAGTTTAGTATTAAGGTTGTAAGCAGTTTGACTTAAAGTTTACTGCTCCAGTCTTACTTTCTGTACTCCTGACATCAGTCTCCATGTTTCCTCAGTAAAGTAACTTGAATGATCACTATTTAGGATGGACATTTCCGGTAATTCATAGTCATTTACACATCCTGCATCATTTCAAGGGCATTTAAGCTATTTAGAGCTAGTCACACTGAGAGTTGTTTAAGAGTTACAATAATATGGGCTTAATATTAATTTCTGAAAACAATACAGGTGCTATACTTGATGACTGCCTCGCCTCTCATTTTAATCAAGTCTCTTACATACTACAAGTTTGGTATAATGTTCTGCAAGGTACCTCAAGCAGAATTCTGGATGCTTGCCTCATCATTAAACTGACAAGTATAACTTGCCTGAGCATCAGCTGCAGCAACACAGCACTAGCGGCATCCATTGGTCCACACCAAACACCAACTACTGCAGTTTTAACTTACAGCAGAGACAGTTACAGTGCATTTACAATAGGCTAGAACATAAGCTGTCATCACAGCTCAATTAGTATGTTTTTTTTTTCTCAAAAGTTTTGTTCATTTCAGAAAATATCATGTAAGAATTTGTAGTTGGCCCATTTTAGTCTGTTAGTCACTAACGTAATTTGAATGCCTTATACTTTCATGCATGATAGTCATGGTAAAAAAAGCACGACTTCCACTTACAGCAGATTATAGTTATAGAAATGACAACTAGACTTGAAAAATTTACCCCCTTCTTACAATTACAGAAGGGCTCAGAACAAAGCTATATTCAGAAAAATATCAATACAGTACAGTTGAAACTTACATTCCAGGAGATTACTTCACTCTACGTAATGATGCTGTCCTAATTTTATACAACTTGATGACACTTAAAATATGACACTCTCCATAACTTTTCTGAGACTGTTACAGAGCCGTGAGTTCTCCATAAAGGAAGCATTAGAACCAAGCATTCAAAATTAACTTCTCACAGAGGAGACTTTCTTATCACTAGAATGTTATGTAATTTTTAAGTTCTGTTCACAAATAATTTCACTGTCTGAGCATTTAGAGGTTTCCAGTCAACTAGTTTATTAACTAGCCAGTTAGTTAGAACTTACTAGTTTTCCCACAATGGCCTGTGGATGAGTTATGTCTGACTGGAATACCATCACTTTTTCTAACGGTGCAGGTAGCTACCAAATATAAATTGTGACAGATATAGCGTATTCTGTACCTCCAGTTTCAATGTTAATTTTTGTCATCTAAACTCTTAAGTGCTAATATTTAGTTTTAAATTATTACATGGAAACAAAGTCACCTACATTTCTACCTGCCCTCTGATGCTTATTCATGTTTTACATTCATGTTGGCTATTCCAGAGTCACACTACCATACAACAAAATGAACTTGTAATTTTCATGTCTTTTTTTTTTTTAAACTGTATAATATATGAGTACTGATTGATCAAGTTAGGATTAGCTAAATTAGTTAATCCATTATGGAAATTTGGAGAGCTTTTTCACTTTTGTACAGCACTATTTATGTATAACCGAAGTCATGCTGTTCTTTCATGAAGGGAAGTGTCATAATGTAACATTAAGCACATTGTGTTAACAGATATGAGAATGTTTTCCAACAGCAGAGGTGCTAAAACAAACACGAATTTACCACATTATATTAAGGAGATGAGCAAGTGTTCCGCATGGGATACTTTATGGTTACTGGATATCTGCATCCCGAGAAAAGGAGACAAGTAACCAGAGTAAAACGCACATGTTCAGAATGTTCAGATGCAGAGCATCTTTGACTTTTCTAAACATAGTTTCTCCCCTCCCACTAGCATCAGTTTTTTCAATTAATTACAGACAAGCTACTGTTTATTGCAGCCAATATGTCTTGCCAAAACACAGGTTACCACTGGGAAAAAAAAAGTTCGCCTACCAAAATAAAGTAACTATCTCAGAAGAACTATGTAAACCACCTCAACCTTAAGAATTTCCACTGTACATTGCTGTTATTGAACAGTCAGTTTAATTCAAAAATCCTACTGTAGCTCTTAACTCACTACTTTCAATTGTTTTTCATGCAATTAAGTATTAATTATTTTATGTACAAAACGACTCTAAAGTTTGCTATTTCAACTATTGACCTATTAAATTCTGAGGTAACATACTGTCCTCGATGAGAAGACAGACTTACCTAGTATGTAGATAGTCTTCTGGTCACTCCTCTGCCCAAGGGAATTAGTCACCTTACAGACATAAGTCCCAGTGTAGTTGTAAGTCAACGGGCTGCTGAACTGCAGAGTATTGTTGACAGATAGCAATCCTTCAGGCCAATGTCCATCCAATCTAAACCAAAAACATAAATTACATTTTAACTCTGAGTCTTTACAACTAGAGTCTAAATAGAAGTAGTTTAAAATAATACTTGCAATAAAGAAAAGTTCACTCTCTACACTGCACTCTGGAGTTGTCAGTGGGCTTTTGTTGCCTATTCTCAGTTATCACCTGAACATTTATTTCCACGCTAAGACTTTTAAGTATCAAGTTTTGTGGCACTAGCAATCTGTCTACCAACGAACACTGCAACTAAGAAAACTATCTCAAAAGAACTTGGAGGTACATTTCAACTCAAGATCTAAGAACAGTTAAATTAAGATGCACTTATACTGCTGTCATGACCATCTGCCTATTCTTTTACATCAAGTTATCAGAATAAACATTTACTTTCTGTCAGTACACGCTTCATTTCCAGGACATTTTGACTAGGATTTCCTAGCAAGGGTTGAAGTAGTTTCTTCCCTCTCAACCTGCCTTTTCTTATCTCCCATCACTTCATCTAAATTACAGCACTGAAAGCAAATATGGTGCTTGGTAATACACTTGAGTAAACAACTGGTTAAAACTTGTTTCCAATGAACTAGCTTTTCCCAATCTATCATTGCCCCTTAGCATTCCACACGTGAGTGGAGCAACAACTGTGTAAGCACAGCAGGGAAAGGGGAAAGGACAGAGGCACTGGAATTATTTTAACAGAATAGTCAACTACCCATTAAACACTGACCTGTGTAATTTCATGCCATTGCATCCCATTTTGGTTTTATCTAAGCATCTATTAACAGCTAAGCAGGACGAAGTCAAAAGTCAAATGTGATCACCAGGTCTCACCCTCTTAGAAAGATTTAGCAAATAGGATTTTACAAGTTGTATCACACAAAAAAGCCACTCCTGACACTCAAATGGAAATAAACCCACAGTCAACAGTAAACGATCTCCAACAAACATTGGTTCAAGACAACATTACCATTGCTTTGCCTCCAGTGATTATCTTTCAGAATTGCTTCAGCTATATGAAGTTAATATGTGACTAAGCATATGCTTCAAAATTCAGAGTACTGAAAGTATTTATTTCAAAAAATATTACAAAAGAGTCAATTGGTTTTAAGACTCTATTCTAATGAAGTTCTCACATGTGCAACATTTTCTAATATTTACCATGAAAAATATTACTATCCTAGCAAATACAATGCCACTGGTGATTCTAAGGGATGAAGATTTTTTTTAGTGTGGTAGTTCTAGAACATATTATAATTTGAAACCAGTAAGATAGCTCACAATTTCAATATAGTTAGTTTCCATTTCCTTAAACACTCAAACAACCCTTATTTTGCATGGATTCCCACCCTCCTATCCCCTCACCCCCCCAATACTTCACCATTCACCAGTATTACAGCTTCTTGGATGGATTTTGTTGTTGCTCAAACAAAAAGTTACACTAGTTTAATTCCAGAAAATTAATTTATTTTAAAATTTGGTTCAGTTTTAACCTTAGAAAGTTTAGAAATAAACTCTGAAGCTTGAAGTGGCTTAAATATATTTAAATATGTATATTTCTTCTGGAACTGGAAATAAAGGTGGCATTGATTTCTTCTTACATACATCTCAAATTCAAATCAAGGAAATGAGAACTGAGTTTATATGAAGAAACAAGCAGTACTGCTGTTGAGAGTCCAGTATTTGTTTTTTTTTAAATATAGGAATTTGTGTGTTGAAGTCTCATCACACTGATTTAGAGCTAAGTTTGGATGGGGATAGCTGCATATTGTAGCACATAGGTGAAGCATACATTTTACCAAACTTTAGTGTAGTTACGCCATTCTGACTAGAGCTAGCTACAACACTGACTTAAGATTTCAATGGGTACTTTTAGGATTGTGTCAGTTATAGTAATGTATTTAAAATAGCCGAGTTCATTTTATTTCTTTTTTCTTCATAGGACAGATTCTGATCCATGCATCCTTTTATTATCTTTCTCTGTCTCTTGCCCAAAGTACATCCTTGGCTGCAAAAGCAAAGCAGTGAATTTTAGTAGGGCCCACCCAATCCATATATTCATGAAATGCAGCTGCTAAGAAGTTTTTATGCTTTTTTTTCCCCCAAAGACATGTATTCAAGACCTACTTTCCATCACCACATCTATCTATCTTTGCAACTACTTGAGCATTTTTGAAAAACATGACAAGTTTTTTTTCATTTAGTAAACAGTATTTGCCATCTCAGTTGTAATCTCCAGATTTTAAAAGGCAGATACAGAGAAGTCCATTGAAGCATTTACAATCTATTTTAAATAGTAACAAACGAACTAATGAAAGAGTAGGCGGATCTGTAATACATTTATTATGCTTTGCTCTCTATACTGCAACATAGGCAGTTTAGTCTACTTTATTAAATAACTACAAAACATTATACCCTGAGAGTAATGACAAGCCATTCAAGCTTTTAATTCTACAAGGTATCCACTCATCCATATTCACATACACACATATCAAGTGTCCTCTTTTTAGAAGGTTGGATTATGCCATTACAACCCAATACAAGTCATATACTCCTTGTTTTTAAAACAGGTGATTACTACAAGACAAGAGATTATACCATTTTGATCCTGTGGCAAGCCCCTTTATAAGTATTTACCTGGTCCATGTAATTTCCATAGGTAACGGGTTTGCATCAGCATTACATTTGAGCTGAACATTCTGTCTTCCAATGAACCAGTTCCCATCATAGCCAGTTACTGAAACCTCTGGAGCATCTAACAACATAAAAAAAAAAACTTTAACCTATCAACAACCACAGTATTTTCTCTGAACATGAACTGTGTACAATGGTCAGCTCAGTGAAGCAGAAGATGGATTTTGGTTTACTGGGGGTTTTATGTTCAGTTTTAGTTTAAAAAACACCACCACAACATAAAGAGAACACCAATACAGTTCCAGGCAGCATGTTTAGATGAGGAACATCAAGTTGTTTTAATTGGTGCAACTGTCCCACTGCGTGCTTTCAGCAAACATGCAGTGCTTTGAGGAAGTGAAACGACATCAGAAAGATCAGTCTGATATTTTCTGGAAGCGAGGAATAGTAATTTACAGCTACTTCTCATTAACAAAACACAGCAAAAGATCAGAAACAGTTTTTTGAGAAGGCAGGTAATCAGGAAATCATGAAAACATTCACAGATACTAGTTAAAAAGGTTAACTGTTATCCACTGGCATCATAATATAGAGTTATGTTCTTATGGCTCTAAAAAGCAAAGAGGCCACTTCAGATAAGCCAGAGACACCTAGATGAAATAGTCAGAACCCACAGAACAGAACCACCAGTACGATTTAATATAACCTCCCACAGCAGAACTGGAGCAGTTACAAAAGCTGTATAGGTAAGGGAAGACTGAAGGAAGACCAGGGAAGAGACACAATCTCTGCTTCTTGCTTGCTTCTGTGTTGCTTACTGTACAATTTTGTTACAAGTTCAGAAACATACCTTAGTGTTATTTTCAGATAAAAAAAATAAGCTTAAGACCAAGTAGCCCTCTCATGTCACTTTAATTATGGAATTTCCTTCTCTTTTTCACTTTTTGAAACAATAACAGTAACAAATAATCTTTAGTTCCATTTCTGCATCAATTGAATTTTGATTTAGAACTATATTTTAACATTCACAAAATAAGTCAGTACTAATTACTACTTTAATGCCAAAAATAAGTGATTATCAAACATAACAAAAGCAAACCCGTAAGACATTATAGTCAAAGTAAAATAGCAAAGGTTACTTTTTCCAGCCAATACATTTCTTCTAATTTAGTTTATGGATAAACTAAGTGTGTTATTTTGTCTATAATCTTTTCGAATTTAAATATAAAAGAATGTTTACATATGAGCTGATACCCAAAACAAATGGCAGAAATATAGTAGTATCCTAGCTTTGTGACTAGATGTCACCAAGCCATGGGGTGCAATTGATACACTGAAGGAAAGGGATGCCACCCAGAGGGACCTGGACAGCCTTGAGAGCATGACGCGTACAAGCCTCACAAAGTTCAACTAGGCCAAGTACAAGGTCCCGCGTGTGGGTCAAGGCAATCCAAAGCACAAATACAGGCCTGGGCAGAGAAAGGATTAAGAGCAACCCTGAGAAGGACTTGGGTGTGTTGGCTGATGAGAAGCTGAACATGAGCCAGTAATGTGCACTTGCAGCCCAGAAAACCAACCATATCCTAGGCTGTATCAAAAGATGCATGGCCAGCAGGTCAAGGGAGTCAATTCTAGCCCTATTCTCTGCTCGCATAAGACCTCCCCGTAAGACCCTTAGAGCACACAGCTCTGGGACCTGAAACATAAGAAGGACATGGGACTGTTAAAGCAAGTCCAGAGGACGTCTATAAAGATCATCAGAGGAGTGAAGCTCCTCTCCTATGAATACAGGCTGAAAGAGTTGGGGTTGTTTGGTCTGGAGAAGAGAAGGCTCCGCTGAAACATTACAGCAGCCTTCCAATACCTAAAGGGAGTCTACGGAAAAGATGGGGAGGGACTCTTCATCAGGGAGCGCAGTGATACAGGGAAGGGTAATGCTTTTAAACTTAGAGAAGGTAGATTTAAATTAGCTACTAGGAAGATATCCTTTACGCAAAGGGTTTTTGGGCTTTGGTTTTTTTGATTTCGGTTTTTTAAATACAGAGACCCTAGGTTTCTACTTCTGCTCATCCTACCTTTTATCACATGTTTTTCTGTATAGTTTTAATTTCCCTTTTTCTTCTGAAGGGCTAAGTGCTTATCTCCTTCCTGTGGAAGGTAACCACCCTCTTTACCAGTGTATATTAGATATATTCCAATGTAGCAACTACCTTACATAATACTTACACTGTATGTCCAATATTTGAGGGTATCTTATCTCCTTTTCCAAAGCAGGGTGCCTCACAATACAAGTTATACGTCTTCCTCTTGTAAATCGTGTAGGGACAATCATATACTGACTTACAACTGTCACTGTTTCATTTGGAAACAAAGTAGAGCTGGATTCCATTTCACCAAGGCCTCCTTCCCAGTCAATCTCTGCAGCAGGTTTTCCAGTGGCTGCTGTACAAGTGGCTGCTACTGTCCTCTTTGCACCATCTATTAGAGGGTTTGGTCCTTTTGTTAAGCTCACAACAGGTTCAACTAGGGAAGAATTTAAAAAAAGAAGATTTAAACAAGAAAGACTCTACATCTTTGAAACTGTTGCTATGTAAAAGAATTAGACAAGATCTAATCCATTTGCAAAAACCCATGCTAACCAGATAACCTAGAAATAAGATCATGTCATATATCAGAGATGTTAGCTCTGCAAAGCTTTGGCCTGCTGATACTGGTCACCTTTGTCCACTCATTAAAGTTTAATGTCGCTCATTCACTCACTAATACATTGACAGGGAATTCCAACATGGTTAGGTTCAAAACCCCAGCTACAGTGTTCCAGTTGCAGTGCCAGACAGACAGCTTAACATATTAGGTTGAAGCCATACTGTGATTCTCTTTGGAAAAAAAATAACCCTAGACTCTGCTACACTTTAAGTGTAAGTATTATGCTTAAAGTATTAATCTATACAGTCAATTTACTTAATTCAGTGTTTTAAGACCCAGCAGTATGAGTTTAAGCTTATATTGATCAGTACAATAGAAATTGATTTCACTGATTCCTCTCTATTTAGTACTTAATATACATACACATTATACATAAAAATCTAATAGGTACACACAAACATACATAATTTTTACATATAAACAAATTTTATTTTTGATATACAAATAAGTTTATTCTATTTATAAATAAAATTGTCTATACATATATTCTTGTGAACAAATCCCTATACAACCAAAAAAATTGAACTCAGTCCAAGACAAAAAAAAAATCTGCAAGTGGAAGGATCTGACCTCCCTGTAAACACATTGTTCACCTCAATTTTAGAGGCTTAGAGAACACATTTCTTCCAAAAGAAAGTTGAGTTCTTGATGCACAAGTCTACTGTTGAGGGCTGTAGACTGAAAAGCTTTTTAAAAAAATCTCCTTATTTAAGAAATCTGTTTCAGCCCCACACAAGCATTCCACCAGTTGCAGCCTAAGTCAAAAATACCATCTGGTGCTTCAGATACAAACCAAGGTTTTGCTTTCTAGGATAGCTCATTTCTGTCATCAGTACCAGAAAAAACATGTTTCCAGTAGCCTATTAGCCTATTCCATAATCCTTATCTGCTGTTCTAATAATGCTACCAGAGTCCTCTGTAGTGAACCCATCAGTATATACCATAATGCTTCTGAATTCATCTCAGTGGACCGGCCCTCATCTGTCACAAAGCAAAGACAACTCTTGCAACTTCTACGCCTTTCAGTATCCTATAAGGAGAAGTTTCCTTCACTGAATTTTCAAAAAGTTGAAGCTGACCTACGTATCTTAAAACGAAATAGAGCAAAGTTCACAATACCTGCCAAGATATTCTCCAATTACCTATACATTCAAGAGATCACTGGGTAACTAATATTTTCAGCTTGAGGGAATTCAGCACCAGAATCGGGCTTTGACTACTCTCTGCTCAGTCTAACATGTTGCTCGGGTCTGAAGGCAGCAGTTTATTATTTGCACCATTACACTAAAAGGAAAGGTAACTACTACATGGATAACCTTATAAAAACATGTTTTCTGTTAAGTTTAGAAATGCTTAGAGAATATACCTTATTACCAAGGTGAAGTTTCTTTCTGGGGCAGATACTGAGACTGGATTATTTTCCCCTTTGCTTCTCTGAATACCTTACCCTCTGTGATTTGTTAGTGACCCTGCTGTAAATAAATCAACCACAGGCTTCTTCCCACCAAATCCTACACATGAAGCATTTCTAAAAGAGCTTCTTTCAAAATTTAATGCCTTACTCTCCAGCACTAGCAACAACTAAACCTTCCCGCAAACTTAGATATTTGAACTGATGTACATACAAAACATTCTATCATCTGGAGAAAAACCTTTAAAACCTAGCATGGACAACTTGGAATTATGTAGCTTTATTATTTAACCCACGATTTAGTTTCCCCAATTTAACATAAACATTACTGCCCTGTTCCCTCCAGATCGCTTGCAGTAACCTGTTCAATGCCTTCTGTAGCCTTACTGAAATCACAGAATCACAGAATGGTTCAGGTTGGAAGGGACCTTAAAGATCATCGAGTTCCAGCCCCCCTGCCATGACGTAGGGACACCTCCCACCAGACCACGTTGCTCAAAGCCCATCCAACCTCGCCTGGGACACCTCCAGGGATGGGGCAGACACAGCTTTCCCTGGGCAACCTGGGTCAGTGTCTCACCACCCCCACAATAAAGAATTTTTTTTCCTAATGTCTCCCCTCTTTCAGTTTGAACCCATTCCCCTTTGTCCTGTGGCTACACTCCCTGACCAAGAGTCTCTCTCCATCTCTCCTGCAGGCCCAGGGCTGCTTTCCTGAAGTCATTGAGCTCCACACCAAAGCTGGCACTAAGCTGGGAACACAGGACCTCTCTTGCGCCCCACGGACACAACCAGCAGGCAGGAAGGAAGGATGGCTTCCCCTGGCCCTGCTACTTCACACCACCAAATGACCAAATGAAGTAGTAAACACCCACATTTACATTTAGTGTCTTACAAGCGTAAAGACAGTAATTTTCACTCCATCTCTTCTCAATCTCCATCACAGTGAAATCCATTAATGTAGCAGCTATCATTTGCTTTTCACAATGCATCTCATGGACCCAAAACATTTCACCTGGAAGTAGNCCTGACCAAGAGTCCCTCCCCATCTCCCCTGCAGGCCCAGGGCTGCTTTCCTGAAGTCACTGAGCTCCACACCAAAGCTGGCACTAAGCTGGGAGTACAGGACCTCTCTCACGCCCCACGGACACAACCAGCAGGCAGGAAGGAAGGATGGCTTCCCCTGGCCCTGCTACTTCACACCACCAAATGACCAAATGAAGTAGTAAACACCCACATTTACATTTAGTGTCTTACAAGCGTAAAGACAGTAATTTTCACTCCATCTCTTCTCAATCTCCATCACAGTGAAATCCATTAATGTAGCAGCTATCATTTGCTTTTCACAATGCATCTCATGGACCCAAAACATTTCACCTGGAAGTAGTTTCATATTCTATTCCCTTGAGTTTTCCTCAAAAAAGGAGTAAGTATACAACTCCAGATTTCCCCCCCGCCCCCACATCCCTTTGTGAAGGGATACAAAAACCCTAGTCTTAACTAGACCTCCAGACCCAAAGCAGACTGAGTAGTCTACTACTTCACTTACTGTGCATACAGAAAAAAATGTCTTCAGGTATTAAGTGATAGTAACCAGAGAATAAGATATAGACTCATTCTAAAAGTCTAGTTTCAACTAAGTTTATCATTATTAGGAAAAAGCATACTTTGCTTTCTCGAGTAATATAAGAAGTTTCTGAGACTGGCCAGTTTCAATTCATTGTGCAATTCTTAGTTTTGTACTTGTCAGAAAGAAAAAACTGAACTATTCGTAACTATTCAGTTCATGACATGTAGTTATTACTAGTCCAATGTATTTTGGTGCTTTAGATGATATTTTTGTTGTTGTTGTTTGGGTTTTTTTTTTCTTTTGTTTTTCACTTCACAAATGGTTAGGCTTCTACTGTCACTTGTGCTAACACACCAACTGCAACAAAATAGCCACATACTAAAAAGTCAAAAGCTACTGCTGTTATGATACTCACTTCTATAGCCTATCTTTCAGGACTACTTTGTCCCAGCAATCAAAGCAAAACCAGCAGAACCCCATCCACCTATTCTGAAGTCGTCTTTCTAGCTCTTTCACTCATGGATTATGATAAAGGTATCTTGTGAGTGCATCTCTGATTACAAGGGGCCATTGGGATTTATCTTTCACACTGGGAAACAGTTTTACTGTTTTCAACCTGGAAAAAGAGATTACCCAACATACGGGGTTTGGAAGGTTTTTCAGCTGGCTTATTTTTGGGGTTTCTTGTTTGGTTTTTTGTGGGTTTTTTTTTAAGTTTAACTTATATATACATAGACTCTTGGAACAGTCCTCTTCATGTCCCACACTTTCAGCGTGCCCTGTGAATCATACTTAAGTGCATCCTCTCATTGCTCACAGTGGTGATAGGGAGACACACAAAAGACACATGAAGGAGGTTAGGGAAGCATTAGAGAAGCTGCTTCACTCATTCAGTAATAACATTATGCTCCATACGGGTCAAATGAAAAAGATGGTGGGACAATTCTTTGTTTGTGAAACGAAGCCACCAGTCTCACAAAAATCCCAAACCAGAAGGTACCTGCTTCCACAATGAAAGAGTTCAAGGGCAGTGGTGGTTTCCCCCAACCCCTTTAAATAATTCACAGAGTACATAACCTCTGTCCATCCAGTTAATGTATCAAAAGTCACATAAATACAAAGCAGTATTACAGCATGAATTATATTTGAGTTATAAGAAATGGTGGCTGAAGTATGCGTGCTAGCTGTACAGCTGTTTAAGAATTCAACAAATTTGCGTATCTGTGCTAGCCCTTTCACTGATACATAACCACTATTAACCACAATTAGCTTAGGCTTCACCTTACATTCACAAGGACCATCAGAAATCTTTTGTAACTCATACCCTTACACTTATTTACAGAAAAAGAACCTAAAACAACCAGAAAAGAAAGAACCTGAAAAATTTCCAGGCCTCAAAGTTTCCTCTTGGTTTCTAAGTACTTCATAAGCCTTTTTCAACTGCTTCTGCTAGTTTTAAAACTAGCTTTTCTTCTGTCACTGTGCACACAGTAGGTCTGGGCAAAACTGGCATGATTATAACACACATAGTATTAATCCACTTACCATTAAAGCACCAGTTCCCTCAGCAATAACATGACACTGGGAATTGTCAGCCCCTTCTTCATCACAACTGACATTTACTGGAATAACTACTTTCCAAAACAGCATTTCTACTTTATTTTCCTTCCCCTCAAAACCGGCAGCCTTACACATCTTATCCTGCCCACTAATTAATCTTTTATTACTATCTTCGGGGGTTTTTTTATTTTGTTATTAGATTTTAAGATCAGTCAGTTCACTCATTTGTTTGATCCTTTTTCTTGCTCCAGAACACAACAGGTACATCCCATCAACTAGCACTTCTCCAAAACCACTACTTGGAGTTGTCTAAGAGGATCCATTTTCCATGCTGTCCAACATGTATCTTTTTTTGAACTCCGAATTGTTAGGAATTATTCTAAGATATTATTACTAGATCAGTGGGTCTGGAATCCATTCATGGTGACAGACCGATATCTAACCTTTGCCGTTCTTATCTGTCCAGCTCCTTCTTGGCTTACAGCATTCATAAGAGCTAGTCTGCAGAAGAAGAGATCTAGTTTTTCCGTGTCTATGCTGAGCAATCTAGTTCAGTAAGACAAGAGGAGACTACAAGTCACATACAGTATTCAAGTTAGTAACACAAAATGGTTAGCTCTGCAAACTGCCCTGTCACACACCATCTCTTCTGTCTTCAAACACCACTTCAGCCATTTTAGTCAGCATCTTGAGGAAAAAAAGTTTGACCTACAGTTTTTCCAATCTTTTTTGTCCTAGTTTAAACAAAGTAATTTGCAGAACCAGAGGTTTAGACAAGACACCTGTTTGATGCAAGAAGCATTTTTATACTGTTACTATCTTGACCCTACAGCGCATTTCTTAAGATAACATGAAGCACTAAGCAAAGGAAACTGGAAATGAACAAAGTTACCAAACATGGTAAGTCCATTAAGCTTAAGTATTATAAGACCCTATTTAGAACCTCTGTTTTACGTGACCAGTATACTGTGGCAAAAGAGAGGACATTTTATCCCACAGTTATTTTTCCCCTCCATTTGTCATCAGTGTCTGCACCTTACAGTGTGCAAGCATCTACCACATGACTAAGTATGTTCACTACACATAGGAAACAAAGTAATTTTTTGCTAAATAGGAACAAAGACTAGAAAAGAAGGCAGTGCTCTTTGGACCAGAAAGAGTTTCAGCCCCAGGGCATGGACTTCTCTCCTTACCTAAGGGAGAATTTTTTAGAATAGTGGTAGACTGCAGTCAGAATAAAGCTGAGTTTAAGTTATATCAGGCTTAATTTTTTCAGAGCTGGTCCATGCCTTAAGACTCTACTGAGCTTGGAACTGCTGAGCTCAAAGTTATTCAGTTACACAGGTTTTCTGAGAACCATTACCTCCCCAGTACTTTTACTGTTTAAGTCTAGACATCAGTGTAGGAAAAAAAAAAAACCACACTTTTAGGACAGAAAATGCCCTGCCAAGGCCACTGAACACAGGCAAGTCCAACAGAAGGTTGTGACTAGCCATACGTGCAAGCCAAGTAATTGCTAACTAGGGCAGAAAATAATATTTGCAAGTAGTAGTTGGGTTTATACGATTCAAAGGTTGAAAAATGACTGACAGGCTGATAGTTATCAGTCATCATCTACATAATCAACTATGAAAGAACTATAATCAGGACCAATGTATGCCTGACAAATACTTCTTTGCCCATTCCAACTGCAATTTCTGATATATCTATCTTATCAAGCAGGTTGCAGTCCTACGTTTTCAAATTTAGAATAGTAAAAACACATGCCGTATATTTGCTTTTTAAGTTCCTTCTCATGTCCTCCACAAACCCAAAATATGAAACACAAAATGGATCCAGCTGCTACCATGATCCAAAAAAGCTTATCTTAAAAATAGGGACTGACTAGAAGAGATGAGGGAAAGCAGTAAGAGCCTCCCATTATACATTGATGAAGCACAACAGCTGAAACCTGAAGTTCAAAGACTGCTACAATAGCCACTTGTAATACAGATGGAAGGCAGGTGAAAAAGACCCATAAGGTCACACGCTTTGTGCATCACATTTAACTTACTTGGTCAGATTACTTGTTTCAAACTGGACTAGAGCCAATTATTCTGATGCATTATTTTGCCCCACCTTGTGGTGAAAACCTGCTTACATACTGTGTTAAAGTAATCTGATTAATTATGTAGTATTCTGTTACTGTGGAAGGCAGAGATCAAAGACCAAGAATATCCTAAAAAGCACATCTGTTTACAAAGAGTCATCGAGAAGCACCTCATCTGTAGAAAATATCACTTTACTATTTGCAGTGGATACAGAAGTAATTATAATACGACATGATATTCGAAGGAGAGGGCAAGTCAACGAGGCTTCAACTTTCAAGACAGAGTAACCATTTTAGCTCATACTGCACTACCACCTAAGTCTACTTGTGCCTTCAGTACTAGTCCTTTATGACAGCAACATCAAACCCCCAACAAAATAGGCAAAATCAGTTTTTAAGAAAACTGAGTTTATGTAAGCTTCAAATTACAACTATCCACAAGCAGTTAAGGGCTTAAATTGTCTCTTTCTTACTACAACTCTCAGTAGCAGTCTAGGCAGTTTTGCTTTTACACTTATACTATGCAAAGAACAGTTTACATCACCAGCCCTAAGCAGCTACATTAACTTATTATTAGCAACAAATATATGAGGAAGTTTAGACAACGTGGTAGCTAAAGCTGTGCTTAGCAGCTTCTCAGCACACACATAGAGGTCCCTAACACCAGGTCTACATTTCAAAGCATGTCCAAATGCTTAGATTGGCACAATGTCTAAATAGGAACTGCTTATTTCTAATATTTGGAAAAAAAATAAATCAAACCGCAAGTTCTAAAGAAACAAGACCCAAATGAAGTCTCCTCAATGAAGTTTTTAAGAATACCAAGAAATCTATTACAAAAGACAAATTTTTTTTTTTGTATTGTCACTGGGTTAAAAGATAAAATACAACACATCAATAAGCAGAATTTCACTAAAAGGTTTGTGCTATTAATTTCACCTTCTTCCATAAAGAAATTGACTTACCTAGTACTGTTACAGTTGTTGATGACTGTGTATTTCCAAGTGGGAATGTAACTGCCTTGCAAATATATTCTCCTGCATCAGAGAAGCTTACATTTTTTAAGATGATTGTTGCATCAGCAAGTGAGTAGTTTTTAAATGATACTCTTCCTTGGTATTCTCCTTGAACAGATATTCCATATTCAGGATGATGAACAGCAATAGTCTGTGAACTTTTACCATGTATCTTCTCCCAAGAAACTTGTGCTATTGTTTCATTTACATCAATTATGCATTTCAGTGCAACCTTCTTCCCCCAAACTGCTGTCACATGTGGATCAACAATCGGTCCAGCTAAGGCACCTAAAAATAAAGCAATCATCAGTTGGTACACAAAAAGGTTATGCCTCTAGGTCTTCACATTAAACCTTCTTCAGTAATTAGCTTGCCTTTTTCAAAGAGAATTCTTACTTTCTTCTGAATAACTGTGTTCTAGCTTATTCACAGCAGCATGGAAACATTATGAAAGAATGCTTTAATCAGAAACAAAACTAAATGCAGATCAGTCATTCTTCAGAGAACATTGGCATTAATACATAACTTTCTATAAAAATGCCCTGATAATGGTTTAACTGCTATATCCACCCTTTGGGAATTTAACTAGACATGAGAATTGCATGTATTCAGCTTTACTGAAAAAACAGTCATCAGACACAGCACTTAATTTTTTACCTGATGCTCTGGATCAGTAATCAGACTGCTAAATTACCGCACTTATTTTTACTTTGAAATGATAAAACTACTAGTAAAGTTAATTTAAGTAGAAATGCATAAGTGAAAATTCTACCACTTACTGTAACAGTAACTACTTAAAAAGAACTGCAACAATTAAAGAAATACACACACAAAAACCAACTCCAAAGCTCCACAAACTACTTCATCCTCACAGTAACAGTTAAGAATTCAGTTTTAGATTCAGTACCTTACTTTCCAACAAAGATACGTACCGTCATACATACGCAATCTTTGTTACACTGTAGTGTGATGTCTTCACACTAGATCTTCCCTCTGTACTAACATTGTAAATATGCAACAGTAGGTATACATCAAGTGTTTGCTTAAGATTCAATGTATTCCCATTTAATACATACAATGCTTCCCTCAGCAGCAACTGCATTCTGAACTCAGCATTTTACATCACCTCTTTTCAAGGAAGGAAATTCATCAGGACAAACAGTTCATTAAACCATAAATTCACAGTTTGTTTTGCCAAACAGATGCTCCAGCAACCTCAATCATTTTTTCTGTTACAGTAAACTAGCACAAAAAGAAATCAAAATCTTAGTCCACGCTGTTTCTTTTTCTGTGCTTAAGTTTTAACACAGTAATTTCAACTGCTCTCATTTTCTCTTCAGTTATCAAATCAGTACTCAAGCTGTTACTGAGGAAGTTCACCCATAGTACAATATTCAAGACTAAATTTTAGCAGCCCCCTTTTCACAAGCACAAAAAGGTGGTTCAACTTGAGATATTAACTGCCTTTTCAGTCAGTGAGTTCCCACAAAAGAAAAACCATGCGTTCAGAATAAAAATTCTCAATATCCTTTTATGTATGTCCACTGTGGAAAGCTTTCCATTTCACACCAACTGATTTTTCAGTGTTCAAACTATAACTAAGTCAATGAAGTCACCTAAACAAGTAATTAAAAGATTCAGTTATGGATTTCTTCAGTATAAAACTACTGACTAACGCCATTAGTATAAAAACATCAACTTGCACAAATAAATCAAACTAAGCCAAAACTTTAAACCAAGATTGTTGGTATGTCAGCCACTAAGTGTAAAGGTTGCCAAATAATGAAGATGACAGTTCAAAATATGAACTTATTTAATGTACTGATATTAGGATTCTCTAAGACTTGAGACTAAGAAAGGTATTTCCTTTGACATGGACACTTTTCACTCAAGAGTTAATACTTTTCTCTAAGGCTATACTTGAATAATGAGCAACAGCTACTCCAAAGCAAAAGCTCTCGAGGCTTACAATGCACAAGATTCTGAAGAACAAGACATTTCAAGGCCACATTATTAATCTCCCTAACTGATCCAAGGTACTGATGCATAGGACACATTTACTGTTTTAATAAAGTCTATCTCTCCTCCACTTGAAATATAATATCGAAATTTGACCTTTGCTTGCACAGTCTCAATACCAAAGTCCTTGCTACGCATTCTCAAAAATGCTTAAGGGAAAAAAAAAATGTATTCACTTACTAATCAAGATCTTGGTTTGTAACCTCTCAAGGCAAAACATTATGAAGGTTTCACGGAATCATCAGAGTTGGAAGGGAGCTCCAGAGATCATCTAGTCCAAATCCCCTGCTAAAGCAAGGCTGCCTAGAGAATATTACCTAGGACTGCATCCAGGAAGGTCTTGAAGATCTCCAGAGAAGGAGACTCCACAACCTCCCTGGGCAGCCTGTTCCAGTGCTCTGGCACCCTCACTGTAAAGAAGCTTTTCCTCATATTTGAATAGAACTTCCTATGTTCCGGTTTGTACCCATAGCCCCTCGTCCTCTCTCTGGGAAACACTGAAGAGAGTCCACCTCCATCCTCCTTCAACCAACACTTCAGACACTTAGAAGCATCAATAAGGTCTCCCCTCAGCCTTCTCTTCCCCAGGCTAAAGAGTCCCACCTCTCTCAGTCTTTCCTCATCAGGAGATGCTCTACTCCCTTAATCATCTTTGTTACCCTATGCTGGACTCTCTCCAGTACTTCCCTATCTCTCTTGAACTAGGGAGCCCAGAAATGGATGCAGTATTCCAGTTGTGGCCTCACCAGCACAGAGTAGAGCAAAACAGTGACCCCCTTGACCTGCTGGTCACACTCTTCCCTATGCAGCCCAGAATTCCATTGGCCCTCTTAGCTACAAATTGCTGGCTCATGGGTAGTTTACTATCTACCAGGACCCCCAGATCCTTCTCTCCTCAAAAGTGCTTTCTAGCAAGTCCACCCCTGACCTATATTGGTGCCCGGAATTCCTCTCCTGCCCCAGGTACAGGACCTTACACTTGCTCTTGTTGAACCTCATTAGGTTCTTCTCTGCCCAGCTCTCCAGCCTGTCCAGGTCCTGTTGGATGGCATCACAGCCTTCTGGAGTGACTGGCAGCCCTCCTAGTTTGGTATCATCAGCAAACTTGCTGAGGATACACACAGTCCCCTCGTCCAGGTCATTGATGAACATGTTGAACAAAACTGGACTGAGTATTGACCCTTGGGGGACACCACTGTTCATAGGCCTCCAACCTGACCCTGGTCCATTAGTTACAACCCTCTGAGTCCTGTCACACAACCAGTTCTTAATCCACCTCACCGCCCCCTCATCTAGCCCACAGTTCCTCAGTTTCCTAATGAGGATATTATGGGAGAGTGTCAAAAGTCATGCTGAATTCAAGGGTCTGGGGTTTTTTGCATTTTTCTTTAGATTTAACAAAATCTTTGTGGATCTATTTTTCTTCTTTTTTTTGCTTACTTGAAAAATTAAACAAGTCAGTTGCACGCAGACACTGAAAGTTCACATCTCAGCTTCTCTAACTGCAACAGTTCCTCTCTGTCTCTAATTTCACCAATTTCAAGTACTTAAAAGCAGCCATTTACTATTCACAGCTCCATGCTTGCTTATTAATACTGTGAGACTGCTCTACCTCAATTTAAACTATGGCAAAGCTGAAAAATGGATTATCTCATTTTTCAAGTATAAGGAGGGAAAGCACAACCTTTTATTCTAGTACTTACAGTAGAATACCTTCCAGAGGGATCATGGTTTTGGTTCTTTGAGTTCTGATACCCCTGCTGCCTCCCAGCAATGAATTTCGGTATCTTTTCATTTTCTCACTCATCTTCCCGATCACCACACAGACCAGATGTCAAGGCCCAGGACTGTGAATGTATCTCAGTCCAAGCTGTTCTTTTCTTTCAGATAACTGCTAGATCTCATCAGTTTTTCAAACTTTTTTTATTTTTACATTTACTTTGTGTTCACTAGCTCTCCAGTTTCAGACCACTGCAATAATCTCATTTAAAAACAGCAGCACGTACCATTATCACTTAGCTTATCAAAAAGCAGTTTGAAGAGTAAACAAAGCAGGAAAAATCCCTAAAACTTACTTCTAGCATTAAAAGCCACAGAACTAGGAGCTATCAAATACTGATTGGGATAACAGAAACTGCTAGTAATTCTTAGCCAAACTTCTCACCAACTAAAAGATACCAAGGAAATACAGGGTCTTGAAAACATAATGACCATCTTAATACAAAGTCCGCATGTTACAGAATGTGAGGGTACTCTCCACATTTCCAACCTTATTATTTGCTAAATGAACAACAGATATAGAGATTTTCCATACAAAACAGCCATGCAAAAGTCTAATTACAAATGCAAGCCATTTTGTTGCCTGCTATAGAACCGCAGCCTGCTTAGCAGAACACCACTGGCAAGACAGATTACATTGCTACTTCTTAGCCACTTAGTTTGCACCAGTTGTGAACTACTCCCACAAGACAATAAAGCCAAACTGCACAAAAGTAGAAAACCTGAAGTTTTTCCCTATGTCAGCAAGCTATTCAGCTCATCGGAGTATGTGCTAAGAACGTATACAAACACAAGGAACTAAGAAGAGTGCCAAACAAGAGTGGAACAGAACAATACAAATACTTCATTTTGGTGATCCCAAACTGCTATGTTAGGAGAATTTCCCATCAAACACTCTTAAGGTCAGGATAGGCATTATTGTTAGGTCAGTTTAATTTTATTTGCCATCAGAAAGCTTAGATTCATTCTTCCAGCTCTCCCTCTCCTGCATGAGCACTCATCAGGTACCTAAGAGAAAGTCCTACAAAACCACTTGTCTTCCTCATCTAGCCTTCTGAATTGCTCATTCCCTTTATAGTCAATCACAAGTGGCAATGCAACAGAGGCAACAAGAGCACAGCTGCATATTCTAGTGGCATTTTAAGATTTGTTTAGCTAGAGAATCAAATCACTTAGGGACACTGCAGAAAACAAGCCTGAAACCTCAACTTGAGGTTTTACAAAAATATATGCTTAAATTACTGGGAAAAAGTCAGTGTGTGTCTTTTGAGTTCCAGAGCACGATCAAATTACTGTGTCAAAAAAAGATCAGAACCAAGAAGCGGAAAAGACTCAAGATTAAACAGTACAAAATGCTCCAATTCTAGCTCTCAATTAAAATTAAGCAAATACCTAGGAAAATAACTCCATTTACATCAAAGAGATAGCATTATAAACTACTATTGTTCTTGGTTTTGGATTTGTGCTTTACCACAGTCCTCACTTGAAGCAGAGGTACCAGCTTGTCAACGAAGCTTTTTGGAGCAAGTGGGCTGGGAGTAGAACAAGGCACAAGATGGCTAGAGTTGGAAGGGACCTTAAAGATCATCTAGTTCTAACCCCCTGCCACAGGCAGGGACACCTCCCATTAGACCAGGTTGCTCCAGTCCCCATTCAACCTGGCCTTGAACATTTCCAGGAATGGGGCATACAACTTCTCTGGGTAATCTGATGCTGTGCCTCACCATCTTCGAAGAACTTCTTCCTGACATCCAATCTAAATCTACCTCTACCTTAATTTAATTTAGAAACATTACCCTTCACCATATTGCTACACTCCCTGAAAAGAATCCCTTCCGCATCTTTCATGTAGGTCCTCTTCAATACTGGAAGGCTGCTATAAGGTCTCCCCAGAACCTTCTCTCCTCCTGGCTGAACAATCTCAACACTCTGTCTGTCCTCACAGGAGAGGTGCTACAGCTCTCTAATGATCTTTATGGCCTTCTGGACATGCTCCAACAGATCCATGTTTCTCTTATGTTGGGGACTCAAATTCTTAAAAACTTGTTCAGCGTTTATCACAACGGTGTAACACATATGTAAAAGCCTACCAGAACACAAAAAAAATCTTGGTGATGTGAGGCATAGCAATCAAGGAGTCTGAAGCAAAGGCTACTGAAATCCTCTTTGACTGTGCATTTGCCAGCTCTCAGACTGGTTTTTCATTAATCAGTGTTCAAGGGACTGTATCTTTTGTTTACAGAGGTCAACTTTATTTGATAACAAAGAGAAATAAGGAACATTATGACAAGAATTGCTTAAATCATGACATACTCCTAGATTTCTCCTATTGCATTTATATATCACTACTGTGGCTTACATACATTCATTACTTGGAATTGCATCTATTAACTTTCAAATTTTAACTTTTTATACTTACAAATCAACTAAAACCACATTCCAGTCTTAATTTTATCTAACACAAAAGCAGCTGTCCTTCAGGTGACTATAACCTACATGCTTACAAAGGCTATAGCAAGGTAAACGTTGTTGCAAGCTGAAAATTGTAAGAAAGTTACAGAAAGGTAGATTTTATTTTATTTTTTTTTCCAAGAAACCTAGAAGCTGAACACACCGACCACAAAAACTGGTTGAGTTTGACAATGCATGAAAAGGTCAGTCTCTTAATTTCAGTACTGAGTCAATCAAGAGTTAAAAGCTGCTGACACAGAAGTATTATTCAAAACATTAGGCTGAAAACACAAATTCTCAGTTAAATTGTATCATAGAATGTTCTGCAGAACTTTGAACCTGCACCTGCTGCTTCTCAGGGTAGAGCTGACAACCCATCACACCATTCTAGCAAGAGGCTCATCTCACTCAACTCCTTCATTCCCCACAGCTGGTGGAAAGTTAATTATCTTAGTGAAGTCACTGAATCAACATGTATGTGTGTGTATATATCTATATCTATCTTGAGGACTACTGGTATTGGTGGGGAAGGCTACTGTTACCAGTCACAAGATAGCATCCAGAGCCCAAAAAGAGAAGATTCACACTGCCCATTAGAAGGACAGATAATGCAATACTGGACAAAATACTCTCATCCTAATATAAGTCAAGATGATAAAGTATTCAAACATCTATGGCATCACAATAAGCACCTATTATCAGCAAGACTGATGTTTTCATCACAGAAAGCAAGAAACCATATTAGAAAGGAGTGTTTTACTCCAGTATAACACAAAGCAGTTAAACCTCACCAATTTAACATTAACATAGCTTAAGCACAACTCTGAGTCATGAGCTTCAAATGTAGAGCTTTGTTTTGAAGCCAGGGTGCCTGTGACCCACTATTCTCATTTCACAATGCCACTTTCTTCCCATGTTAATTACTGCTTCTGGTCTAGTTTCACTACCTCCACACAGGACTGTGCCCCTGCATACTCTGCTTCCTACCTTACTGCACGGGCCTTCAGTATCAAGCAGCAGGAAACTAAATACAATCTAAGACACCAGAAGAAAGTTTAAAAAACATTAGGTTCACAATTCAAATTGAGTTGCAAAGGACACTCTCAGAAAGCTGATTTTATAAGGTTAGAGCTTTAAATTTAACTACTCACCAAGAATGTTTACAGAGACCCATGAACTTCAAAACTTCATCTGGAATTTCAACTTAAACCGTATTAGCATCAGTGTCTGTTTTACACGCTCTTACATTACAATCTTCTGTTAACACATAGCAAATTATGACATTTGTGTTTATCCTGATACTAAGCATTCAGATGTTTACAAGACATGTCCAACTAATAAGTGAGGCAAGCTATGCAGCAGCTGGAAGTTCTTCCACAATGAACATTCCAACCTCTGTTTAACCAGACAAACCTCCGAGTCCTACACCCTTTAGAAGGAAACACACAAGACAATAAGGTACTCTTTTTCCAACAAATGGGTCATGCCCAGAAGTATGACTGGAAGAGAACATCTCATCTTTAGTCCCACTTCCTCCAGAAACTAGTAGTGAGTAAACAAGCAGTTCAAAAGTTACCTACAGAAACATGCACCACTTCCTCTCCCTAAACACCACAAAATAATTCACATGCCCATTTAAATTATTTTAAATCCCAAATACCAGAAGCAGTAAGTACAAATACAAACACACACACAAAAAAAAAAAGGGCAAAAGAGATAAAAGAAAAACTGCTTTTTTTTTTTCAACTCAAACTTTTTATTGGAAAGTTTGTTAAAGAGCTCCAGGTAGTCTTCTTTTGAAACACAAAATATAAGTCAATAGCTCTGACAAACCCACTTGGAAAAAAAAAAAAAGGTTAAAGTCCTCCTGTGTGGCATGCAGTTTAAACACATAACCAAAATACCTAACAGATAAATCGGGAGGTCAAAAAGAACATTGCATTTCTCTTCAGTACCTTAATGGGGCTGCCAACTAACTGCAGGAGAGACACAGAAACAAGTAAAGTTATATGTAACAAATCCTTCCCCGTCAGCCCAAAAATGCTTCAAGCTCTAATGTGTCCAAGTCAGACCAGTAGTCAGCAGAACTACTGGCATAAGCAGTAGTTAAGCAGGCATAAGACACAGGATGTAAACTCTCTACTCCAGCAAGGCTCCATCTGGAGCTGTTGAGCTTGAACATCATACTTCAGATGTTAGCTACCTATAGTCTGAAGGTGAACAAAGTGTGTTCAAAGGCCCAGAAAAGATGACCTACAAGGAATGACTGGAAGAACTAATTATTTTTCTCAAAGAAGGCAGCTCAATAAAGATCCTGACTTACACTGCAAAAAGAGTATGCATGCACTGCTGTGTATGTCTGTGGAGGTCAGGAAGGAAATAAATCAAAGCAACAAGGAAAAAATAAAAACAACACAAAACAAAACCAAGCAACAGCAACAAAAAAAAAAAACAAACAACAAACATCCCACACAAAAAACCCCACACACTTAACCAAAAAGACAACCCACAACAACCAACAGCAAAACCTCTGATGCTACAGAAAGTTAACTTCTCAGAGGAATACCCTGACCAAAACAGTAAACTTCTGCTACCTTTAGAAAGGTTTGATGTTGAGTTATCAAGCACCACACACACCCAAACTAATCTAAGTTTATGTTGCACTGGGGTAGAGACATGATCTGCTGTTCAAGGATTTTGCCAGCCTAATTATTGTAAGATTACTATCAGTCATTTTTAGTAAAGTAATAATCTTCCTTCAAATTCTTGTTTGCTGGTATGACACACATGTTGATGGACTCAATTACAAGCTCTCCTTTCATGAGCATATTTGCAATAATCCATTCCATACCATTTACACCACTTGCTCTCTCACAACCATTTGGTCCACCCAGACCTCACAACTCTGAAAAGATTTCAGACTATATTACTTTCAGAAGTCTTCTTGCTATCTATCTGTTGATTCACAATTTTTCCACCAAGCGTGTTTCAAGACTACCCTCACTTGTTTTGCAAAGCAAGGAACAGTTATACATGTAGAAATTACCAAAACCTGAAAGAATACATTAACTCAGCAGATATCCAGGATGGCCAATTCATTTCATTTTTAATGCTGTTAGTATCACTTAAAAAAAAATAACTGTGAAACCAATTGTTCTGTGTTCAAGAGCACCAGCGCTTTTAGCTAGCACATACTAAGACAGCATTTTCAACTACTTATTTCATCCTCAGGTCTACTGCATCTGGGGCTTAACTTAAATGTTACATTCAACCTGTTCAATTAAATTCTTCTCTCACCAAATATTTTTCACCATTTGCTTTTTTATTTTAGTCATATTCTTTCCAGATACTCTTTACAGTAAAGGTTTTCTTCATCAGAGGGTCAGCCAGCTCACAGCAAATAATCAGTCCCCTCTATTACCTATTTCTTATACTCTGATCCACAAGAAGGTATCTGGCTTTTGTCACTTTTTTTTTTTATAAAAACTTTTAACTCTTCAGAGCTGTGTATGTGAATCAACATGAAATCTCTATTAGCACCAGTTTGTCCTTAATTGAGTCACTGTGACATACTCAAATCACTGCTTAGAGACTAGCTTTTTTGTTCTCAACCTCAAATAAGACTAGGAAAAATAACAGCCTTCAACTTTGCTCAAAGTAACTCACTCTGAGTACGTTCATTACTAAGTACATTACAATGTAAGTAATACATTACTATGTATTTGCAGGGCTGTGAATTCAAGGTGATGACAGAAACACCACTCAGGAAATACAGGGTAACACCTAATCACTTAGCCAGCTAGTGCTTCAGCTTTTTTGCCATCTTTAAATTAAGTAGGAAGAACTTTATTTGCCTTTAAATCAGCCCCATCACCTACTAACAACTGCTTTTCATGACAAAGACAATTACATACATTACACAAGAATTGTCAGTTTCTAGACATTAGTTTCTTCCTTGAATGAAGTTCAATTGAAATCTTTTGGTTTCAACTCTAGAATGCTTTTCAGAGCCAAGTCTAGAAGTTGCAAAACTGGCATTACTATTGCTTTTAAGTTTAAAGCAGATGCCAACATAATATCGAGACAGAGGACATGCTTCTAAACAGTGCACTACTTAGTTCATACTTTTTACATGCAGCTGCCTTCATGTAAGACCTCTGGCAGAGATAGTCTTCTTTCCTCGTAAGAGTGTAAAACAGAAGATGACACCGCTTCCAGTCCACAGTCCAAACTTCAGAGATAAGCATGAGACATTCAAGTTGCTATAAATTGCCATTACTCCATCACGTTCAGATTTGCATAAGAGATGCTCAGCTGTGCCAGTGAAGGACAATCCAGTGGAAGCAAGGCTTAATGGAGGATTTCTTCTCAGGACAAACATTTACTCCTAACACTTTCAGGTGAAATCAGGCATGGGACAGCTATCAGCTTAGCCCTCAGCTGATTTGCAAGTACCAGTTCATTTTTCATTCACTTCACAAGTTTTCTGCATCCACAGCATTCTCTGGCAAGGAGTGCCAGCAATGTTGCCACTAGTTCCAAGGACATCTTATTTGCTTGCAACTTGCCTCCTTTTAGCTTCATTTGATAAGCACCTATTTCTTCCTTTACTGTAAGAATATACATGTACTCATTGTTGACATTACTCATGATTCCACAGGTTCCACCATGTTCTTCCTTCTCTTACCCTTCTCCCAAGAAATCGCCTCTTTTCTCAACTGAGAAAAGTTGAGAAAACTTTTTTAGCTGATCATAGCCAACTTCACACTGAAGTCCATTTTCATACCTTTGATCCTTGCTGCCTTCCTCTGAACTTACTTCAGCCCTAAACTGTTTTTAGGGTGGTTTTGTTTGTTTGCTTTTAATATCAAGGGACCAAAACCAGAGTATATTTGAAGAACAGGTGAGCAACCTAACAATACATTAGCACAGTATATTTTCTTTTGCTCTCCAACTCTTGATTTGCCTACCACATCCTTTTAAGGATAGCACAGAAAATAATCAGTTCATGAAACTGCCCATCACATACCCAAGGCCTTGTCTCCAAATATACAAATAGCTCAGAGGCAATAATATTTATTAAGTTTACTCCTCCTCTCCATAAAGGGAGCCTCATGTCTATCACTAAACATTTACCTACGCTTCAGATTGCAGTAGTTGCACATAAAGGGCAAAGAGTTTGGGAGTGGTTTCAAGAGTGAAATTCAGTTGTACAGTCCAGCTGTTGGCTAATTGTCAATTGATACCGGGGCAAGTATAATCTCATGTCTTCAATGGCAGGACATAGTGCTCTCAGTAAGTTTGTGCATTACACCCAACAGATACAGCTGATAAACTAGTAGGCACGACTGTTACTTTCAGAGACCTGAACATGCTGAACTAACAAAACAGGAGATTGAAGTTGCACAGAACTAGGTGCAAACACATGACAAAACCACTAAGCAAGTATTTATGTCCATCTGACAAATAAAAGTGTTAAGATTACAAATTTTAGATATCCCCTCAGCAGTGAAAATAACAGCTAGTAGCTAAATAGGAAAAAAAAAAAAGCTCCATCCCACCACCTTTTAGTTGACACCTTTTTGAAAGGCAGTCAAAGTACCTCTTATGTAAATAGGCCTAACAGACACTGCATGACGTATGGAATTAGCAAGCCAAGATTTGATCCTGCATGTTACCAAAAGCAATAGCCAGCTGAGGCATCCTCATAAGCAAATATTCCTGCCATTAGTTCAATTAGAATATTACATAAAAGCCCAAAAATTTTTAAAAAAGTAACCAGGTTTTCTTTCTTAATTTCATTTAAGTAGCAAATGTTTTGGTGCCTAACAAAGTTACAACCCTACATTACAACTAGGGGAATTCGATAGCAGTTATCTTCAAGCCAGTAATATTGTATTGAAGTAGCTGGGCTGTCAATGTTGAACTCTGAGAGATTATAAATTAATACCTAATCCTTCAGGCATTTCCCCAGTATTTACACCAGTTGGCACAAACAAGCTGCAATGGTCAGGCAGAATCTACATACTAACTGGAAGATCACATGGCACACTTGCTGGAATAACAGTCAACTCAGTTATGAGGAGCAATAAGGATCTAAATGAAGAACTAGGACATTTCCAAACGTGCATTTAGGGGCATGTGCAACACTACAGCAGTACTTAAAGATTTTGTTATACAGTAACGTTATTTTTCACACCTACATACCTTCTGTACTTCTCATGCCATACTGCGCTTCTCCGTACTTTAACAATAGCTTAAGCTGGCCTTAATCTATGGACTGTGAGAAAGAATTAACCATCAATTTCTAAAGGTCTAATAACAAGTGATCACACTTAAGTTTCCTAGAGCTAAGCCATATTCTACTAACTCAAAAGTAAGCGTAGTAGGGAGAAGGATTTCTGAACTGTCCAGACAGTAAAGTCAAGGTAAAGAGCACACAGACTGCCCTCCTTTGTCTTAGGCAAGTAAATTCACTCACTGTAATTACAAAACAGTTTAACAAATCAACAAAAACACCTCAAACAACTTTTAACAGATACCACCAGAAATGATGGCTGATATTGACAAGCTGAAATTATAGCCATTTAAACATGTGCCATATTGAAAAGCAGTGTCTAAAAAACTTAACCAGGATGAAGTTCAAAATACAAATGGCATCTCCAGACTCAGGATTACTTATAAAAAACCCCACGCACAGTGCCTCTCAGCTATTTTGGGGGGAAGAAGATGAATGGAAAAACGGTTATATTCACATGTTTATTAATTGCCTTTAACAGGATATTACTTTTACATAGGACAATTCAAGCAAAAATTTAAGTTTAGCAGAAATGGCTATTGCTCCAATTTTAAATGGAGAAAGGACTGTGGCACACTCGGAGAGACTGCGTGCTGCATTTGGTGCTGCGAGTGTACACAGTCCTTACAGAAAACTCAAGGATAAGCTAGCAAAAGATTCTGCCCAAGTGAAAAATTCTGAATTTCTTGAAATAAGCACCCAGGTACCAGAATTTTGTAGGGGTTGGTTTTTGTAGAAGTAATTTTAAGGCCCTGAAATTCTGCTAAGTAACAGTTTTAAGCATTCTACATTGCCTGTCCCCAACTGTACCTCCTACACTGAAATCAGAAAATCATTAAGTCAGGTACACTGACATATGTGATGTCCTAGATGAAGGAACGGGGCCTTCAATCCCTAGTAAAGTCCCTATCCCCTTAAGCAGGCCACTCTACTTTTTATATCTCACCTTCCTACACACCACCTCCTCTAGGAAGAAATGAAGTCTGCAGGACTTCATACTCAGCACTACATCAAGTAGCAAATCTCTTGAATTTACAAGGACAGGTGAACATTAACATCACAGTTTCAACTACTTGTAAAGTTTATCTCCCTGTTTTTAACAACTGCAGCCATACTACAAAATATAAAACAAACACAATATGTCAGGAGCAGCAAATCATAGAAATACAATGCCTAACACTCAGCTTATCTGATGAGTTCCCAGTTACAAAGTAATGCCCATGCATGCTGCCCCCTGCATTGCTGACACTGCTTTTTTCTTTATTTTAGCTGGTAAGGCCACCCTCCACTACAAGCTACTCCAGCAAGTTAACCCTTTTTTTCCAGGAACTGCATTGGGACAGTAAGCCTAGGTAACTGATAGCCAAGTATATTAGTGCTGATAACAGCTGCTCTATTTACTGCCAAACTACATTTTCAGTATTTGTCATGCTGCCACTCAACTCTGTGCTTTAAGCACTGGGTTTTGCTGGCTACTTACTGAAGTAAGAGAAGACATGCAAGCAAGTCTTTCTTTAGGAGATCCTCTAAAACTTATTACTTACAACAGGACCCAATTGTAAAGTAAGCTTTTAGCAGTCAAATTCCTTTATCCTAAATCTTGTTTCAGACTTTACTTGGGCATTTTAATCTTAATAGAAAAAGACTTCCATCCACTTCTACTTTTCTTCCAGCAATAGCAGATACAGCATACTAGCTCCTGCCTACCAATGCACAGAATGAGGGTCATTTAGACTGAAAGGGACTTCTGGAGGTTACCCAATCCGATCCCCAACTTAAAACAGGGCCAACTTTGAAGTCGGATCAGGTTGCTTGGGGTCATGCCATAGCCAGGTTCTGAATAGTTTCAGAGACAGAGATTCCACAACCTGTTTCAGTGCTTCATTCTCTGTGTGGGAAAACATACAGCTAACACTTTATTAGAATTTCCTTTTTGCAGCTGTGTCTGTTGTCTCCTAGCCTTTCTCTGTTCATATTTAAGGAGAGCCTGGCTTCATTTTCTCCTGCCTTCTATTAAACACACATAGCCAGCAATTAGACTCTCCTGCCTTACACTTTCCTGAGCACATAAACTCACTTGTCAGCCCCTCTTCACACATCATGTCCTGCTAACTTCCTTATCTTAGTGGCTTTTCACAGACACCCCAGCATCTGTCTTGTACCTGGGAGCACAAAACTGGGCACAGTAAACTCCAGAGTCTCAGAAGCTCAAACAGCAGAGACTAACCGCTTCCTTCAACTGGCTGACCATGCCCAATATGATCTTCACCTTTCACACCACAAAGGCACATACTGACCCTCGAGGACCCCTGGGCTCTTTCCTGTAAAAAGCTGCTTTTCACTGCTTTGCACCACATCTGTGCTAATGCATGAGGTTATTCCACACCAGAAAGACTTGGTATTTGCTTCTGTTGAATTTCATGAGGTTAATGTCAGCTATTTCACCAACCCACATACTCTCAAATTAATTAGCCCTAGTCTCCAGCCTATCAATTGCCCCTCACAATCTGGTAGCGTAAGCAAACCTGCTGAAAGTGTATTACTGACCTGGAAGAGGATTTGAGATGCAGACAAACTACCCCTGCACTGATCCTTAAAGATATGCCTACCACCAGTAACAAGCCTCCAGGTGGACTTTGTACAGCTGATCACAACATTCCAAGTCCAGCAGTACATGCAATTTTTCACCCTCTTATTAATCCACTTACCTAAATCCTGTCTCACCAATTTACCTACAAGGACATTTTAGGAAACTTTGTTAAAAGCCTCTCAAGGTCAACAAGACTCATTGTTCTTCTTCTGTCCATTTTTCCTGTCCTAGATAGTTACAGCAATCAGTTCAGGACCTCTTTTCAGATCAGTCTCAAACTGTGGAGACACCACAACTCCTTTTCCTCACTTACTCCAGTTTTCATCTCATTCGCAACCACATCAATTTATCACACCTAATCCATGCCTCTTGAGTCTTGGAAAACACAGCTGTAGGGTGGCCCTCAAAACACATCATCAAGGGAACCTTCACTAACAGTTTCATAGAGTCCCCCAGTCCCCACCTCCTTCTGTAAGGCAGAACACCGTCAGCAGGATCTTTAAAAGATCTGACACAAAGCTTATACAAAACTATTTGTCAACAGTAGATTACATTCTGATTTGTCAAAAGGTAACATGTTATTAAGTGTTCACATGAAAATACTGATGTATCAACTGTAATAACTAATCTGGTTATAGTAAAGTCTTACTATTTTATAGCCATTGAACTTAATATAATTGAACTTAACAACTTAATAGTTGTCTTATACAAGCAGAATCATGGAATAGTTTTGGCTGAAAGGGACCTTTAAAATATCCTCTAGTTCTGACTCCCTATTATATAAATTATCTATCAGAGGTAGTTCAAGCCTCTGCACCACAAACTGCTACAACACTGCTATGCAGAACTTGGTATACTTCCTATACAGGATATCCTGGACAAATGGGTATATTGCACTCACTAGTTACCGGAGGTAGGCTATTTTATGCTACCTCAGCTACCAACAGCACATCAAAACTTTCAACAGGATGCACTTAAATATCCTAAGTGATTAATGGTATGGTCACAGTCATCAAATTCTCATGGTTGATTTCTTTAGAACTATAGTGCCTCTTTAAATGTTAAAGTGCCTTAATGAAGTCATAACACCACCACTTCTGTTTCAAGAAAGTTTGCCTTTTGAAGTCAGAAGTGCATTTAAGCATTTAACATAAAAAAAGTAGCTGGGGAAGAGTCCAGAAGCGGGTTTTTATGCTATCAATCGTTACAAATAGGCTAAAAAATGGAATTAAGCTTAGCAGCACTTGATCTTTGCTCCTTCAATCTCCAATAATATTTAGTAGAGTTAACTAAGTATATTTTTATTGTGGCAAGGTCCAATGGATGACATAGGAGAAATTAAAGAAGGAATCTTGGGGGAAAAATGACCCCAAGTTAATACAAGTCAAAAGTTTTGCCCCCTCAGTTACTCTGTTATTATGAAGAAGTTCCTTGAGTTTGATGTAATTTAACTTACACTTGACCAAATTTACTATTGTTCTACCAAATTACATACACTGAAAAGAAATTTAGTAGTACCCAATTTGAACATAATATCAACTTCTTCACACTGCCTCCAGCATCCCTTCATCCAATAGGCTGTTCTTAAGAGTGCTTGTCCCAGAAATAATTAGTTTCCAGCTTAACAACATGCAGTATTACTGGTTCTGAAAGTGAAAGCAGCACCAGAAGTGAGCAAAGAAAACAGGATTAAGAAAAATTCAAGTGAAATGCTAATTTGCAATTTTCTAACTCAAGAGTTCAAGTGAAAGATAACAACAGATCTGTAAGTACCTAATAAATTTATCAAGCTAGCTCAGTTTCTTCCACTTGTGTGTACACACATCAACTACAGACACCTGTTTGACTAGCCTTTACTCACCTTTTAGCAAGTGTTTTTGGCAGGAGACTGCCATTTCAAAGGCTTCAAATTCTGCACACGCCACTGCATTACAGTGATAGCACTAGCACCTTCTAAGTATTTAAAATCTCAGTCATGTAAGGAAAACATTCTATTCTATTCAAACTAATCCCAGAAAGATACTAAGTACAAGTTTAAAACCTATCATGTTATACCAGCCTTGACTAATAGAAAAGGAGAAAACAATGATCCCCTGTAGACATACAAAGGTATCTTAAATGCCAGATAATGAAAGTCTGATTTGAGGGGGGAAAATCAGCAAGAGCGTTCCACTGCTGCAGGTAATCCTAGTACACCAGTCACAATAAGCTACACTTCACTAACCTTCACATTGAGAATGTGAAAAGATACTATTTTAAGGTATTACCAAAATTAAAACTGCTTTTACTTCTGCACATTACCTGAAAAATGACAAAGCAGCAAAAATATTGAACAGAAGAACGCAGTAGTCATTGAAGAGGATAGTCTGAAAGCTTGTTAATTTTCACTACCTGAACCAATAGTGACCTTCTTGATAACATGCTGATTTTAAGCTTTCCCTGCCCCATTTCCCACACTTGCGAAAACACAGGTAAAAAGATAAGAGAACAGAGATTAAAGTTTCAATACTGAAAGGGGTTTTTTATTATTATTTTTGCTGATAATGTCATTATATTGTTAACCCAGACTTCTTCAAGACCAATTTCTGAGTTTGCATTTGAAACAGTCCCAAGTCTAAAAGTTAATTAGCGAGAAGAACGACGAACAAAATTCTCAGAGCATTCATCTGTTGGATAATGAAGTTTGTTTGATGTTTTTACTATGTTTTGGAAGTCACAGTGCTATGCTTTGGAGCTCTTCCCCATGAGCCTGTGTACCAAATCGTGTAGTAAGCAGACACTGGTCTAGCTTTTCCAGGAACACAGTAAATACTGGCCACAAGTGCACTCAAGCATCTTACTCAGACATATCTACACCTCCTTTTAACCCACAATTTTACACATTCACTACCTTCTCACATCCAAGGAAGTAAGACCAGCTCTCACCTAACAGATAGAAATACAACAATCATTTTCCCTCACCTACTTCCTTGTATTTCATACACATCTTTCCTTTCTCAGCCATTCTTGGGATTTCTTCTCATACTTATATGATAGGTACTAGTTTTGAGTTGAGTCATCTGCTTTTTAACATTATTGTCTATTCCTAGTTTATGAACCCCTTAACTCTAACAAGAAAGCTTGATCAACCTATGTCATGCCTAACCCAGTAGTTCATCATCTTCTCCAACCTCTCCATAAAAACACGTAACTGCATTTCAAATAGCTGATCTCCAAGGCACTGAATACAACGGTCCTTCAACTGAGTACTGTTCAAAGATCTTGTTTTAGATAAAGTAAATCTACCAAAAAAAGAAAGCAAACAAACAAACAAAATGACTTGGGATAGAATGTACCTTTAAAAGTTATATACAACTTCTCTGCAAACAACAGCAACAGAAACCAACTTCATATAGTGTAAGAAAATAATAAGTTATGTAATTGTGCCTATAGCTACTCTCTATACAACTGAGAAAATCTGGTCATTTGGTTACTATCCAACTATCCAGCCCCTAAGAAGATTCCTCACAGGGATGTCTGCACTAGCGTCAATATACTAGTTGGTGTAGCAGTCATCAGGATAAAAAAAAATAAACATGTTCAAATCATCCTGATTCAATATAAGATATTCATTCAAAGTTGCAAACAGGAAGTTCACGTACAAACAAACAGCGCTATAGCAAAGTAATCTGTCATCACAGAGTTCATCTTTAAGAGGCAATGTACCAGGACTCCACAGGAAACAGGCAACACAAGCAATCTCAGCGCTCTCACTTCTTTGAAGACTTATCTAAGCAGTCTGTAGCCATACATTCTGATAAGGAGCTGTGATTGGACAGAGCTGCATTGAACTACAGGACAGCTGGTAAAGTTGCCTCCACAGCAATAACGCCGTATAACACAGGATGGAAAGTAATGCCCTTCAAGTTTATTGCTCTTCAACAGATAACTGAATCAATACTACGAGAGGACAACATTTACTAACAGTACCACAGGTAGCTGGCACTTAACAATATTACCTTCTACCAGTTTGTATTTCTCTTACCTTACTTCTATTCACTACTGATTCTGTTTCTAAAATATTGAGATTTAGACTTTTGACTCAAAAACTCAATTTTTGATTTTCATAAATGCAACTTGTTAGCCCCACACATTGCTTGCTTAAGCAACAGACCCTCAATTCCTTTCCCCAGCAGGTGCATTTACACCTGTGATTTCGCTTATCTTAAAAGCTCTATCACCAGCACCTGAAGGGTAATTAGCTGGAACAGATGCTCTGTACAGGCAACATTTTTGCTTCCACTGCTACAGAACAGTCCTGTGTTTCCCAGTATCATCCTGGGAGTAATACTACTATGGAAAGAGAACAAAGATTTGACTGTACTTCTAAACAGGATACTTGACTCTGTAATCTTACAAGAAATAAATCCTGCTAGAGCCTTTTTTTGTTCAGTATCAAGCAATCTACACATTCCATGACATAAGATTAAGTTATTTACACAGGCAAGAGAAACCTATTGTTTAAATCAAGAAACCTTTATGTTACATTGGCTAAACAACCATCATAATTATTTTATGAAACTGAAAGCACTCATATCTTAACAACTTAAATAACATTATGCTTCACTTGCAAATATATGAGAGTTCTTACATGCAGAAGCCAAAAACATTAGCTGGCATCCTCACTTTTCATTCATCCTAAAAGTATGATTACTGTAACCTGCTTTTCTGCTGCCCAATTCTTTCAGAGCAGCTTCTATTTCCACGCAGTGCTACAGGTAAATTGAAACTGTCTTGCCTAATATTTAAACTGTAGTTGAAAACTACAAGCCTATACAATATATTTTGTTAAAACACTGGTACCTACAGTTTGGTAGTACTTATTTATTTCAGATGAGCACCACAGTTCAACAGTGGTCTAGAACATGACAGACCTACTACAATGAAACAGAGCCAAGAACTGTTCCAAAAAAGTAGTCAGCATGTTGTACTGAGTTATGGAATGACATAAGAGCTTGACAAACTTCTGGCTTTTTTTTTTTTGCTAATTATCAAACAATCCAGGTTTAACTCTCCCTCTATTTGAAACTACTCCGTTATTTCCACCAGTGCAGTCACTCTATTTCTTCACGCAGCTGTTTCATACACTGCCCTACTTACTACACAGTTCACCAACATTTTATCTCCAATTTTTTAAATACTGTCTACAATATTCCTACTCCTTCTCTTACTATTGCCATTTTGGCTCACCTAATGGCATTTCCAAAAAAATAAGTACATATTCAGACATGAATTTCTAAACTACCACTGTTGTCTTTTATATATGTGAAAGAAATAAACAACCATTCTGCTGTCTTTTTTAACACTTTACCATGCTCTCCCATTTCTAAAATAACCTGATTTGCCTGACGTCTGATTTTTGTCATGACTTGAACTGAAAAGCAAAAAAAAGTTTCTAGTCAAATATACTGTTGTGGTCAATAGTTACCTTAGAATTTCCCTAGTTTTTTAAAAATTTGCAACTCCATTTTTGCAAACAGTATACTGTATACTTGTCTTTATTCCCATCTTTATAATCCAACCCCTCCTCTATAGTCTGCAGTTTTGTTCTCCAGGCTGCTTTAAAGAAAAAAAATAAAATCAATGGGAATTAAAAAACATATGCCCCACAAACATTTCTGTTTCTAGTCTGTAAAGCTCAACAAACCAGTTATTCCAATTGGAAAAAAAAAAAAGTGTATTTCCTCAATGGAATCCCTGAAAAAAGCATCATATACATTTTTCTTTTTTGCTTAGTTTTTAACTCACATTTACATTACAAGAAACTTTGCAAAAAAAGTAGCACTTTGTGCAACCTAATAATGCACTGAAACTACAAGTAATCAATTATTTAGCAGCACACAGGTACCCATATACAGCACAGCTGCAAAATATTTGCCAAAATGTACAATGATTCATAGATTAAAAGTTATGATAATGTTTCTTACGGATCCTATACATCTCCCCTAGTTCAAAGATAAGCTACATTTGATCACGTAAGTTTAGTACATACTTCATGGCATGATACACTGTTCGACTGAGAAATGGAAGAATTACTTGTACATGTAAGCTGAACCTGCTCGTTTCGCTTCCCTAAAAAGAACAGTATTTACTAGAGTTCATTTATTATTAAAGCAGTTTTATTTTCATTCAAAAATCCAAAAGCTGCTGTTATTTCAGATTCCACATCCACTTCCTCCTTTGGGTCTTTATTTTTTTTTAAATAAAATTTCTGAGAATTATAGATTAAATAAATGATCGTTTCCAGCTCTCAGTCAAAATGACTGCATAAAATTTGATTTGCTTCTGTACTGAAGTTCTTCTACCAAGACAGTTTTTTTGATGTGGTGTCATTTTCAATTCTTCCTTTTGCTAGCATTATCAGAACGAACCAACCAGTAGGAAGTACGGTGACCAAAAATATTCAGTCATTTTGGGTTCTGTCAACACAAAATCATGCTCAAAATGTATTTACATGCACTCTTTAAAGCTACACTCACTATACTATTTCTCCTTCATGCTCACATTTGACAGTTACAGAGATAAGGGAAACAACTGTGGGAAGTTTCGTGGGCAAAAATATAAACCTAAGAACTAGGATGATGGAAAAACTTCTTTGTTCCTCACAGTCCAGAAGTCACACTAGAAGTTTCTAAAGTTTCCCCTTTTATCCACACATTTTGCTTCAAAACTTCGTGCTTGAAACAGAACACAATTTCAACAAAACAGTCCCACTTTTGGCAGATGTTCTAAAGCATTATCGGTAAAGTTCACATCTTGAATCTTGGAAGACTGACATCTGAATTACACTCATCAAGATTAAAATAGTAAAGCAACACATAACTCCGAACACAGGTGCTCCTAACTTCATCGTTACTAGTATCTTCAGATCTACATGTTAAAATAGTTTTGCGAGGCCATATTGTGGCAGTGTGCTGATGACCTATTAGAAAAAAATAATATATATATTTAAGAAAGTCACTAATTTAGAGATTTAATCCTGTAGTCAAGATATAACTCTATGCAACACAAAAATTTCTACAGAAGCAATTCAACTTTTAGACCACTTCTCTAACATTCTCCTCTAAAGAAGCATCCCAGTAATCTCTGCCTAAAGACAGTCACCTAGTCCTGCAAGACTCTTACACTGCAACAACTATTGCAGTTGTTATTCAGCTTGACTAAGACCAAATCTGTCCTCTCAACAAAATTTATGTGAGCGCACTAGCTCAGTACATTGAAACAGTAACAGGTTCACCATCAAAACAAGGAATGAACTCTTCCTCCTACAAAATAAACTTTATGTACCATCAAGACCCACCACTCCATCTTTCCCACAGTTGCCTTTCTTTAGGGACAGCTAGAACATACGCAATTTCACAAGGGTGTATTTCACCAAATGCATGTGTTTAAGCTTAAATTAGTAACAACCATCTTTTCCGAAAGCTACATCATTGCCAGAGGGGGGAGACTATTACATACAAGAGCACAATCTTACAGCAGCAGTGCCTCAACTCCCTCCCTGAAAAAGCAGGGATGCTTTTTTTTCAGATGCTATATAACTGCTTTATGGTGGCATGGCTTGCAAGTTCCTTGGTATTTTTATCACATGAACCTCCAGAGACTACCTCCTCTAACTTCTTCCTCCTCCCTTCAAGAGGGAAAGGACACAGCATACCCTATAATAAAACATCCTTGCCACCTATTCATTACTGCATTGGGAATACAACAGCAAGATGATGGGTTTCAACGCGCTCTTGCCCATGTCCGCTTTTTTCCCCTCATCATCCACTGCTGTAAAAACGACACCACGCACAAAATATTGCATGCAGTAATAAATAAATAAATAAATAAATCTTGCTCTCATTTAGTTTCTAACTGCTACGTCCCTTGTTTGTTTCCCACAACAGAAAGCACGGGTGGGTGGTGGTGCTGGTATTTCCCTACGAACAGTTGGGTCGGTCACACCAAGTCCACGGGGTCCCCAGCAGCAGCAGCTGCTCAGGATGCGAGTGACGGTGGAGCACACAAACCCATTCTTCTAAAAGGAGACAGGCGATCTAAACCCATCAGCCTACCGCAAACAGAACGGATTCCACCTTAATTCAGAGGAAACAACGATACAAGCCAACAGCACTACAAGCAAAGAGCGAAGTACGCACGGAGAAGACCAAGACCCACCCTTCTGTCCTTCCCG